>JAKLLY010000025.1:0-488902 GCA_022813715.1 Cladosporium austrohemisphaericum
CGTTCCACATCGTTCCTACCTGAGAAGCCTACCCCTTGGTCAACTTCCCGCCACAGGCTATCACCCCCATTACACTCCTCTTCCTCCACCCTTCAGTCCCTCATCGACGACTTCCAACACGCGGCGAACGCAGAAGATCGCAATGCAGCGCGGAAAGAAGCAAAAAGACTCGGTCTTGGGATCCGATTCGAAGCCGAATAATCGAAAAGGACGAAGTCGACGTCCACTCCAAAGCTCCCGACCGCTCCGGATAGGCTGCGTGAACGTTCAAGGTCTGCCCCATCACAAGTGGACGGCCGTCGTTGATCTCGTCGACGAGCACGTCTTCGATTACCTCTTCTTGCTTGAGACTTGGTACGTCCATCACGCCGCACGTCTAGGGGACCCGCGGGTCATCGCCGCCACCGAGCTACCCTCTACTCCGCTCTCATCTGGCTATCACCCCGGGGGCATTACGTTACTCGGCACTCCCACCGCCCGAGGCTGGTTGCGAGAGTCACCCATCGTGTGTGGCCAGGAAGCCATAACAATCGTCACCGGCCACGGCCGTCTGACAGGCCTTTACCTCCCACCCCGTCTCACAATTCATCGAACAGACCCTGGACTCAATCGCGGACTCGGATGTCATCCTCGGCAATGTCAACACTCGTTTTGACGGGTTGACGTTGCAACACGGCTCACCGGGGCCTTCGTCACGGCTGAAAGTCTTTAGGCAGTGGATGGGAGCGAGCTCGCTGATCCACGTGATGCCGGCCGGGGACGAGGTGTCCGTCGCCGGCTTAGCCTGTGAAACGACGCTGAATCTCGATCACTGTTTCGTGCGGGACAGCCTCCGCTCCCACACCTTACACCTCCCCAACACGAGAGGCCTCGGTGTGGTAAGCGATCATGGTTATGCGCTCTCCCTGGCATTGAACGGTGTCGCTGAGGAAGCGAAGAAGACGTTGCGATTACCACGTTATCGCGTCCGTCTTCTGGACGACGGATTGCGCATGGATGCAGTGCGTCAAGCGTGGACCCGTCGCTCTGGCCACAGGCGTGATCTGCTGCGATTGACATCTGACGTCGACCGACGCAACGCTCAGATCGTTTCGATTTGTCAAGAAATAAGCGAGGTGGTACTGGGTAAGAGACCAGACAGGCGGCAGAGACGCTCAACCGGAAATCCTTCTACCAGAGGCCCATCTGTGTCTTTGGAGGACGATTCCAGCATCCTTGGTAGCATCAGACTATACAAGCGTGCGGCTCGGACGTCACAGGAGAACGGAGTCTTACTACCGACCGAGTCTGCTCGCCTCAAAGGTGTCTCCGCTATTGAAGAAGTGGCAGCTGGACTGGCTAATCGCTTTTCTTCTACCACTTCCAACTTTACTACTGCCGCCTACGATCCTGACCCGGGCGGCGCCAGCCCAGATTACTTCTCCGCCCAAGACATCGTCGAGGAACTCCAGCATCAGGACTCATCGAAGGCTTGTGGTATGGATGGCGTTCACATCCGTCTGATGAAAGTGCTGGCTTCCACTTCTTTCGTCCGCGTTCTCTCTGCCTTGTACAATTCTTGCATCAGATACTCGAGGACGCCTCGTGTTTGGAATGATACCATGGTGTGCCTGATCCTCAAGGACCACACTCGGCCCAAAGATGCGGATAACGTCAGACCAATCACTTTGATCGGAATGTTTCGCAAAGTCTTCGAACGATTGCTACTTCGCCGCTTCGATGTCGGTGGCTGGGCGAGAGTGCACTCGACACAGGCTGGTTTTCGTAGCCTTTACTCGACTTGCGTCAACGCTGCAGTTCTTCATGCACTTCTTGAATCACGTCGGATCACACACGTGGTCTTCCTCGACTTCAAGGCTGCCTTCGACGTAGTCGACCATTCTTTGTTACTAGATATACTACATCGTCGAGGTTGCCCGCTTTGGATGCAAAGCTTGATCGCGAGCCTGACCTTCCACGATGTCCGTTCTTGTATCGTGTCTGACAGGGAAGTGTCGGATTGGTTCTCGCGGAGTAAGGGTGTCCTTCAAGGATCGCCTCTCTCACCATACCTCTTCAACCTCTTTGTGGATGGTCTCTTGGAAGACCTCAACGATGGCGCGTCGACGATTCCACAATCACTTTTCTATGCGGACGACGGCACTTTACTCGCTTGCAGCTCTTCCGAGATCCAACGATTACTGGACGCCGTCGACACCTGGTCGGCTCGGCACCACATGATTCTCAACGTGAGAAAGTGTGGCTACATCGCCCCGCCAGAAGACCAAGATCCGGTGTATCCGGGCGGTGAAGAGCTTCCGCGACTACGAGAGTACCCGTATCTCGGCTTTCCCATGACTGGTGCCGGGATCGACTTCGGCAAGCACTTGAGCAAACGCCTCGACCAAGCGTGCGGCCGTGCAACCTTCCTGTCCCTCCAGTCGGATCGTTAGGGACCAGCCCACCGTCTCCGCGTTTACCGACAGTACCTCGCTCCTATGTTCGAGTATGGTGCTCCTCTTGTGGCGGCTTACGCAGAATGATACTCGAGGACATGGGAGGTGGCCGAGCATGCCGTGAAGAAGCTCACGGGCTGGATCGCGGGATACACATCAAACACTCACCTGGCTACAAACCTCTTGGGCCTACAGTCCTTGCCAGATCGTTTCGCCGACTTGAAGACAACCTTTCAAGTGATCATCCGGCACACTTCTAATGAAAATCCTTTGAAGACTATCCGCGGCTTGAACTGGCAATCAGGGTCTTTCTATAGATGTCTCACTAACGACCAAACATTTCACCAATATCTGGATTCTCGCGCGGATGTTCTAGCGGAGCAGGAGAAGATCAAAAAGTCGATTCAATCGTTTCTCAGCAAGCGACGAGAAGTCGCCCTCGCCCGTAACGCGAGCCGAAAGAAGCTAACTCGCTTGATCCCACCGGTCAGTCGCTTGAGATGCGATATAAGAGGAGCAGATGCTATCTTACGTGCACCTCGCCTCTATTAGAAGCAGTTCTTGCAGTACCGCCGTAGCACCTACAGCTCGTGCCACAAGTGCATTTGTATATCCAGGCCGCTCTTTCACCGTAGACACGAAGCCTATTATCGATCGACCAGGACCTCGTGGCTTAGTAAAAAGGAACATAGAGCTAAAGCACGTATACAAGCGGCTCTCGGACCCAAACTTCGACTGACCGACATCGACTTTCTACTTAACACTAGAAAGTTCGACCGTACGTACACCATCCTACGACATGTTACTAAAACACTTGCTAATACAAACTCATCGGCAAACTTATAGTCACTAAGTCCTAAGTACGACGGTAAAAGACTTGTTATCCTAAGCATGATAGTAAACTACTTATAACGTTCGGATGCTATAGACATAGACTTATAATAACCTATAATAAAAGGTCCGGACTAGCACTATACTAAACGATTCAACTCGATTTAGAATGCTCGTCTATAAGGATTGGCTTATAACAATCTTTATAGTCGCTTAGGATAGACTTAGAGAGCTATTATAAGACAACTAGTACCTCTATAGAGTAGTAGAAGATAGTCGCTAGTATATCTATCGAAGGAAGCGGAATCTCCTAGTCGATCGGATTAGTTTTAATATCCTAATCGGAACTATATAAGAGATATAGCATCTCTATTCTAAGAATATCTAGATATCTATAGACCCCTCTTTCTATAGTATAAGTATAGTAGAAGGCTAGAGGTAGTAGATATTCCCTAGTAATAGTACTCGGGCTATAGTATCTAGTAGTTATTAGATATATATACCTTAATCGTCGCCTAGACTAGTCTCTTAATAGACGATATAGTAGATTAATAGATTAGCTAGTACTATCTTAACGATATTCTACCCTTCGAGAAGTCGGACTATTCTAACTAGTATATAACCTTATCTATCTTAGTAGGAATAATAGGTAAGCGCTTTTAGTTTATAGAATTATTAGGAAATAGGATCGACTTAGAGGAGCACCCCTTTTACTATAGTACTATAGAACTCCTTTCGTAATCCTCTTAGAGGAGCGTCGTATAATGAAGCGCTCTTCTTTAGAGCTTCGAATCTTAGAGTCCTCCTCTCCTTAGTAGCTTATAGCGGACCTTATGTTTCAGCGCATATCGGATCAGGTGTAAAGGTAGACTAGCCTTAGACAAGTTAATGAGCCCCTAACCCTAACCCTAAAAGTCTCCCATGACGGCTATGTCACCTACTGCATTCCCAACGATCCTTACAATGCCTTCGTCCCGCTCATCATGACGCTCGTCTGGCTCTCAAATCGCCGCTTATAAATCGCCCTACAGGCGATAAGGGCCGTGGCGTTAGGTTATGGTGGCAACGGAAGCCTTCTCAACCGAATTGTTGAGCCTGTGGATCCCCAGTACACGAGATGCAGACGTTCAGAGATGCTATGACTCGTTCTTTCGCAATACTAGTATATGTATTTACCATAATCATTATGCCTCTTGATCAGTGTTGGTCGAGACTTCAACTTGAACATTCTATTGTGCACCATCAAACAGAGAAGCGCAGGGAAACAGGCTAAAGATAGGAGACTATTCATGCCTAATCCCGTCCTTTATCTACTTCATTCAAAGATAGCCAACCTAGTTATAACACTCGTGTCTTTTGGTCTCGTTGGTGGCAGCCTAGCTACACATATTCCTCTTGTTGCTTGAACGTCCCCATACCAGCCTACCAACGCAGTCAAAACCACCCACCCCTGCCAATTCCATCCTACGATGGCTGCGAGTCCGGGTCGATCACGCCCGCATCAGGGTATGCGCTATCGACCGGAGATCCTCTAGCACCTGTTACGGGACTGTCGTCGACTTTACCAGCTGGCGGACTTGGCTGGACAAACTCGTCGACATCGCAATCGAAGAAGCCATCACCAGAAAAGAATGGGGCAATAATTCCCTTGACAAAGCCATTGAAAAGATCCAAGTTACTGACAACTATGCTCTGTACCTGGTTTGGTGCCAAGTCGAGGAAGTTTTTGAGCACGAAGCAGCCCAAATCACTGGGCTTGAGCTCAGTCAAGTTGGTCTGTAGTGGGACGAAATTGTCTAAGCCGTCGTTGGAACCGAGCTCGCGTGGATTCTGCAAGAAGAGTTGTAGACCTGATTGTAGAGCTGACGGGAGAGAAAACGCTACGCCACGCTTGTACCAATCTTCGGGGAAAGTCTCATTGAGAAAGAATGGTGCGATGTTTCGGTAGCTAGCATCGCCTGGGCCGGTCTCCGTGCCATTCGCCAGCAGTTCGTAGACGAAAACTCGCTCAGCGTGTGAGACAATGAACCTGGAAAGTCTGTCAGACGATGACGCATACCTGGTTGTCGCAAAAAAAAAGAGCTTACCAGATCGCTCCAGCTAGAAACTGTGGGTTTGTTTCACAGGAGATGTCGTAGCGATATCCCTGTCACGCGTCAATGTCAGCGACCGTCATTTTGCCATTCTTTCATGGTTCATCATTCTTACATTGTCATACGCATTGGTAGCCGCGTTGAATTGCCTATCACCATGTGTCTCACTGATGTTGACATACTCCTCCTATCGTTGCAACAGAAAGTTGGCATTGTTTCCGAAGTAGCGGTCCTGGCGCGTAATGCTGCCATCGATCTCGAACATACCGTGCTTGCCCAAGCCCAGAGCAGGGCCAAGGGTGTTGGGCATACGGTCGTCTGCACCGCCGATGGAGTACTTCCCGCTGACAAGATCACCGCCAGCGAGCAAGCCAACCGCCGAGAGGAAGACAGAGAGGTCGTAGGAGCTGCCGTAGGCGATCTGGATCGCGTTGGCGGCTTCAGCGAATGTGGTGATCTGATATTCGTCAGCTCATGTCTTCTAGGGTAAGGATTGCATGACACCTACTCCGTCACGACTCAGATAGCCATGATTGGCCAATGCGTTGAGTGTTGGGCAAATGCCTCTTTGATCGGTCGGCCCGGGCGCTTCAAATTGATGGTCGGGATCATCGCCTGGAATCACGACATGCTCCTGCTTTTGCGGAGTTGGAATGTCAAGCTTTTCGAGCACACCCGTTAGTGGCTGTAAGACGCCGTCCACTGGAGACATGTTAGCAATCAATCGTTCAGCACGCGGGAACTAGTGGACGACATACGAAGGCCACCTCCAAGTGGCAGGTCAAGAACGCCATCTACAGTGGGACCAACAAGTCCAGCAAGTCCGCCTTGCTGCGGATCGGCGCGCTTCGGTTGGTGGTGAGCTCCGATGAGCTTTGCTGCATTGTCTGGGTTGTCCTTGATAGCTTCATACTTTTTGGCCAAGTCACGATCAAGCAAGCCAGCATTGAACGCTTCGGCGTAAGGGCAGGCCGCAGTATTGGCACCAGAGGTGAAAAGTAGGGCGGAGAAAAGCGATGCAAGGGCCAATCTTCCTGCCATGTTGAGGAGTGTGTTTATGGAGTTGATGGATGGTAGACTTGCAAGGCGTTGGAGCAACACGCTTTATAGCACCTTGATCACTCGACTTTAGCACCTCATCACTAACGACACATCAATTACCACGCCACAGAGACAATACATGGCGTGATGGACCCGTTCATCCCTCACCTTCATCACGCCTTGCTACTGTCTGTTAGGCTCATAGAGGTGAGTGTTGAGAGAGGGTGTGACGTGAGGTGGTCGTGAGCGTAGTTTGGGGCAACCCACCATGTGAATAATCATCATCGTGATTGGCGTTTGGTAAGCTTAGATTAACGCTAAGAATCGTGCTTGTGTCCCTAAGCTTTTGATCTACAGCTTCAAAAACGACCGGCCGGGATCGCTTATCGCTGATCGTTTTCGCGTGCTCAGCGAGCTTTGACCGTTCCGCCTCAAAGGAAGAATGGGTTCGGAAGAATGGGTTCGGAGGTGTCGCGGTGCAACCCCGGCCTTACATGCTCGACAAACTAGAATTGTTGTTCCGGTAGTAAATGAAACAGATTCGATGGGTTAGTGCTCTTGTCAATCATTTTCGTAACATGTTGTCAACGTTACAGTAGTAGCATTTGAGCCATCTCACAAGACGAACGGCGCAAGTGAGACATGAAGAGCGACGCGTTGGCCGAGATAGGGCTGGTGGCATTAGCACCTGAATAGAAGGCTGTGATTGGCTGAAGCGGGAAAACAATAGGGACGATCCCTTTAAAGGTCGATCCTTTTGAACGAGCGCATTGCCAAGGCGTAGAGAAAAGCGTATTGCGAAAGAGCGGGCGCATTACGAAGACCGAGGGCATTGCGAAGGAACGGGCGCATTGCGAAGAAGCGGGCGTGAGGGCATTGCGAAGACCGAGGGCATTACGAAGGAGCAGGCGTGTTGCAAAGGAGAAAGAGGCCGGGCGCTTTCAAGAAGACCGGGCGCACCAGAAGAGAGCCTTTAGGGCAGGAAGCGCCTCGTTGTCAGATCAAGCGCATTGCTAGAGCGGCAAGATTTTCAATTACCAAAGAACCTCCCTCGACTACGTCTGTGATGCTTGGTTCATTTCTTCTCTTGCTCTATTGCTATACTCCCTACTCAAGAGAGACGCTTGTCCGCGAATACCTCGGAGATTGGGCTCGAATGCGGACGAGTTGAGGAGGTAGGCGAAGGTGGTTCAGCTAACAAGAGGGCGTTTGGCTGAGGGGAAGAAGGCGGTTTGGCTGAAGAGGAGAAGGCGGTTTGGCTGAGGAGGTATAATGTCGAAGAGAGAAGCCATTTTGGCTGCTTGCCGAAATTTGTCGCTTTCTTTGCGTTTATAGGATCTAGAAGAGCCTCGTCTTGAAGCGGGCGGGCCACAGAGAGCATGTCTTCTTAGGATCTGGAGGAACTTAGTCGTCGTCGGTCTTTAGATGAGCGGGGACGTCCTCGTCGTCGATCTTGAAGAGGGTACGCATAGGGATGTCGAGCGAGCTTATCGAGCGAAATTTGGCTAGAGTGCTATCCATGGGTGAAATGGAAGACGAATGAACCCGATAACGCTCTCCATTGTCCCAGAAGGACAACGTTCCGACACTGCCTCGTGCCCTTAGATTAAATGTTGACTAATAGAGGCATTCTCCCATTGATCACTATGGTGAGTGAGACTCCAGACCGTGAGCATGTCCGCCGAGCAGGGAATGGTCTGAGGCTCGCTTTCACCCTCGATAACCTTATACATGAGCACTTGCTCTTTCTCTTCGTAGAGCTCCTTCTTCAAGGCGGCAAAATATAGCTTATTTGCTGCTTTTGGAGGTTTCGGAATGCCGCGGATCCAAGCGATACAGTCTGCTAGACTTTTCCCGACGAACGGGGAGCGCCAGGCCGGATTTATAGGCGTCTTTGTGCCATTCGTGATCTTGTAGCCAAGATAATCAGGCAGATTTCTGTACGTGTCGGCTAGCCTGACTTTGGATACGCCGTGATACTCCGCTGCGTCTTTGCGAAGAAATGCATTGATAGTCTGCGACGTGGCGGTCAGATGATGCCTTCATGTGGGAGAAAGAGCGCCACCGTACCTCGACTGGAAATTCGTCCAAGACGAACAGAACCAACTTGTCCGATTCTTCTTCGTCTGGATAGACTCCATGTGGCAAAGAATGGCAGAACTTCCTAAAGAACAGTGCTTCGAGTCCAGGAGTCAGAGCCATGGTCGATGTGTGTGTGCCGGAGGCCGGTGTGACTCGCTTTGCAATGTCGACGCAGTCGTACATATGGATGATAATGTGAAACGGCAGTGGTATCGTGAAACTGTAGTCGCTAGTAGTGGAACCTTGTACTCCACTGTCATGACTTATCAGTCACGTTCGCGCTCGAATCACTATCCAAGAGATATCCCTAGAAAGAACAACTAGTTCTTCTTACGTCTCCTCTCGAATTCATGCAGAACATAGGTGTGATCACCTTCGCCCGCCATACTGGCAATAATGCTGATCCGGCTCCCCTGTCCGACCCTCAATTCTATCTTGCCAGAGCCTGATACCAACCTCGACTGCGAATTCCCATTCGTCCACCAATACAAACGCGCCCTGGCTATCATCGTTGTCGCCGTCTGGCTCATTGTCGTCAACCACCCAGGTATGCATTGGGTGCGCGACAGACAAGTGGTTCGGTATCATGTACATCAGGTAACATCCCATCCGCCACCAAGTATGCAATTTGTCTTGGGAGAGGCGTTTTAGGTCAGATATGAGCGGCGGTCGGAGTTCAGGGTAGTGATATGCCACCACAAGCTTCCACATGAGATAGTATACAGGCTCCAGCGGGTAGGTCAGAGGATCTCCTCCTGTCTGGTTGTTGTACGCTGGCATGCGGTCGCATACCTCTGAAGCGAGACCAATGTTACGCGCGAGTTGAGGTAAGCAGAGGCGCAGTGGCGGATGTTCCGGAGTCTCATCAAACAAGTGGAATCTAGTTGTAGGCATATGACATTGCGCTTCTATCAGAGTGAGTGCGAGGGCATCTTTGTGGGCTGGCGCTTTGAGCTGCAGTGCGTGCTCGATGATGTGTTGGGAGTGCTGCAGCCAGATTTCGCGCAAGCGGCGATTTGCCGCTGATAGTCGGACAAGAGAGCGCGTGCTGGTGGCGCCGGCGAAGGTGAAGATGTCCAAGATGTTTTCGGTTGGAAGCGAGAGGAGCCCGGCCATGTGCCAATAGGTTGACAATGAGGGAAGATGCGATACGGGCAGGAGGGGAAGTTCTGAGTGCAAACTCGACCTCGGGCGCACAATGCCTTGACCTCGCCGTCAGCAAGGTGGAACCCGGTTGAGATCCTGAGGGATCACGGCTAGAAGTATGCTGAAACCGCTTTAAGTGCAAAGCCGAGTGTTTGGGCTTCGACGGAAGGCATCGTTGAGCTGCGCTGAAGCGTCATTGAGTGACGCTACTGACACTGGCTACGGTCGCAATGCTTAGTGTTGCAGGCAGCCATGCCAATAGCACGACCTGGCTTCGAAAGAGATGACTAAAAAGGGTGCTGAGAGTCAACAGAGAGCGTCGCAAAGACTGGCAAAAGGCCAATGAGGCGGAGACGCAAGCTCGGAGCATTTGCCGATGAGACAGACCGACAGCGTAAGCGCTTTGAGCGAAAAGACTTCCCCTCCTAACTACCGAGCACTTCCAACCTCGCCAGTGCAAGTGGCCTGAAGACGAACGGGATTCTCTACCAAGCATCAACACCAGAAGATGAAGACTTAGCGTTATCACAGGCGCTGAGCGACGAGAACCCGCTCCAGGCTTTGCCTGACGATTGGTGACCTCACACTTCGGTGGCGGAGGGGAGCCCGTGATGTCACAATCCCTCAGTAATCGAACATTGCGTCTGATATGTGTGTACTTGCTCAACAGAGAAGTCCACCCTTCTTTCTCGTGCTTTTCCCTTCCTCTTCACACCCTCCAGCTCGCAAACCTCCAAACACATATCACAATTCACAATGTCTGGACAAGAAGGCCCCGTTACCGCCTACACATGGCAGATCTCCGCCCAAGACCAGCAGGGCGGGCCCGGTCTGGACAAGGACATGAAAGAGCAGGCCAACTGGACACAACTCGAGTTCTGGGACGATGAGGGCAAGCCGTTCCTCAAGGAGTACGAGGGCAGAGGACTGTTGCAGAACAAGGCCGTCCTGGTGACTGGAGGAGACAGCGGCATTGGCCGCTCTACCGCCATCCTCATGGCAAGAGAAGGCGCAGATGTCTCCATCCTTTACCTGCCCGAGGAAGAGGAGGATGCGCAGTACACCATCAAGCAAGTCGAGAAGGCCGGCCGCAAAGGCCACGCCCTACGCTACGACTTGAGCAAGGAGGGAAGCTGCAAGGCCGCAATCGACGAGCATATGAAGGTATTCGGCAAGATCAATGTCCTCATCAACAACGCCTCGATGCAAGAAGCCTGCGACGACCACAGAGAAATCAACATCGACACGGTCACCAAGACCTTCCAGACCAACATCATTCAGATGATCTCGCTGAGCAAGTACGCTCTCCAACACATGAAGCGCGGCGATAACATCGTCAACTGCGCCTCTGTCCTCGGCTACATGGGCGACCCAACCAAGGTCGACTACTCTTCCACCAAGGGCGCAATTGTTACCTTCACACGCGCATTGGCCAAGCAACAAGCACCTCGAGGCATCAGGATCAACGCCGTTGCACCTGGCATTGTGTAAGTCTCGCTCGCACCCCAAATGCCTTACATTCACTGTCGCTAACAAATATTTACAGCTGGACACCTCTCCAACCCGCCACCGCCAACGTCCCCGCCGAAGGCATGAAGAACGTCGGCGTCGGCATGTGCCCTATGAACAGGACTGGAATGCCCATTGAGATCGCCACTGCTTTCATCCAGTTGGCTTCACCTTTGGGATCTTACTTCACTGGCGAGTGCATTCACAGCACGGGCGGAATTGAGATGCAGGGATAGATGTCTGCTGCCTTGCCAGTACTTAGCTTGTAATTGACATGACCAATCATGAATAGAATCCTATCACTCTCCCTGCCTGGTTGTGCGCTAATTTGGCGAAAGAAAGCAAATGTACCCAGAGGTTTTCAGGTACCACAAAGGTTCGAATGGTTGGCCTCGTAGCCTTCTAATAATCACCCCACATTATCGCGATGTTAAGCTCGAAGCCCTCAATAGCTGCCAGGGCGTTAATCTGCAGGGATCCAAAGAACTCGGCTATTTTAATGATTGGGCAATCGGTGGAGGTTCCGGGGCCCCCGATCGACAGACCAGTCGCATGTTCCATACGGGTGCCTGACAGCTCGCCTTCCACCGAATGAAAATCCAATACTTCTGATAATACCCAACTGGCTTGACCCTTAACATTTTACACCTCCCGAGACATCTCGGAAGCACTAGATCTCACCGACCTTGAAGCCGAGTTCCTAACTGCCACAAACAACCTTTACCTCCTGTCAGTAAACGGTCGGATGCATTGGGCCGAAAGCATATTCCACAGGGTCTCGCTCCGGAGTTCCATCCATTCGAAGGCAACGATTAAGAAAATGCACGACCGTCTCGCCTGATACACGAACCACATCGTCGTTCGAACAGATTGAAGGACGGTCATTGGAGGGTCTGGCGATCTCTCATATGGCCTCGGCATCCTCCGAAGCCAGATGCTACGCTGCAATTCCCGCCATTGCATTGGAGGCGCCATATGTGCCGTGTACTATACTCCCATTGCCTGATGGTCTTCCCCTGCCATCTATGCATCAACAAAGCAAACCCTCCTCGCGTGCGCGAACACGGTTCAACGGTCAAGCTTTTATGACGATCAATCTCAAGCTTAATGCCTTTGGCAAGCTGGTGACGAAACGGCTCAGGTCTGGAAGATGCAATGGGATGGTTCGCATTGGGATCCGGGCATGAAACGCCAGAAAGGCGCAATGTATAACCTTCGCCTGCATTCCACTGCGCCGCGGCATGTTTGCTCAACATTGCGCTCTTTACACTGCAATTACTGAAGCCTGTTCGACTTGGTCTGACTGGACACTTACTCGACATCTCGACATCACGATGGGTATCGAAGAGCAGTTCATCCTCCTCTCCATTGGCCTTTGCATCATCATTGGCCGCATCGCCGTACGATGGCGAGTAGCCGGGCCGTCAAATTGGCAGATTGACGATTACTTGATGCCACTGACTGGGGTTAGTGTACCTCCTCAAACTTGATGCTTCGCTCAAGAAGTGTGACAGTACCTGCTAATTCCTTCCCAGCTGATTTTCACCGCAGAGATCGTGGCGGCGTATATGGTCGGCGCCAAGTTCGAAGGGCTGACCAACAGTTACATGTCGCATGATGAACGAGCGGCTCTTGACCCTAACTCCAGAGAGCATTACAATCGGGAAATGGGCTCCAAGATTCAGGTCGCCGGCTGGTCGCTGTACACCTGCATTCTATGGTGTCTGAAGGTCTGTGTCGCGACGCTCTACGGACGCTTGATGTGAGTGCGACAATCCTTCCAATCGAGTGACACTTTGACTCATTCCATCTTTTCTACAGCTCTGGTCTAGCTCACCTCGAGCTCCGCGTACGCCTTGCATACGTTATGCTCGTCGTTACGTACGTGGCTGTCGCACTTACTCTCCTGCTGTCATGTCAGCCCTTCAATCATTTCTGGCAAGTCAGTCCAGATCCTGGAGCGTTGTGTCGTCCGACCAACTCGCCAGTATATGTTTTGGTGGTTGTTATACCAAACATCATCACAGACGCATACCTTTTGTCCATTCCACTACCAGTAAGGATCTATCGCAAACCTTCCTCTCAATGAAGTTCACTCTCGCTGATGACAGTGCCAGCTCATCTGGGCCGTATCAATCTCATGGCGACGCAAGATCACATTGATGTTCCTCTTCGGCGGTGCCGTCTTCGTCATGTTGGCCGGAATCATTCGAGCAGTGGTGATTATGAAGGTAAGCAACGCCTTTTCCGCCCCTTGTAGCGTCCTTATGATATTCGACACTGATGAATTGCGACAGTCTGGCCCAGACGGAGCCATTTCCGGTAGTCAATGGGCGTGCCGCGAAACTTTTGTTGCCATCGTCGTTTCTAACCTGCCCATCATCCACCCTTACCTCCGAAAATTGGCGTCCGCCGTCGGCCTCGACTTCTTGCTCAGCCGATCGATCAAGTCACAATCCCGCGGTTACGAACAACATAGCGGCGGACAAAGCCTTGGCAAATGCCACCCCAGAGGGACTCAATTGACGTCCTTGAAGAAAAGCTCGGCGGGTTGCAGCAAAGAGAGGTCGGTCCAGGACACCACAGCATGGGCCAGCGATGAGAACATTCTTCCTGCCAATGATGACAGGGATTCGCTGGGCGACAAGACCCCTTGCGAGATTACAGTTGATCAGGAGATAAGTGTCAGGACCGAGCAAGCAACGGGGTTGGACGCGTACAACGGAGGCGGTGCTAAGGCGTTCGGCGAGACTAAGTCCACCATTGTAGCAGGATGACCATCACGAGCTGTAGGCTAGAAGTTTAGGTACTTAGGAAAGTTGTAGCCGAAAGCACTTGGTAACGGTGTGATGCATGCGCCGATCACTGATCGTTACATTCGTAAGCGTCTGACATGAGAGTAAGCTGACTTGTTACAAAGCCCGACCTGCACCACCAGATCCAAAAGCTCGGTTGAAGAGCTTGTTGATGCTTGTCGTGGGTAAGCCTTATGTCAGGCGGGACGCCTGGTGAGCGGTGTGTTGGTCAATACATGCGATGCGCGTACTTGAACCTCCTTCCACTGGAGGCTTGGGCCTTGAACGCCTTGCATGGCGATGTGTTCAGTAACCTTGCAGGACATCGTCTCAGGGTGACTGCCGATAATGGCCTGTGAAGACAATGTCGATGAGTAGTTGCACTAATGACCTGCGAGATTCACTATATGAACAGCGTCGCCAGTCGTCCATAAAACGGCCGCTTGTCCAGAGGACTCGTTTCTCCATTTTGGCTACTATCAGACTTCCCAACCTTACCGTATACACCAAATCATGGCCTTTCTGACTGGCATTTCTATCGTCGCACTCGCGGCTAGCTCTGTTACCGCAACAGATGCAAGCAAGGTCTCCAAGCGCGGCCTTGCAGAAGTCGCAAGCCCAGCCGCAACCGATGTTCAGGCCGCCATTAACGACTGGCACACCGACGTCGCGACAGTGAACGATTTCCTCAATAACGTCCCAGCCCTGATCAACGACTTGCCGACACTTGCTACACACGCTCAAAACATCTTGGACAACTTCGCCCAAGACGAGCCCAACCAGCTCAAAACACTCAACAACTGGTTCCAAGCGCCCGAGGCACCTGACCAGGCGACCGACGCCTTCACCTGCGCCTTCAACGATTTGGCAACTGGTCAGGTCCTCAACGGAGCAACTTTCAACTTCGACACGCTTGTCATCAAGCAACTCAGCGACTTCGTCATCCCGGATGCCCAGGCTGGCAACGCGGACTTTGTGACGGCGCAAGTCGGCGAGATCAGCAGCTATCGCTGCTGCAACGTCCTTCCAGACCTTGACATCCTCTGGAGAGATGCAGCTATCTCGGCGGGCTTTGCAGAGGTTGATGTTCCCCGCTCGCCTCCTCGTCCAGATGCATGTGCTTCAATTGATTGCTCAACGACAGTAGGCGCAACCACTTGTGCGTCTAAGGACAATGGAAGGTTCGGCACTCCTGGCTCCTGAATCGCAACGGGCAATCTTCTATGTGTTATCATGGCAGGGTGGCCAATGCTGGCGCGCGAATAGGGAGTCTCATGGATATAAACACTATGAATATGACGCCGGGATAGCTCTTCAAACAAGCGGGTTTAGATCAAACACTTTCTGATCTGGTTCGCACTTCGTGTTCGGTTCCAGTAGCGTGACATTGCCGAAGTAGTTCCTCATGATCTTGTTCGCGCACGTTGAAGGGTGAGAGGTCGTAACATGCTGCATCGGTCGTCAATACTTCTGCGCACTTCAAATCCATGTGCAGAACACAGAATACTCATCCCGAATCCTTTTACCTCGAGTACAACGCTGCCTTCGAAACCAGCACTGATGTTGTGCGGTGACACCATTGGCGTGACTGGATCGTATGTCGTCCCAACAAGTAACACTGGATTCTTGGTTTTCACTTGGAAGTTCCCGTCATACCGCTCTTTGGCATCGAAGCGCCAATTCGCACAAGGCATCGTAAACAAACTGTGGTCAAAAGCCGCGTTGCCGCCGATCCAGCTTATTCGCTTCGCTCTTTTGATCTCAGGCAGGACCTCGTACACAGAAGAAGCACGCCTACGATGATCAGAGCAGCGGGTGCCTTGCAATGCCTCGGCCTCGAAGACGTGTCTAGAGTTGGACGATACATTGCGCCAGAAGGCCATGGGGGTCATGTTTCCGTGCATGAGACCTGCGAGTCCGGAGGCCATGATTGGAAAGTAAGCAGGTGTATATAGCGTCGACGCCATCGAGTTTTTCAAGCCGCTGTAGTCCAACACCGAGCCGGCCCAGATTGCATCATACTGGGTAATCCCGGCAGGAGATGGGATAGGATCGTACTTTGTGGCTTCGACCAAGCCTCGAATCGTGACTTCAAGAGCAGAAGCCGTCATATTCATGCCAGCTAAGGCGCATTTTGAAGACCCTGCAGCAATGCATTCGGCGAGGAAAGCGCCAAAGGCGGCGTCGGCGTCCGTCCCCATTTTTGGGTTGACGCTAATGGATTATCAGAACTGGAGCCTCAATCGACAAAGACGACAATGGAGTCGCTTACAATGTGTTGTAATACTCATGCGGGTTGAGATTCGCATCCAGAGCCATACTGCGAATCCGATCCGGGAACATGGCCGCTATGGTTGCACCAAGCGCTGTTCCATACGATATGCCTCCAAATCAGACGCAGTCGGTATAAAGACAAGCTGGACCTTCCTCTTCTTCTTCAAGCACGTACCGTAATACTCCAGTAAAGGCCCTTCATCAAGTGCATCAACAATCTGCATCACGTCCCTAGCTGTGAATGCTGTCCCGATGTACTCGCCAACATCTTTCATCTTGTCGAAACATTGGTTCGCAAGGCTTTGACCTTCGGTCCACAGCTTACCGACTGCCGTGTCCGAAGCTTCCGGGAAGGTGCATAATGGGGGCGGCGAGGTCGCAAGTAGTCTTTCTTCGTCACTATCGTAGCATGAAAATCATAGGCCGCGTTTGTCGGCGCCCCTGTTGCACATTAGTATACTTGAGAGTATGATGATCTACTGCACAAGAACCACTAACTCTGATCGAAAGTGATGAGATCGTATTGCATTCGCGTGAGCCTTCGATATCACAGCAATCAGCATTCATTTCCTCGAAATACTGAGAGCAAAGGTCTTTCCCTTACTCGCGAATTTGGGGTATCACAGGTATAAAATTGACGAAGGCGTTGACGCCCGGTCCGCCAAAGCTCAGCACAATTGTTCCTTTAGAAGGCTCCCTTTGAGCAGGCGTCTTGATTCGATCAAGGATGTGCGTTTTGTTACTCTCGAGATCTGTGCAATCCAGAGGCACGGTCAGGGTACCGCATGTTATCGGCACAGAGGTGGAGTTGGTGGACAGATCGTCGCATTCGAACCATTCTATCGTTCTGGATATCGGCTGGGCCAACGCGAGGGAGAGAAACCATGGTGTCCAACGTGTTGCGGGGATGGGTAGTGGCAGGGTAAGAGTAACCTGGCGCGGTTCGTTGATGGCGACATTGCCATGCCATTTTTATGGTCCGCACTCATTGCATGTATGCATCGTCATTCGCACAGCCGCAATTCAGCTTTGAGTGAAAAGGCGCAATAATCTTGGCTCTGTCAACTTTGGGACTCAGAGCGTCTGATAACACCTCTATAAGGCAATATACCTGGCTATGTGACCAGGTCGGTACAGGACTTCCATTGTCGGCACTAATGCACGCTCGTTCCGGAGTCACAAAGATCAGACCGCCTAAGACTTAGCGGTCGGCTGCATCGACACAGACTTGATATTGACGTGTTGAAGGATTGCCATGCTGTTTATCACGAAAGCAGCTTGATGGTTGTGAGGACAGAACCGGCGCCGCAGCAGACTTCGGAGGTTACAAGAGCGCCGACGCTACCAATGCCAAGAACGAGAACCATGAAGCCTTTCCCTCTCGGGAGAGACGCAGCGCTCTGAAGACCCGCACACTGACGGCACATTGTTCACGCCTTTGTTGGGACAGGACAGACCATCCAACGTAGCAACGCCTCGCCAATACAGTGTTCCACTCGGGACAGTCTACTCCCTATCCCTATTCCCGCTAATGTATGGTGCAGACGTGCACTCATGAGAGTAATAGGCGAGCGATTCAACAACACCCTAGAGCAATGAGTTTTCAACATCACTTGTCACAATAATGCTAAGATAGCACCATTCGAGACTTGACAGAGCTGATAGCAACCAAAGTCTAAGGCTGTCGAATTAGAAATTACGCTATACGGGGTATTATATATGCGAAGTGACGACTAAACAAGGTACCAGCCACTACATCGGAATGTCGATTTCCCTGACATCACCCTTGAAGTGGTCAATTTTTTGCCTCTTCTTGATGAACATGAACGCCATAATGACAATGTCTAACAGAATGCCCATAATCCCGGGCGGTTTTGAAGACACCATCTTGCCCATCTTTTCGGCATCTTTAAAGTGCTGGTCAATTGCTTCTCTTCGTGCGGATTCATAGACCGCGAAAGACTGGTCAACGGGCGAATTTGGGCGCTGAGTTAACACCCTTGCGAGCAAGATCCCGTCTTCGATTGCGAGACCGGTGCTTTCGCCTTGCGGAGGCATCTGGAGACAGAACTGTGAGCGAGCACTCTTGTGAAAGTATATAAGCTTGCTCCAATCGGTAAAATACTTACTGCGTGTGCTGCGTCGCCGAGCAAGAGGACACGACCCTTATTCCAGAGCCCTTTTGGCGGCAAGGCATAGATAGGGTAGACGTGCCAATCTTCACACCTGGCGATGGTGTCTTGCAGTCCGTTGATCCGGCCTCCAGTGTAGACATCGATCACTTCCTTCCTTACTGCCTCCTGGTCCTTTCCGAGAAGTTGCCATCCATCGTGGCCAGAGACGTTCTGCTCTGCCATCTTCCGTACATGAGCGACGAATATGTCTTGACGGGTGGGCTCGTAGAACGACGCGATCATAGTGCCTCCAGTCGTGCTGAAAGCGGCTGTATCTCGCAGAGCTGGCTGTCCACTCGGCACAGTGATTGGGCTTGGTGGCGCATCTTTAGCCTGGTTCGCGGCGTTGTAAGCCCACCCCATGGTGACAGCACGGCCGGAGTACGCCTTCTCTCTGGTGGGCTCGACCCACAAGTGGCGGGCAGCCGAGTGTATGCCGTCGCATCCCAATAGAATGTCGCCCTCAAGCGTGGACTGATCCTCAAAGTTGAGCTGAACCTGATCATTAGCCTCCGAAATACTCGTGACTCGCTGGCCCCACAAGAAGTCGACAGAGTTAGAGTAGTCGCGACTGATGGTGTCGAACAGGCTCCGGACCAGAGCGTAACGTGCAGTACGTCTTGCGCCAACTCCACCCCATACATTTCCAAGGCGCCAACCAGTGCGCAGTGAGATGGCGTCGACGCCAGTATCGAGTGCGATGGAGTTGTCCCTCAGTTGCTTCCCGGCGCCGAGGTAGTCGACATAGCGCATTGCTATGGGTGTGAGATTGACAGTGCCACCAATCGTTTGGAGCTGAGGGCGCACCTCAACGAGTGTTATCTTCAAAGGAGGAAGTGCTGGGTTCAGCGCCGACAGTTTCGACAGAGCGATTGCTGTGGATAGGCCGCATGGGCCGGCGCCCAGGATGACGATGTGCTTAATCGGCATTTTTGAAAGGCGGGATGTGATGGGGAGTTACTTGCGAGTGAGATGTGCGAGATACCATATTGATAAGACATTACATGGTATATATAGCGACTGGTGGAGCTCCTTAGCATGAATCCTTCTGTGCGGTCGCTTGTTAGTCGCAGGAAAGAAACGATACTCGGCGTCTCGGTGCGCAAAGATCGCCGGGGGCAGCTAAAGATCGCTGGTTCGTCGAGTCTAGGCATGCCTCCGCGAAACACAAAGCCGGCGAAGATACGACACCGAGATGCTGTCGTTCCATCATTTTGCACCTTGCACGTATACCAACACTCGAGCTTCAAGAATGGCCGATAATAGCGTCGAACTCGGTGGAGCTATCGCTGAGAGATGTAGAGAGCAGACTTATGGAGCATGCTCTGAGAGCTATTCGCCGTGAGGACACGTTCTACCAAGACACAAGTATCAGATACAATTGAAGAGACAAATTGGACACGCTGGTAATATTGATGGCCTTCAATTAATCCATCAAGCCGTCGGACAGCCAGGCCTTGTCGCGAATCTGAATTATGCGGGAAACCATGCTCTACTGTCAGGTTTGGCACATGTAGACGACGTAAATTGGAATAACTCGACAACGATCCGAACATTTTCGCTGGTATCGAGCGCTAGGGTAATTGAGTAGAACATAGCTTTATCTGCACTATGGATACCAAGGCGTCAACCTGTCAGGTACGAGCATTGATAGCTCAACTTGCTTGCGTCCTCACCGTGCACCACACGCCTGGATGAAGTACTCGACGCAGCCGCCAAGCGCAACTTTCCCTGCAAGAGGCTCACACGCGGTCCGAAAGCGACGGCGGGGGCAGCCTTTTGATTGCAACAGGCACTGCATCCTCAAGCGCAGCATTGTCCGCATTCCAGAACAATTTGTAAAAGCCGTCGTCCCCTTCTAATGGCGAAGCCCAGAACGAGCGGCCCGCACCAGCATCTTCATTGCCCATCCAAAGAAGCTGCCTACCGTAGAACTCGAAGCCGGTAGTAGCGTGAGTACTGTTGTTGGAATCGGTCGAGCTGTTCGCGGTGAAGGCGACATCAGACTTGGCACCTGGTCGAGTCTCGATGTAGAGCAGAGGGGTGGTCCAGTTCGATGCAGTAGCAGTATTGTTAGGTTCGGCGATCAAAGAGGTGTTGAATTGTGTGACTGGAATCATATCAGCTTCCGGATGATCAGACTGGATCCGCCGATCAATTTACAAGTTAAGTTGGTGGCGACGGTCGCGATAGAGGGCTGTCCCCAGCCGAGTACTGCTACGCCTGTTGGGAAGTGTTAGCAACACACCATAGCAAGATGGCAGGTAATGGTCTTACCATCACTGTACATGACTGGCAGACCAGATAGACCGCTGCCATAGGCGTAGAGACTGCCCAAAGGAGTGCTTCCAGGCGTGACATCTGCGGCTGTCAGACCAAGGGTAAGGGCAAAGCTCAACGAGCGCGTCGAGAGAAGCATTTCAACGATCGATCAAATGAGGTTGGAAGACTTTTGAGATGGCGATGGTGCTCGACGAGACTTTCGCAGCAGCATATATAACAGCCTGCGGGACATCCAATGCTGGTTTTTCTGCATCGTACGTCTGCCATGAATCGCCATTGCCGCCGCGAGGCCACGGTGCAGCGCTTGCCAGGGGTCTAGGTGCGCAAGCTGAGCCCTGAAGAATAGCTGGTTCGGACTTGGATTGGGGGCACTTCGGCAAATAAAGGATGAAATGTTACAAGCAAGACAAGCAAGTCTGGGTGGCCGTGCATAGCAATTTCCCCACATTCCGCCTGGTTTGCATCGAGGAAGGTAGTGCTAAGCATTTGAAGCTCAGCTCGAGTCAAGTCGGCCGGAAATTTGTTTTACCCTTGCGCAGTTTGAAGTTCAATTGTTCCTTACCGCACGATGCAGCGCGACGGTCGAGCTTGCACGGGGCTCGAAACTGACATGTGAGCAACACCAGGACAGGATGCTTATCACGCCGACGTCGCCTTATGCTTTCCACCCTTGCTACAACTAGCGCGCGGCGGTGCATCGCAAATTGCACCCCTCAAGGCCACGTGCCTGTTGCTGGTCAGAGAGGTGAAGTTCAGCTGCACAGTCGCAGTCGCGCTATCATTTAGGTGAATTTAGGACGTTCGCAGGCCTATGATGGTAGTATGTGCTGTGCACGCTAAGCATCCATACCTTGTCGTCACGCTGCATCCGCCTTCAATGATGCTCAGCACATTTGCAGACCCGCCGGGCGCTCCTCTCTGGTACGCGTGTACTGTCTGTTCCACTTGCACTATCACCTTGACGTGCCTGGAGTCATGTCGGCCTTGAGCTTTGGCATCGAACTAGGATGAGCTCAGGATATGCCGACCACCGCCGTCCTGTACGGATCCTTCCATTGGGTATTGCTTCTTCGGAGACCTTTCGGTGGCAGGATATTACAAAATTGCTAGAACTATACAAATATCGAGCCTGTCAACCACGAGACAGACTTTGCTTACCTTCCCCTACATCATCAGCTTGGATACCCTTCCGTTCACTCGTTCAATCGTTCCTCCCATTTGCTCTCCTTCGCCAAGTCACTCTCTAATCATGCGTCGCCATTCCTTCTTACCACTTCTAGCATTGTCTCACTTTGCTTCCGCTGCGATCATCTCGCTCCCGAATTCATCCTCAAATCGCGCCGGTGTCGCCCCATTCGAGATCGATGGCCTCGGTGAACGCGATGTATGCTCTGGAAACACGGCGAGCAACCGTAGCGTCTGGTGCGACTACGACATTAGCACAAACTATTATGACGTTGTGCCTGACACTGGCGTCACTGTCGAATACTGGTTCGAACTGACGAACATCACTGCCTCTCCAGACGGATATGCTCGCAATGTACTCACTGTCAATGGCAGCATTCCTGGTCCCACAATCCAAGCCAACTGGGGCGACACTGTCAAAGTACACGTCACAAACAGCCTCGCAAACAACGGTACCAGCTTGCACTTCCATGGAATCCGCCAGAACTACACCAACCCGATGGACGGTGTAGTTTCGATCACCCAGTGTCCGACTGCACCAGGCGAATCCATGACATATACTTGGAGAGCGACGCAATACGGATCTTCATGGTACCACTCTCACTATGACCTACAAGCTTGGGAAGGTGTTCTTGGAGGCATTGTGATCAACGGCCCCTCCACAGCCAACTTCGACACAGATCTCGGCATGCTATTTCTGAACGACTGGAGCCATCAGACAGTCGACGAGTTATACAGTACTGCCCAAACATCGGGTCCGCCAACCTTGGATAACGGCCTTCTTAACGGTACCAACACTGGCGATGACGGTGGATCACGCTTCGAGACCTCAGTCACGGAAGGAGACAGCTACTTGATCCGTCTGGTCAATGGTGCTGCCGACAGCCACTTCGATTTCATGATTGACAATCATACCCTCCAAGTTATAGCCACAGACTTTGTTCCAATTGAGCCTTACACCACAGATGTGCTAAGCATTGGCATGGGTCAAAGGTACGATGTGATCGTAACAGCAAACATGAGCGACGTTGCAAGCGACTTTTGGATTCGGGCTATTCCAGATTCCTACTGCTCTGAGAATGACAACACCAACGACATCAAAGGCATGCTACACTATGGATCAAGCACAAGCAACCCCAGCACTTCCGCTTTCACATATGACGACAATGACTGCGGTGGAGAAGATGCTTCGAACCTTGTTCCTTACCTTGCCCTCGATGCCGAATCGTCCGCCGACCTTACTAGCGATCTAGCCGTGACCGTCGGCAAGAATTCAGCCAGCCTCTTCAAGTGGTATCTTGGAGGCACCACGTTTCTCGTCGATTGGCAAGATCCAACAGCCAAACAGATCATAGACAACAGCACCACCTCTTTCGCAGACAGTAATGCCGTGATTGAGCTGCCCGACGCAGACGAGTGGTTCTACCTGATCATCGAGACAACTCTCTCCGTCCCGCACCCCATCCACCTCCACGGACATGATTTCTGGCAGCTCGCTTCAGGCACAGGAACCTATGAGTCCGCTAGTCCAACGCTCAATACCAGCAATCCGCCTCGCAGAGACACTGCTATGCTGCCCGGTGCCGGATATCTCGTTATGGCTTTCAAGACCGACAACCCTGGAGCGTGGCTGTGCCACTGCCATATCGCGTGGCACACTAGTGAAGGATTCGCCTTACAATTTGTCGAGAGGCAAGATGAGATCGGCGCGCTATACGACTCGGATGAGATGAACAGCACTTGCTCCGCTTGGGATTCTTACATCGGCAATACCAGTCTTGAGCAAGAGTTTTCTGGCGTGTAGACATTCGCACTTTGCGTGAGTAGTTGTCCGCTCGATCAGTACCTTAGTACAATCAAGTAGTGATCCTCTATGACTCTACGCTTAGAGTCCCGCCCCGGCACTTCAAAGTCCGTACATACATAGCCAGCGTTCAATGAACATCTCCCTCTAAGAGACTAATAACATTCCTAGCATTCTTCTTCGAACACTACTCAAAGAAGCTCCGAAAGACCTGCAGTCATTGACAAACTCACAGATCTCAGTCTTCCGAAGATAGCTCAAAGCTTCCATGAAAGCATACGTGGCATTTCAAGCTACGGCAATGAGCTTTGGCGGTCACACTGTCCCCTTTATCGATCTTCACTGATCCTCAGAAGCATACAAGCCCGTGCGTGTTGCAGAGACGATCACTCGTGTCTTCGCTCGAGCTTCTTGGAAGCTGATCCTGCGAGATGATTATTATGACCGGATTGTAGACATCTTCTTCAATCATGTCCGCGCTCACTCAGCCGCGCAACTCAAGCTCAGGAGCTGCCATCTATCTTTGCACTTTGTGTACTCATACTTCGTCCCAGTGATTCGAGAGCTTCAGACCCACCTAGTCGAGGCGACGGGCCTTCTCTCTCCAATGCTTTCACAAGCGCGAGAACAGCTCTCAGCCGACGACACCGGCGACACCAGCATCATGAATCGGCTCCTTCGCGAGGTCGGCCCGCAGGACTTTGCCAACGATGAATATCTGACAAAGATTCTGCTCGGCTACGGCATCACCTTCGTCTTCTCGCCATCCCCAATCGGAGCTCAGCTTATTTACGAAATGGTTTTCCGCCCTGAATACTGTGTACAAATCTGGGACGAGGCCAATCGGATCTTGGGTTTGGATCAGCGATCATACGATAAGAATATTCTCCGACGACTCACCAAGCTTGACAGCTTCTGTAAGGAGACGCACCGTCATCATCCAAGCGCAGCTTGTAGGTCTCAATGTCATTGTATCTCCGCGTGCAGTACCTTGCTTACGTCGCACAGCGAACTTGATGAAGAGAGTCAACAAGGCCGTCACGGTCCCGAACGGCGTAGTCCTTCCAAAAGATACCATCTTCGAAGTGGCAATCCAGCCGGCGGACTTCCGTGATGCCCGACTCCACGAATCATCCACATGGGACAGCTTCCTGTTCCACGAGTTGCGCCGCGCAGAAAACTTCAGCGACAAATCCACGCGAGAGGGGGAGTGGGGCACTGCCACTCGAGATGACATTGATTTCGGTTATGACATGCGTCACTGTCCTGGCAACGCCGTCGGCTGCAACATGCTCTAGATCTTCCTCATCCAGCTCCTTGAAATGTACGATCTCAAGCCAGGGGAGGGCGCGACGGAACGGTACAAGGATGTGCATTATGGTCAATATGTAAGCCCTTCTCCTCAGATTGGTCTCACTTGTGCTGAAATATGACTGTGACCCTCTTCATATCAAACCGGATCTAAAGAGAACCGTTCTCATGAAGCGCAGAGATCGTGATTAGGGTGTTTGTCTGGGCTATTGACAGCGCCTCGTTGCACCACGTCGTTCGCGACTTTGAGTGGAGCGATTTCGTTCAGCACTTCACGTTTCAGTCTGTATCACAGGTTAACCAGCTGCAAACCTGCGCTCATATTACCTTGCCAAAGTTTCGGGAGAGCAACTTGCATCAAGGCACGCAACGTTTCGGTAAAAGCACAGCGAGCATGGTACATGGTATGAAACGATGTGTGGTCCCGCAAAATCATCAAGTGAGAATTCTCACGGTAGCTTGAAGCGTTTCTTCTTACGTGCTCGCTTCCTTTGCCAGGTTATGGGATTGTCTGGAGCGGCAAATGCTGACGATGTGTTACAATACATGCTTCTATTCTTGTGTCTCATTTGATTTCATGGGCCGGATGGCCAGTTGTTCCACGTTTCACCCACTAAGATTGAAGTTAATAGTGACTAAGGAAGTACACGACCCTTTCAACATATCTTCCATTCTCTTCCGTCCTATTGATATTGAAGCCACATGAACTGAGGTGGCGTGCTTCATTAGCCGTTCATGCAGCCGTCTTGGCTGCATGAAGGTGTTCGCTTACTTGCTCAGCCCCTCCTACGTAGCCTTGTCGAAGGCTTCGTCTGTCAGATGAAGCTCTACACTTGATCAGCTAGACAACGACAAATGCGACATGGCCGACCCTACTGGAGTTGCGAGTCTCGTTTACGATGTCACGAAAGACCTTTACAGCTATTACCGGACGATCAAAGACTGCGATACCGACATCAAAGAGCTCCGTGCGCAACTCCTATGGCTACAGCAAGCCTCTGATGCGGCCGTAAGAGCGTTGAAGCGAGACGGCGTGCAAAGCGAAGACAAATCCCAGGTCGAGCAGGCTATTTCCCGATGCACAGAGGCAGCGGGAGAGCTGAAAACTACACTCGACAAAATCAGGGTCGACGATCCGCAGCCTCAGACTGCTCTCGAGAAGTTGAAGGCTGTTGGCCGGAAAGCTGCATACCCGTTCAGAAAAAGAACCATTGCAGGACTCGCAGAAGACGCTGAAACATGCCATGATGCATTGCATGTTGCCATCGCTTTGCTGCAGCTCAATATCGGTGCTAGCACGAGTGAGCATCTCCCAAGACTTGACGACAAATTAGTTGATGGGGTCGCGACTCTGGAATCGGCGCTACGGGACCTCCAGCTTTGGGGAGACTCAAACAGGGATGAGATCTTGCAGCAACTACAATACCACCGAAAGAGGCTGGAAGAAGAAAAAGAGCTGGAAAAAGCAAAGGCCATGGTCGATGGC
This sequence comes from Cladosporium austrohemisphaericum, assembly GCA_022813715.1. Taxonomy (NCBI): domain Eukaryota; kingdom Fungi; phylum Ascomycota; class Dothideomycetes; order Cladosporiales; family Cladosporiaceae; genus Cladosporium; species Cladosporium austrohemisphaericum. The sequence goes on from JAKLLY010000025.1 coordinate 26,450, forward strand.
TTGAGATATCCAGAGATGTTCCAACGAAGACATGACATACCCAACGACGATTACGAGGCCTTGAATTGGTTGTTCACTCCGGAAGGTCAAGATTATCCAGAAGTCACAGATCTGTTGAACTTCCTAAGCTCGGAATCAGGTCTCTTCTGGATACAAGGCAAGCCGGCCTCCGGCAAGTCAACTCTCATGAAGTTTCTTTTGGACAGAACCCGTGGTAACGACAAATTGTGGGAGTGGTCAAGGAACAAGGAGGTCATTTTCGCGAGTCACTTCTGCTGGACTGCTGGCACGTCAATGCAGAGGTCAACACAAGGATTGTTGCAATCACTCTTATATCAGATCCTCGACTCAAACCTCGCTCTGGTCCCAACTGCTTGCGCTTTTCGTTGAGGTGCCCACGTCAGCCATGGATCATGGTACGAAAAGGAGCTCTGGCAATCTCTCCGTGCAGCTACATCTGCGAGCGACCATAAGATATGCTTCTTCATTGATGGATTGGACGAGGTCGAACCTGACACTTGCCATGCAGCACTCGCCACAGCCATCAACCGCTTGGGCGGTTACGACAACGTCAAAGTGGTTGCTTCTTCTCGGCCATGGGCCGACTTTGAGCATAGCTTTCGCCGAAGCGGCAGAGTTGTGGCCATGCAGGCGGTCAACCGACCGTCGATCATGACTTTCATTCGCAGCAGGTTGAATGACGTTGACGGAAAGAAGTTGTTCGCTACTGTGGCCTGGGATTGTTTACGCCATACACTACACCACCGTTGCTGTGATCGAAATCACGATGAAGCTCATGAATCAATATACAGTATCCTGGAAAGGGCCGACGGCGTTTTCTTGTGGGCTACACTCGTCTTGAACGCTGTGTGTAGACATCTCACGCTGGGCTGTCCAGTGTCTGTCTTAAGAACTTATGTGGACAGACTGCCAGGTGAGCTTGAAACTTACTTCCGCGATATGATTTTCCAGCGGATCAACCACTCCCTCCTATCAGAGACCGCAATGGCGATACAGGTGGCACTGTCATTGAGAAACTACCTCCTAGGCACGTGGGGCCATTTTGCTTTACTGTGCGATTACACATCGTCCGGCAAAGCACGAGCTACAGATCCTGATTTCCATATCAATCAGCCTTACAGCACCATCGATATCAGTCAGCTCAGTGTCAAGCTTTGCAACACTAAAAACTATCTTCGTAGTTCCTGCAGAGACATCTTCTCATTTGCCAGAGAGCCAGACCACACGACCCCAGGTCTTGAAATGTTCGACATCTTCTACCACGACAGAATCGAATTTGTTCATCGCACTATGTTCGACTACATACAAACTCCAAAGGTGCAGGAGTTGCTAGCTGCACACGTTCCCGCACACTTCAAAGGCCCTCACCTTGTTGCCAAGCTGTGCACTGCCACGCTCAAGACGGTTGTATCAGACCCTTTGATGAATCGTTACGATCACCAAGACAGAATATTCATATGTCTCTACAGCCTGGAAAATATTTGTCTGCAGCAAGATCTCATGCCAGAACAGGATTGGGCTGAGCATATTGAAGGTACAGCCTTGCACAACCTCGAAACCAAAGATTGCGTATTATATTGCAGCAGGATGAGCCATACGGTCGAACAAAGGTTCGCACTTTTGAGCTTAATGTTGGCCGATTACGGTCTGTACAGCTTGACCAACAGACTGCTGGGCGCCTATCCTGGGTTTGCAGCCGGAGACGTGGATAACACGCTCTACGACGTGCTTGGATTTCGGCACAGTCACAATCTTGAGCCGGACCACATAAACACTAAACTGCTCGAAACATGGCTCTGCGCAGGTATCGACCCCAACGATTGCCTTCCGGAGTACTTATCTATCGCACAAGACCTGCTGTCAATTTTCGACGCACCGAAGAAGAGTGTCTGGCTTGAATTTCTTGGCCATTTGTTCCAAGGATCAGCACAGAGAAGCGAAAGCCAAACGGTGGTTGCGCCAACTTATCTGCGGGAAGACGCCGACGCAGACACCGACGCAGACGCAGACGATCATTCCTTATCACTAGAGAGTCGATTCCTGCACACGGACGTCCAGACCGCCATCAAGCTCTTGATCGAGTATGGCGCAGAGCTAGGGCCTGATATCGCCAGAAAACTTCGAGCTTCTCTCCCAGAAGACAACGAGTTCAGGTGGCACTCATTTCTTGAGACATACACAAAACGATCGAAGCGCCAGAAGCTTCTTGAAGAGCGTCGGGGTCGAATCTCAAATTGGCCCGAGGACTGTTGGAGCAGTGCCGACCGGCGGCTTCTTGGGTTGGCTCCTGGATTTTGGAACCTTTATGCGAAGTTTGAATACAGTCAGGCATTCGACGACTTCTACGGCTACGATGATTCCGATTTGAAGTACGAAGCAGCTCAGCAAAGGGCCTATGGGGTAGGCGCGAGCCTCTGTTGGTGCGAGGATGTCACGGAGCGCTACACTGTGGCAGTCGACCCGCATCTGTCTTCAGACAGCGATGACGAGGTGCCTGCTCTTAGGCATGAATTTGATCCCAGTCCCGGTCCCAAGTGAGCACAGAATAGCATATTATAACGACTATGGTGCACAGAACACATCAGGGTCCCTAAGTTCCCCCACTGCGAAAAGTCATGACACATGGATCTGCGTGTACGAACATTTATGTGTCACGTAATTCAGATGATGATACGCGGATAGTAAGAGTCCTCCTGCAAGCCCGGAACCGTGGAACAATGGCTGCCGCCGAGGAATGTATTCGTGGAACCACCATTGATCCTTCAGATTACTCGTTCAAATCTTCGAGGAGGCAGAAGCGATTTTCTCGAGTTTACAACAAGCTCACCACTGCGGCCAAACAAATGGCTTCCGTTTACATCCACATCCCAACCAACCCCCTCACCTCCTCTACAACCGCACCCACAGCTCCCACCTCCCTCTCCAAATTCCTCCTAACCCAGACACCAACCCGATCATCCCTCTCCGCCAGTCTCCTAATAGCAGCCTCCACCCTCTCGACCCCACCACTCTCCAAAACCCTCGCCAAAACGTCCCCATCAACATGCCTATCCGCCTCCCTCCCCACATCATCAACAGCCAAAAGCGCAATCTCATCCCCATCCGCATTGGCAAGACCAATCGGCACGCCTCGCTCAGTACCAGTGTATTGCTCAACGTTGACGCCATAAGTCGCGATTCCTGGCGCGTGAGGTGAGAACGTCTTGTCCCATTCGATGATGCGCTGGAGCCAGAAGAGGCGGCGCCAGAGGGGTTCGTCGATAAGGCTGATGCCGGTCATTGAACCGTCGGTAGAGAGGCCGATGAGGTCGGAGGTGATGACGCCTTTGGCGGGTATGGGGCGCCACGGAGGGCGAATGCAGCCTTGTTTGATGCGGACGACAGAGCGAGGGAGCTGGGCCTCGAAGAGGAGGCGTGTGCGATGCGAGCCTTTGGCGTCAGGAAGTGGCGAAGTAAGGCCTAGAAGCAGGGATTTTGAAGTCGAAAGAAGGGCGATGCTGGAGTCTGGGTTGAGAGGGAGCACCGTGTGGCTTAGTGGCAAGTCTGCTCGAGGAGGCTGTGCGACTGGCCTTAGGCGGTGAGTGTAGGTTCCGCCCTTAGGAGCTTCCTCAAGCTCCTCTAGTCGAAGAGTGACAAGACCGTCGCTTGCGACTGAGACGTACACCAAGTCGCCGGAGACTGAGATCGAGGTGCCTTTGTCGGAAAGTTGCAGTGGTGCGCAGATGGTCTCCCACTTCCTCTCTTCTGTGTCGAATCGGGAGGCTAGTACGCTAGAGCCCGTACACGCCAGATACGTCAACTCGTCGTACAATGCGAGTGCGTACACAGGGTTGTCGAAGGTAGTGCTTCGGCTTTCCTTAACGTCGACGACCTCCCAATCGCGGAATTTGGGCTGCAGGAAGGCGATGCGGCCCTTTTCACTTCCGTCTCGCCTGGTGTAACTGCCACCGACCATGATCGACGAGAAGAGCTTATCTTTTTGCCGAAACGACCACTCGAGGAGTGCGTACACCTTTTCACCTGGCTGAAGATCAAACGTAAATGACACGCCATCTTTGCCGGCGGGAATCAAGTCGATGGCTGGCCAGATCTGTCGACGCTCTTCTGGTTGCGCATTTCGCATGTTAGACGCAAAGGACCTCACGCCAGTGCAGACAGATGCACAGACGAGAGTTCGTTGCTGCTCGGCGTATATGAGGCGGTTTGGAGTGCCTGTCACTTGGATTTGTCGAGGGACGGTACTGACGGCATCGTCCACTAGGGCGAAAGAGACCTCGTTAGAGGAGACTATTGCCAGCGTGTCACTGAGAGAGCTTATCGCTTCGGTGCCACTCAGGTAGTCACTGGGAGGCATGATTGAAACCATGGTGATGGGACCTTGAGATAATGCTGGCCGTGATTTGTCCGACAGCAAGAGGTTCTGGATGTTGAGTGATTGCGAAGTGTCGCCGTCCCAGGTTAGCATTGAAGTGACAAGTCCGCTAAATGCATATGCTTTCGTAGCATCGCTGGCTGGTCGCTGTAACCTGACAGTCTCATGCCCAAATGGAGTGGTGCTGCTCTCTCCGAATCGGAGCTCATCAGCCGTTGTGTCGACCTCGATGCCGACAATCGTACCATCTCGCAGCCCACAAATAGCAAGCAAGCCTTGAGATGAGTCTGCATCTGTCTTTATGGGATGGATCAGTGCAACGTGATCACATAAACTCTGCCCGTTCTTGGCGATCTGTCTCGAGGCATGAAGTGCGACATGTGTTGGCGAGCCAAAATTGAGAGTGAAAAGTTGAATGTTGCCCTCGACAGTTGCGAGAATACCAACAATGCGATCCTGATGAACAGTTGTGGCTAGGCACAGTGGCTCGTCATCGATAGCAATGGCTTGCCCAAGCTGATGCAGACCTTCTTCCACTCCGTCTGCGTCTTCATCGGTTTGCTCAGCATGGGACTTGAACGCTAAAAGCTTAGTGCGATCTTCGCACCGCTCGACCACGACAGCGCAGTCATAGCTTGGCTCAATCGCGGCTGCGATGATGGTGTTCTCCGCCGCAGCGTTCCACCTTGACCGATCTTCGAAATTTGCAAGAACGCTCGCGCATGTGCGAATGGATTTCTCACTCACTTGCATCAAGTGGCCATTGTCGATTATGCCCGCAGTCAGAGTACGCTGCTGTAGTTCCAAGGCATTCGTCTCTTTCTGGGTGAGCTCATCGAGCTCCTCTAACGACGGTGCGATATCAAGGAGGCGGGTGGACGAAGGTGTTGACAGTAGCATCATGATCGACCCTGTGGAAATGTTTGGCAGCACCCAGGCTCCGATGACACTTTTAAGGCCTTCGAGGTCGAAGTATGTTGCTAGCCTGGCTTCGATTCCCTTCCGGAGCTCAGTGATGGAACCATGTGGCTCGCGACCAGAGGTGGTGAAAACTGCATCTGTCATACGTGGCGACTTGGTATGTGACTGTGGAAGCTTCGAAACAAGCATATCGATGCTCGATGCCCAGTTCGGCAAAAGCTCGCTTTCTTGCATCTCCATTGTATCGATTCGGCTCATCTCCACAATCCGGCCGGGCGAGGGCCAATTTCCAATGTGGACCACGCGGCCATTGCTCATGTCGCCACCCACTGCCAGAATGTCCGGATCGCTAGGGTCGCCAAGTGAAGCGAATGCTGATCCGGCGTGGCAGCCAACGTTGCCAGCGTGACTTGCATGAATGGTATCAATGGCCGTGATCTCGATTAGAATGACAACGCCATCTTCTCGAATCAAATAGACAATGTCTTGACCGTGCTTGATTGATTTGTTCCGGAGAGGTCTACACCAGCTTGTCCAAATCGGCGGCCTGGGGGAACTGCCTCGAGATTCTGTTTTTTCGAAATGGGGATCAACAGCAAAGCTCTTCATCGATCCTGACAGGATGTTTTTGTGAAGTTTCACCTCGCTTCCCGTGACAGTGAGGAAGGCAGCATTCCTCAGGGGTATGAGCAGGTTGCACACTGCCCTGGGAACATCAAGCGGCTGAGCCGGGTGAATATTCGCCCGCCATAGTTTGGAATCGGCACAGTACCAGTCAATCCAGAGGACCTTTGTTCTGCGTTGGTCAACGACCACCACAAGAAGGATAACATGGTCTGGGTCTTTGTCGGGTGGGTGCAGGAACTCTAGGTGCTGTATGACTCCGGTGACCGGCATCGCTCGTTGTGACCGAACTGGGAACCAGTCCGGGTCATTCGTCGTAATTTCATGTTTGATCTGGACGGTAGGTTTGCCTGAATAGACGACAATCTTTCCTTCACTCGCAGCGACAGCTATCGCCCGAGATGCCGGGTCCACAGCAAGATGGACTCCAGCTTCTTGAAGAGAACACTCGAAGGTGGGCATAGGCAATGCTTGATGAACAAACTGCACGTTACCTGCACCGTCGTCTCTGAGGTACAAGAACACTATATCGTCCGAGACGAGTGTAAGGACCACGAGCTGAGGCGGCGGGTGGAATGCTGCATGCTTCTTCGTTCTACTGGCCGGTTCGGTCTTGATGAAGTCATCTTCGTCCCCGGGAGCATCGGCGTCAACAGTGAACGTTTTGGCCGCTAGAATGCGAGCTTCAAAGTCGTCCTTGGTGGCGATGTGTTCCAGATGGCCGTTCTGTTTGACTTGTTTGACGTGTATGAAGTCTTCTCCTACGAAGACGACGTCATTGTAGTCTTGATGCCTGATGCGAGCATGCAGGATGAACTTGTAGACTGGCGTGCGAACGATAGTCTTCGTCAAGACACCAGGCCTTGACGTGGTGGGTGTGGGAGGCTGTACGGAGCCCATCATGAGAACATCTTACGCGAATAACAAAAAATGGAAGCCAAGAGAGTGCTGTGAAATAGACGGGTAGCCGAAAGTGAGAGAAATGCGTAGCCGGACGATATATTACCGATGGAAAAGCTGAAGAAAAAGTCGGCGTCAACACAGCGATGTGATGCGAGTAACAGTTACACGGCGAAGTGCCACGAGAGTGCCTTGCTTGAAGTCGTGTCGTCCTGCGTGGGGTTGAGGGCAGAATTTGGGCGAGGCGATGCGAATTATTGGGCGAGGTGGAGACAGTAATGATACAGGTGGCAACGTCGTGGCCGTGAGCGAGGTGTTGTGCGATCGCAGGTCAATGTATTCGGCAGGGACGATTAGCCGGAAGGCAGTGGTGATGATGATGATGATGCTGCTGCTGCTGCTGGGTCTTGTGTACGACTCCGCATTTCTTGCCCACGCAACGCTTGTCGTTGACGACGATGTTGGATGCACTGCACGTGTTGGAGGTGGGATCCACGCGGCATACGATGCGCTCGAGTTAGTTGGATGGTGTAGATACAGCTCGTGTGCAGGCCATGCAGGCGTGCAGACCGGTCGAGACGGTGGCAGCAAGAAGGCGGCGGCCTGTCAAGCGATCGAATGTCAGGTCGAGAAACACATCACCGCGTCGCACCACAGCAAGTTCATGTCTTGCGGGCCGTGTCGCCGAGAGTCACGACACCTCTTGACCTGCCGCACTCCCTTCTGCTGGGACTGTCTGCCATTGGAACCTCATCGCCGCTCATACAGACACGACGTGCCCGCTCAGCCGTTGAGCAGAAAGTGTGCATTCCACTTCCGTCGTCGCGTCGTGGCCAGCAGCCTCCGTACGCCACATCTGCACGCCAATCTTGCCGAACATCCCAGTCTTTGACGTGCTCTTTCCTGCATAACGTATATCATCACCCTGCAGCCGCTCGACAGGCTACAGCACTCGACGCCACCAACTTATCATAGCCGCCGGGCCCACTCCCACGGTGCTTGCGTCGCCTGTGTCTCCTCACAAGGCGGTGATCGTTGGCAATCGACATGGAATTGCCTGTCAATCTCACTCGTGATAACACAGCCGATGCAAGAGATGCAGATCCGCCAGTTCCCCGAGACGAGCAAGCTCAAGTGCCGCCTTTAGCTGCGTCCAGAGAGCAGCCGCTATCCGATCTGGAAGAGGCTCAAGTACAGAAAATCATCAATGCAACTGATGCTCGTGACTGGCAAGCGCTCGCCAGTCTGGCCGCGTCTCCCGGTGGATTTATCGACGATGAGGTACGGCGTATAGTATGTACGTGCGAACTCTACTCTATTTTGCCACCTATCGCTGTGCTAAATATTGAATAGGGCCAGTTGTTCTCAGTGTCGACTCCAGACCGAACATCTCCGGTAAAGACTGGAAGGAGTTGCCAGAACATCGTGAAGAAGGCCAAGTCGAGCTCGATGTCAACCGCTCATTCGTCTACTACCCAACAGGTGCGTCTCGTGCCGCATTTCCAACTCATCCTGCAACTATCCGTTATTGACAATTTACCGACTATGGCCAGACGAGTCCGACAGGCGGATAGATGCACGCAAGCAGGAACTGTCCAATGTCATCACGGAAACCCTACGTCGTCATCCCCTGCTATGCTATTTCCAGGGCTACCACGACATCGTGCAGGTGTTGCTGCTCGTCCTTGGTGCTGAGTCGGCGCCTGCGGCCGCGGAGCGTCTGTCGTTGCTTCGCATTCGCGATTTCATGCTGCCGACCATGACTGGTGCCATCTCTCACTTGCAGCTATTGCCTGCCATCTTGAAAGCAGCAGATGCACAACTGTTCGACCATCTCTCGCAAACAGCACCATTCTACTTCGCCTTGCCCGCCACACTGACGCTCTATGCCCACGATATCCAAGAATATGGCGACATCGCCCGGCTGTTCGACTATCTCCTCACCGATGATGCCGTGGCTTCAATATACCTCTACGCCACCGTAAGATCCTCCCTCCCGATAATAGCCCTACCCACCTCCATACCTTAACTAACTTTATCCCTAATCAGATCATCATCTCCCGCAAAGAAGAGCTCCTCTCCCTCGAAGCAGACGAACACGACATGCTCCACGCCATCCTCTCCAAGCTCCCCAAACCCCTCGACCTCGATGCCCTAATCGCCAGCTCAGCCGCCTTGCATAAAGCCCACCCACCAACCCGCCTCAGCGGCCTATCCTGGTACCGCATCTCCAACAACAGCGTCCTAAAAACAACCCGCGACCCGCAAGCCCTCGCAAGGCAAACCTTGCAAGACGGCGAAGGATTCTTCGAACGCCACGCCGCTGAGATCAGGACGCAGGAGCTGCGCAAGAAGCAGCTTGATAGTGCGAGATTGCTTGCTAGGAAGTATCGACGGCCTGCGCTGGCCACGGGAGGTGCGGTCTTTGCGGCTTTGGTGGCCCTTTACCTGCGCAGATCTGGTGCGGCACCTGTGGAGTCTTTGGTTGGCTTGTACTACGCGGGCCTAGGCCTTGTGGAACGACTTTTGCAGCGGTGAGCTATGTCTTGCCACTTCTCTGCATATCTAGATTTGCCAATACATATCCCTTCCAGAGCTGACATGACCCTATCGGTCTGACCCTAAGCTCTAGAGCGCCGTATGCGATTTAGCGAAAGGTCGAGTCATGGCATGCACTACGAAAGAGACAGCCGAAGTACTCCTGGACTGTACGAAGAAAGCTGTCGTCTGCCCGTCACACGTCAAACGCGGATGATGAGCGGCAATGTTAGAAAAGTAATTGATCAGGTTTCACAGCCAATCAGATAGTACATGACAAGTTCATGATATTAATTAATTGTTTTGTAAAAGCTGAGATGTAACGCGAACGCTAGCCTTTCCGCGCCAGCCTGGCTTTGCCTACCAACTGACTGGGCGTAATAAAGCTGGGTATATATGTGCACAAAAGCCCTCCTCATGAAAGAGACGAAAAGAGACAACCCGTCTGTCGCGCGACGGCTCACTGCTCGTTCTCCTGTCCCTCCTGACTCTCCTCGCCCCTAGTGAACTCAGCGAAGCCCGCCTCGCTGCTGTCGTGCTTTGGCCCCTCGTCGACCCGCTGTCTCTTCGCATCTCTCTCCTCCGTTGGTTCTTCCTTCTTGTCCGCAACAGCTTCGTCTGCACTGCTTCCTCTTTTCAGAGTTGCCAGCTCGCGCTTCATGGCTTCAAGCTCCTTCCTCGCTTCTTGCTCTGAGCTTTCCAGCTCCGAGACCCTGCCACGGAACAAGTCGTTGATGACTTCCAGCTCGCTGACGCGTGTGTGCAGAGCGTTATTCTGCGCAACGACTTGGTCGTAAGTCTGAGGCGGTGCGCCGGGCGACGCGAACGAGTCGGAGGGCAGCGAGACATTGTCGAAGATGTGCTGAGGCGCGATGTTCGGGTTGTGATGTTGCGCTGGCGTGTTGCTACGACTCAGAGATGCGCCGGGCGATGCGATGCGATCCTGTCCTTGGCCTTGGGCATGACCGCTAGTTTGCGGCGTAGGTGGCAGTCCAGGGCCATATGCTTGTGCTCCGACGTGAGCATGCGCTACGTCTGGGTGGGCAGCAGGGAAGCCGGGACCGGGCTGGGTGTGAGGATGCTGAGAGAGGTCGGTAGGGTTGCCATTGCGATCGTGTTTGCGCGGCGTTCCTGAGGTCTTGACGCGATTGCGCGACTTGATCACGTCTGTTTTGAGCGAAATGGGACGTGGGCGGCCGTGGAGTTTGAGGAAGAGGCCGCAGGCGTTGCAGAGGACGGAGCCGGACTCATCGCGGCGCCAGAGGGGAGTAGTCGAGGTGGTGCAATTCATGCATATTGGCTATGAAGAGATGTTTGGTCAGTACGGATGTTCTGATTCCAATGGTATCGCAAGTATCGCTGTTATCTTATCGATTGCGTGTTATCTGACGGATAAAGTCGCATGCGCGACGGCGCGTGGGGAGTAGGGCAACATACTGGACCGTTTTGCTGGCCGCCTGCAGTGGCTGCGGGAGCGTATTGAGGTTGGCTCATGGCGTCGGGCGAGTCTGATTTGGTGCTGCTGTCGTGGCAGAAAGTGTCAGTCGGTCTGCTTTCTCTGCGCTTTCCTCTCAACATCCGATCTTGGCTTGGCAGCGAGCGGCTTCGGCTTGCGACTGCGATCAACGAGGATCTGCCTTCCTTCTATGTGCAATAAACAACATGCAACAATCATTGAATGTGAAGGAGGTTGTTCGCTTATAATGCACCATTGGCCCCAGCACCAATACTATGCCCATCTAGCACAAGCCGAGTATTCCGCTGTTTCTTTGCCTGCCAACCAATCTCATGTTCCACCTTTTGAACGAAAGAAACTCACCTCACACTTTCCCGCTTGACTTCTGCAGCAGGAGCGATAGCAGCCAGCGATGCCAACGCGGCCAATGCTGGAATGTGAGCGGAGCCGTACTTGTGTTGTTCAGGCTGTTCGGCGGAAGCCGACGACGGTCTGGTGACAGATAACGTGAACGGAGGGTGCGAGTTCTGTTGTCGAGGCTGGTAATGTGATTGACGGATACGCTCCGATGGAGGGTTTGCGACTTGGAGCATTGAGGGATGTGCTGGGGTATAGGAGTTGTTGATCGACGGTCGGTACCGTAGGTTCTAGAGACGACTGGAGGTTGACTGGGGTCGTTGGATGGTTCTTGAGAGTAATTACTCAAGAGATGATAGTAGTACAGGTATTAGAAGATCGATGTAGATAAAAGAATAATTGAAATGCAAACAGACAAAACAGTAATGGTACAATGGATGGTCATCGGTTGCAAAGTGGCCGTAAGTGGTGGCCCATCGACTTTCTGGAAGATATGCCATGATAAGGGGCGGCGATAAGATAGGTATCTGATCCCTTGCCGTCCGATACGATTGGGCTAGTTCGACTGCGGACGCATGAAATTATATATCCTGCGATGCTTTCGTTGGAATCTCGTATGTGCTTCATACATAAGCTCCACTCAATCGTTTCAGACTCGAGCAAGACTCCTGGTTCTTGCTCTACAATATCAGATTGTCTCTCTTGCGATAAGTGGGAGGATACGGATACAGATCGACAGGGATCGGCCGCAATCTGAAGTACCATCTCAAAACGTGGCATAATCCTTTGGGTGCAGATCTCCTGTCACAGCGAACGATATCCTGAGGATGTGAGCATTATGACCTGCTTAAAGAGCAAAGTACGACACGTGTTGCAATTGATTCTCATACTAGTCAAAAAGGCATTGAAAGGTACTCTGAGTATCTGCACTGGTGAAGACCAGTATCCTTGCTTATTATGCGACTTATATAAGCTCGATCCTACCACGCGCGTTTTGAGGGGCGGCACTAGCCTCCCGTCCTGCCGTTCGCCGATGGCCCCAGATGTTGAACCAAAGTGACAGGCAACAACAACACCATTTACCAGAAGAGATCCACCCCTTTAGCGACGCGCTGTCTTCCTTTTTGTTAGATTCCTGGAGACGTCTAATGGTGGAGCGCATCACACACACCAACAATGCCTCGCCCTCCCACCTCTGGCTACGCTCGCATCGCCCAAGCCGAGGAAGAAGAGGAAGAAGAGCCCTACATCTCCGATGAAGACGATCCCTTCCGTGATTCGAACACGCAAACTCTCTCACAAGATGCCTCGTACGCGCCCATACAGCCGAAACGTCGTGAACGTATGCACATACCCTCCGGCCAATCATCTCCAGGACGACCCGGCCGACGGAAACGAACGAACAGCGGAGTCGACATCAAAGCCATAAATGCACGGCTAGAGCGATGGGCCGAGGAGATCAAAGATCGATTCAAGATTCGAAGAGTGAAAGGCAAGAGCGCAGATGACGAGCACCTGGAGATTCACCACTCTGTCTTCCAAGCACCCGAGTGGATTCGTCCTGCTACGAAAGAGCAACTGGATGCGGATCACTCGGACGCAGGCGACAGGCTATCAAAACTGGAGTTCGACGATCTTGTGGAAAGCGTAAGAACAGCGATCGAGCTGGGCAAGCACCCAACACTTATTGCGCAGGGCAGCAGTGGAAGCTACTTTGCCAGGAACTCAAGCGGCAAGGTCCTGGGTGTTTTCAAGCCGAAAGACGAGGAACCATATGCCAGCAAGAATCCCAAGTGGACGAAGTGGATACACAGAAACTTGTTTCCGTTCTTCTTCGGGCGAGCGTGCTTGATTCCCAATCTGTCTTACGTCTCGGAGGCTGCAGCTTACGTGCTCGATTGTCAATTACGGACGAACATCGTACCATACACCGAGGTCGTCAGCTTATCGAGTAAGAGCTTCTTCTACGACTTCTGGGATCGAAGAGCGTTCTACCGCGGAAAGAAGCCTTTACCAGAGAAGCAAGGATCATTCCAGGTCTTCTTGAAAGGGTTCAAGGGCGCGACAGAATTCTTCAAGGAGCATCCGTGGCCGGATCATCACAACAGCACATTCAGAGATGCGCCGAAGCGGAAACGGAAGACTCTATGGGCGGATGACTGCAGACCAAAGAGCCAGCAAGGAGGTGACAGTGACGAGGAAGAAGGAATGAACAGCCGTGAACAGAGCCGAGCAAGACACGAATTTTGGTCGGATGCTTTGCAGGAAAGCTTCCGTGAACAATTGGAGAAGCTGGTGATCTTGGACTACGTCATGAGGAACACCGATAGAGGAACGGATAACTGGATGATACGGATCGATTCGGAGGCGCAGACAGCCGAAATCGTGGCTAGACCGCCCAAGAGCGAGCGGCAACAGAACGGTCATCTTGATCCAAGCTCAGCTGAGGAGTACAATCGACGACAAGAGAACATGACGGCCGACCCATCTGATGGAGGAAACACAGATGTCCCCAGATTAGGCGCAATTGACAACTCGCTCTCGTGGCCGTGGAAGCACCCCGATGCCTGGCGCAGTTATCCCTTTGGATGGCTGTTCCTGCCAGTAAGTCTCATTGGTCGTCCGTTCACTGAGAAGACTCGACGCCATTTCCTGCCTCTTCTCACTTCTAAGGAATGGTGGACGGACACGCAGGTCAAGCTCCGCAACTGCTTCGAGCTCGACGCCGATTTCAAAGAACGGATGTTTGCTCGTCAGATTGCGGTCATGAAAGGACAGGCATGGAATGTGGTAGAGACGCTGAAGACTCCCGATCACGGACCTCTGGAGCTTACCCGTCGGAACCGCGTCTGCGTTTGGGATGACTTGGTAGATATCCCTGTTGCAGTCCCCATGAGCAGGCCGTCAGAAGAGATGCGCCAGCAAGCCAAGGATCTCCATTCCCGCCCGAAAGGCATCAGAGAAGAAAGAGAGGATCACGAAGAGATGGACATTAGCGCTGCATACGCATCGGCGCCTACAAAACCTCAGCTCGATCTCCTTGGTCTGGGTGGCCCTTCGCCCGAACGCGAAGCCAGCGAGAATCCGTTCAACCACTCCCGCCAAAACAGCTCGGATCTCATCCCTCAAATTCGACAGAGTACAAACGATATGCCACTAGCTCAAAGCATGGACGTCCCATCATCAGCATCCCTCCTAGGCAAAGGAAACCGCCCGCCGGCCCTCCGCTCCACCACTGTCGGTCAGCCGCGCATGTCGTACGACGTCCCATCTACCCGCCGCATTTGGGACCACGGCAAAAAGCGACGATCAAGTTTCGCCGTTCGCAGAGGACCATACGGCGACGAAGACGATTCGGATGGAGAAGGCGATCTGGGCTTCGGCGCTGCGAGAGACCAGGAGGGAAGTCGGAGGAAGGTGATTGTGGAGAGATTGGAGATGGTCAAGAGCAAGCCGCCGGTTTTCACGTGGTGTTGAGCGCGGTTATAGAAGTTTAGATTTTGACTGATGATACAGACGGCGTTTTCAATACGGGAGTACTTATTTGCATCTAGCGAGGGTTTCGGGTTGGATTATACCAGGGAAGCAAGCTAGCATAGATACCAGGATTGCGAAGAATACAGAATGTTTGTACGGCTGATATACTTTTTGTTTGACCTTCCATTCTCTACTTGATCCAGTAATTGTATTGCTCCTCTTCCCGTCGTGTCTGAACGTTTTCTTCCTCGCCTTACCTCTCTTCTCAGTGTGCCCATCTCTTCCCAGCATCTCTCTTCTCCTTTGCCTTACATAAGCGGCGGTGGGACGAATCGAGATTAGCGCCGATTTGCCATCCGCTCACCTGTTGACTCGGACCCATACTTCACTTCCTCGCCATCACATTCACATAACTTTTGTTTCTCCCCACTCACGTGCATTGCCTCCACAATCTCATTTTCCTTAGCGTCACCCCTCGAACTGGACGTTCAGCAGCAAACAAACCGAGGTCCACGAGTGACACGGATTCTCGAAGATTCGCCACCGCCTCATGCGCGACATGATAGAGACACGGATTTGAAGTTTTTCGGTGTTTCTCCTGTAGAGGAGGTTGGCGAAGTTCGAGGAAGAATTCTGGTCACTAGACGTATCTGTCAAAATGGATCCAGCTCAGTTACTTAATCCGAAGGCGTTCGCGAAGGAAAAGGCTAAGGCGAAGCGGACGCCTAATTACGGTACGTCTTCAATTTCATTTCTCATCTTCACTCGGTCTTTTCATCAATCAGAGTGTGCTGGATTCGTCTTGTGATCTCGTGACAAGTCGGCTTGTGATAGTCGATGCCTGGTGTTGGCGACAACGATGCATGTGAACTCGCTCAGCACGCCTACATAAGCACTCAGCATCCTCGCATCTTAGCTGCTTAGTTCTCATCCACTATAACAACATCCTTTGCAATTACAACATCCCCAACCATTCGAACAAAAATCACATCCACCTTCCACGACCTTCCATCCATACCAGCAACAACATCATCAAGTCCTCGCACCATCACACGCACACTTGTGCTGCCGCACACCGCGGCACCGCATAACCCCTTCCACTTGTCTTCGAACCTTTTCCCTCCTATTGCAATTCCATCAAGATGGTCAACCTCGACTTCTTCAACCCGCCACCGGCTCGACTTTCTGAGAACAATCCTTTCAACGCGGCAGGTCGACTGATGCAAGAACCAGGCCCGAAACAGACACGCAAGGCGCAGCCCGCCGAGAGCTCTGCAGCTGCTCCTCCTCCCATGTCGCCTGATTTCGCCGGTGGGAGCGGTATGTCGGCCAGTGGCGCTCCTCCGCCAGGCGAGACGCATGGTTATGGCGCTTTCTCGGACCCGGCTCAAAATTACGGCTACGACAACCAACTTGGCATGACCCATTTACTTCCATCCTTCAACAACACCGAGGAGCGCGACACGGTCTCCTATCGCAAGCGCCAGTTACCAGATGCTCAGGGCGAGGATGATGCCGAGGTGAAGAAGTCAAAGGCAGTCCACAACGGCACTGGAGGCGGTGGCATCATCAGCGACCACCTCAAGGAGGCGCGCAAGAAGCAAGCCACAGACGGAGGGCCTGCGTCGATTGACCTTACTGGAGATGACGATGATGATGTGGTCTATCAAGGCGAGACCGTCAAGAAGCCAACACGCAACCCCGGGAACGAAGAAGTCTGCATAGGCCTGCTGGAGTGCTTGGGCAACATGCACCGTGTCCCGAATTGCAACATGTACCTCGGCAAGGATCTATGGCCTCTCATGAAGATCACCTTGAGAGTTGCCGGATCCAAAGACAGTCGCAATCCTTTCGTCGAGATGGTTGACAAGACCGGTGCGGTCTTTGGCAAGCTTTCCGTGCTGCACTCGAGACCGCTGGCCCAGCTCATGAATGGTTCCAACCAGAGCGGCCTGCGCGTCAAGGCTCACTTGCCCGTTCGCAAGCGAGAGCCTGGCGAAAACATCGGAGACCAAGTATCCCGCAGTGTCAAGGTGAACGTTATCCTATACTGCATGCAGAAAGTCACCCTCACCATCGGAAAGTTTCTTTCTCAGCAGCAGCTCTTCCTTTCCACACCCACCCAAGTCGACAACGGGAGGGACGGCGCAATGCGGATCATCAACCCTCAGGTTCCTCAGGCCTACCAGAACCAGCAGATCGGCTCTTCGACGAAACCCACGTACGGCTCCCAGACTGGCTACACCACACGTACGATCGAGCAAGTCAGCCGAGACGTTGCGTCCATGATCGATAGTTTCGTCACGAATGAGCAGTTGGCAGAGATGGAGGCGAACATGGAAATAATTGCCACTGCACTGCTTTCTCACCAAAAGCAGGCTCTTACTTTCCTGAAGGCTCATGAAGACCACGATGAGACTCTGAGGGACGACAAGGACTCCAAGTTCTCACTCTGGAAGCGCACTACGAAGGTCAATGGCCAGGAGGTCTGGTACAACGTCATCACCGGCCACGAGCTACGCGAGGCCCCTGAGCCCGCTTATGGCGGCATTCTAGCCGACATGATGGGTCTTGGAAAGACTCTGAGCATCTTAGCTCTCATCGCGTCTAGTCTTGTCGAGGCGCAGAGGTTCAAGATCAAGCAGTCTCCCCCTGAGCTTCAAGAGAAGGGTGTCCGTCGCAATGCTAAGGCGACACTCATCATCTGCCCAACCTCGGTGCTTCAGAACTGGCAGGAGCAGTTCGGCACTCACATAATCCCTGGTAAACTCAAGCACTACACTTATCACGGCAGCAACCGTACTCAAGACATCGAGTTTCTGGCCACCTGCGATGTGGTTTTCACTACCTACGGTACCGTTGCAGCCGAATTCTCCGATTCACTCCAGAAGAAGAAGGCACTTGCTTCGCTCAACTGGTTCCGCATTGTGCTCGATGAAGCACACACAATCCGCAACTCCAGCACTCGCAGTGCAAAGGGCGCTTGCGCTCTGAACGCTCAGCGTCGCTGGGCCGTGACTGGTACGCCCGTTCAGAACCGTCTCGAGGATCTTGGAGCGCTGATTCGCTTCCTGCGTATCAAGCCGTTCGACGAGCCAAGCAGCTGGGCGCAGTACATCATCGCTCCCTTCAAGATGGCAGACGACAAGGTTCTACAGCACTTGCGTCTCTTGGTGGACAGTATCACCCTCCGCCGTGGCAAAGAGAACATCGGCTTGAAGGGTCGCGACGAAAAGCACGTCAAGCTGGAGTTCACCGTGAACGAGAAGCAGCTTTACGGCCAGTTTGCCAGCAGGTCCAACATGCAGCTCAAGGGCATGATGCGCGAGTCAAACACCTTGCGCGGCAAGTCTTACGCGCATGTGCTGAAGTCCTTGTTGCGTCTTCGCATGATCTGCGATCACGGTCGTGAGATGCTGAACGAAGATGACTTGAAGGATCTCGAGGGTATGGACGCTAGTAACGCCATCGAATTGGGAGACGAGCCCGAGCTGGAGGCCAAGTCGATCAAGAAGTTCATCTCTTCTCGTCAAGCCTACGAGCTCCTTAAGATGCAATCCGACAACGACATGGACTTCTGCAGCAAGTGCAGCAAGAGTCTTACGGGGAGAAAGAGCCCACAGAACCCCGACAGCGATGCCGATTCGTCCACTGAAGATGATGACCAAGAAGATACTCTCGGCTATCTGACTCCTTGTTATCATCTCTACTGCCCGGACTGCAAAGAGGAAGTTGTCGAGGCTACCGTGCCTCCAGAGCTTCGCATCGACGGCTACCACGACTGTGATGTCTGCGGTGCTTATGTTCGATTCGAATTCTTCGAACTCTCTCGCTCTGAGATGCAGAGCTACTCTGAAGACCACGCACCCGGCGTCAAGAAGATTCGCCGCGCTACTTGGAACCCCGACAACTACAGTGGGCCCCACACCAAGGTCCGCGCTCTACTTGAGGAGCTCGACAAGTCTCGTGAGCAGACCGACGCCCTCGAGCCGGGCGAGCCGCCCATTCGCAGCGTTGTTTTCACCGAGTGGACCTCCTACATGGATCTCCTGGAGTACGCTCTCGAAAAGGCCGGCCACACCTTCGTTCGTCTTGACGGCAGCATGAACGTCAAACGTCGCGGCGAAGTGCTCACCGAGTTCAAGACCAACCCGCTCGTCACTGTCCTCCTTGTCTCCATCCGCGCTGGTGGTCAAGGTCTCAACTTCACTGCTGCCAACAAGGTCTACATGATGGAGCCACAGTACAATCCTGGTGTGGAGCAGCAGGCCATTGACCGCGTTCACCGTCTGGGCCAGGAGCGCGAGGTCGAGATCGTGCACTTCATCATGAAGGACAGCGTTGAGGAGGCACTGCTTAAGCTGCAGGTGAAGAAGACCAAGCTGGCGTCTCTGAGTATGGACAAGAAGAAGACCAAGAGCGAGGAGGCTAAGAAGCGCATCGAGGAGCTGAGGGAGCTTTTCAAGTGATGGCTCGACTCGAGTCGACAGCGCTTTAGGCGTAGACTACTTCGACGTCTCCGGCGAGTGGGTGGGAGCGGTGATTGGTTTCAAAAAGCGGCGAGGAACATGGTTATGATTTCATGCGGTTTTGCTTTTGATTTTCTTTGCGATACCCTGCGAGTTCGCGGCCAGACAGTGGCGTTATGAGTTTCAAACGGGTGGAACGATGGCAATACTTGGGTTTTCTTAAAAGCAACAACACACAGAGAGCAGGCGCATTGGCGGACGGAGATCGAACGAGCGTACGTGTATTCTTACAAGCATTGCAATATATATAGACAAGCGTTCATCATCAAGCTTCCCAGATCACCTCTCAGCATTCATGGCACCGTGGAGTTTCAAGGTTGACCAGTGTTTTGACGGGAAGCGTCGTGCATCTTCGACTTCGCGAATAGACTAATCAAATTCATGCTGCAAGTCGTTCACTGTACCTACCTCTGCTTTTATAGATATATTCGTCATTCGACTCTGTCAACACGATACATATAACTATCGATCTAACACAAAACCTAACCCTACCCTACGCACGCACCAACTCAATCAACCATCTTTACTCCACGTTGCGCTTGCTGGTGCCCCGCAAAGAGCACTTCGAACAATTCCATCACAGCTGCTCAACACATCCCGCGGACTACATCACGCGACAACAACACACCCGGCCATGGACATCACAGCATTCGTCGCTGGCAAGCGAGAAGCCCTCCTCATCGCCGACCACGCCACATACCGCGCCCAGCTCTCACGCCAAATCCACGCCAGCAGAAAGCGCCTCGGCCGCGCAACACCCAAGCGCGAGAAATTCGCCCGCAAGCCTCTCACAGCCGACGATGTCAAGAAAGATGTTGCTTTCGCTCATTTGCAGATTATGATTGCCGAGCGCGCGTGGGCGCATGCGATGCATATCAAGAGCTCACACGCCGAGGATGAGAAGGGCATTACTGGAAGTGCTAGGGCGCAGATTATTTCTAAGCTATGGAAGGCTGCGAAGACGGCGGGGGAGCTGGTTGAGGTTTTGAGGGAGGTTGGAGGCAAGGAGAGGGATTTGCTGGAAGCGAGGACGTATGCTGCTATGCTCGCGGGTGCTGAGGAATTCGAGAAGCAGGCTGAGGGCGTTCAGAAAGAGGGCGGAGAGGAGAGGTGGAGCAAGTGCTTGAAGCGGTGGAGTGAGGCAAGAGTTGGATACGCAGCTCTGTTGGAGAAGGAGAGGGCGGAAGTCTTCAGGGAGATGCTGGCAAATACTGTGGATCCCACGATTCGATACGCCGCATACCAGGCACGACTGAGCAGGACCATTGCTATCGAGGTTGTGGCAAAGCGCTACTTCCCTAAGGACGACAAGGAGGCCGTGCGATTGGTAGAGGCTGAGGATGCGTACGCTCTGAAAGAGAAGCCCAAGGCCGAGACTGGCGACGAGAAGAAGGCTGAGACTCTGGAAGTACCAGACTTTGTTACTTGGAGAGGAAGGAGAGCGAACATCGTCGATGCGTCGATCGGTCAGGCTCTGGCTTCGGTTGCTGCTGCTGAGGCGAAACTGAAGACATATCTGGCTGAACACCCGTCCGCTTCAGCAGGCCAGAAGGCTGCGGCTTACGACGATATCTTGATCGCCTCACAAGATGCTGCAGATGCGGCGAAGCGTGCTACAGACGAGCTGGAGAAGGAGAGAGTAGACGAGGGTGACGCAAGGATGCAAGATCTTCGTGTGACAAGCCTTGCTGTGAACTACGATCTCGTCTCGTGGCGAGTCGGCCGTAATAGGATTCTCATCGGCGACAACGATGGCTTGGAATTCAAAGCGAAGCTTCAGGCGAAGCCCAGACCACGCTCTGATGGAACTGAGTTTCCTGATAAGGAAGAGAGTAGAGGCCGGCAATTGGCTCGTCTGCGGGAGCGGATAGTGCTCTACGATGCTACAATTCAGAGCGTGGAATCGATCAAAGACCTGCGCGGTGCTATGAGAGACGAGACTTTCGTCCTTGAGCTCGACGGCAAATCAGCCTACTTCCGCGCCATCAAGTGCATCAACATCGCCTACTCGCATACTCTATTAGACAACCACCTCAACGCCCTTGCACTCTACAAGCGCGCCCAAGACCTCATCACTGCCAACCCAGCACCCGCCTCAACAGCCCCAGCATCAACGCCACCAACTCTCGACATCTCCTCAACATCTTCCACGGCCCTCACAACCCAAGTCAACAACCTCGTGTCCCGCACCCACGCCCTCGTAGAAATGCACAAGCTCTCCAGCAACTCCGCCATCGCAGCCCAGAAGAACATGACTTCCGCCGCGCCTGCCGTGCAAAACTTGGGCGCCTACCCTACGCCTGGCCTGCAAGTCGATCTCAATAACCTCGTATCTTACCCGCCCAAGATCCAACCAGTACCCGTCAAGCCTTTGTTCCTGGACGTGGCATGGAACTACATTCACTACCCTGGTCACGAGGCTGCCCCTGCTGTTGCCGTGCCTCCTGCGGCTGCAGAAGAAGTCAATGGGCAGATGGACGTTGACAATGAGCCTGCGCCTGCGCCCGAGAAGAAGAGAGGCTGGTTCGGATTTGGACGATAAATGTTTGCGACATCTAAAACTATACTTTGTGATCATCTCTTGTTTCTTTTTTTCCATGTTTCTCGTTTGCTAATGTCGTTCATTCACTTGATGTTTCTGATTAACAAACTTTTATTTAGAACCATTCTCGCAACCCAAACGGCTTTCCAAACCTGTCTAAGACCTCAGCAAGCACTCTGGTCCTGACAGGACACCTGTCTGCCATCGTCTATATATCAAGCCGCTGCCTTCATCTGTACTTTCTTGACACAGCAACGGCAAAGCACAGGAGTAGAACACCATCTACTTCACCATGGCACAGCCCAGCACGCGGGAAAAGCTGCTCTTCACCACTTGCAGCGTTCCGAGGGCGCGCTTCGACATCGGCAATGGGTCCGAAATGCTGTACGCCATTCGTGACAGCATCGGACACATTTTTCCACATCTCAATCCGCGCTTCGACTTGGAAAAGGTCCAGTGGCACTTCGATCGCGACTCGCACCAGCACCTCAGGCCTATTGACGACTTGATTGCCCTTAAACCTGGCGGATTTGGAGGCTCGTCGATTTGTCTTCACGAAGTTGGCTCTGGGCCTAATTCTGAGCATGACTCTGAGCCTGAACAGGGTGCAGAGGTGTTAGAAGACGAGGCACATGCGGCTTTGGAAGATGGTTTGGGCGATGTGGGAAAGCCGTTTAGGTCTCGTGGTCAGGATGATGAAGACGAGGACGATGAAGACGAGGGCGAGGACGATGAGGGCGAGGACGACGATGATGACGACCGCTACGACTCCCAGGAAGGTGAAGAACAGCAGGACCAGAATCAGCAGCAGGAACAGGAGCAGGAGAATGATGTTTCTGAAGAAGGAAGTGAATCAGAAGACGACAATGAGAAAGATGAAGATAACAACAACGACGACGACAACAGCAAAGGCACTTCCAGCAAGGTCCAAGACCGCCCACAACCACAGACGCCTCAAATTCGCATCAGGCTGGTGTATGATCTGAAAGGCTCTCCGGGCATTGATCTCGACCAATGGAAGAAGTCGGATGCATACAGGGTCGACCAGAATCAAGATTTCCGCGGATTCTTCGAAGACATGGGCCGTCGTGTCTGGGGAATAGTGGAAAGAGTGGACAAAGGATTGCGCGACGAGCTGAAAAAAGCAGGCGCCAAACAGAGCCTTCTGTTGCGACCTCTGCTGCTTCACGACTGCCCAGTCAGAAGACGGGCATTCATGTACGATGACAGCGGCGAACCTCGCGTGCTTCTTTGTGGAGGTCTGCTTACCGATCAAGAGAAAGCGAACCTCAACCGTGGAGTCGAGCCTGAGTTTGTCTTCAGCCTGAGAATCCTTGAAAGCGTGAAACGTAACGCAGAGACCGACCCTCCCATCATAATCAGACCTGGTGCTGAGAACATGGGGAGTGGCGGAACTTCCGACTTCTACTCAATCGGGAACAAACCTCTCAGGGCAAACGGTGTCGACTCACTAGTGGTGGACAGGTCGGAAGCCTGGTTCTGGTGCCGCAATCCCGTTACCGAACGAAGCAAACTTGTCGAAGCACCTGTGTGGTCGCTCCGAGGTCTCGAAATCTGCAACCCGGATGAAGGACAGTCACACACGACATTTCCTTTCAAAACTACGGAATCCTCCAAGCCAACCAACTCGGAAGAGTTCAAACGAGCATGGCAAGCGCCTGGTGGGCTCACGTGGTACACCGATGGCCGTCTGTTGTACGACTTCACGAGCTGGAGCACGAAGAATCTGTTGCCTCGCCCGATGCAGGCCTTCCCGACGAAGCCCGACATCATCACCATCGCCTTACGCTTCGTAAACCATCTCGAAAACCCCGAGGCATCCACACTCCGCTTCTCAATCATCGAAGAACTCGAAGTGGAGAAAGGCGACGGCTTCGACAGCATCTGCCAGCAGATACGTGATGACTTGGAAGGTCTGCAGGGCCCAAGCCGTCACCCCCAGGCCAAGGCGCTGTTCAAAGCGCCACTTCAAGACCAGTGGACCATCGAGCTCTGGGTCTTACCCCAGCTTGAAGATCGCGGGTATGTTGAGGACGGCGGAAGGGTCCTCTACAAGTACGAAGGTCGGAGGGGAAGTGAGCTGTTCACTTTCCTCGACAAGGCATTGGTCAAGAAGGGAGACACTGTGCTGTTTGTGGAGGTGCACATTGTTCCCAGGGTGACCCCAGCGCATGTTGCGTTAGCGACGACAGTCAGCATTATCCCCAGGAGTTCGAAGAAGGTCAATGGGAAGGGCAAAGGTAAGGCGAAGGCTCTCAAGTGAGAGAGTCCTGTTACGAGACTTTGATACAGCCACACAGCGCGAAAGGGTCAAAAAAATGGGAGTTTTGGTTTTGGGTTTATGCTTTTAATTTCGATCGTTTTAATCATTGTCCAACACATCACCTTTCCACTTCAGCTCGACTTTTGCCGAAGCACATCGTGTCTTCATTTGCCGGATCGCACATTTCCGGTCATTAACACTTTCCATTCCAAGACTCCTTGAGCGGGGTGTCCAACTGGCTCACTTTCTTGAAGTATGCAGAAGAGCTTCATCCCCGGCCTCAGCCCCAAGAACTTCAACCATCAGTATCCTCACTTTCAGACTCCATCCCCCCATCCCGCATACCAGCATCCACTCTCCTCGGCACACACGAGACATGCAACTTAACAACATCGCTCGCCGCCACCTCCAACCCCTCCAGCTCCCCAATATCGCGGCTCTGCTCACAATCCTCCAGCCTCAAATGGAACTGCACTTCCTCCTTGCCCAGTTCTAGTCCCAACGCCTTCCCCAGCCGCTGCTTGATAATCTCGCGAGTAGAAATCAGACCTAAGCCCTGACGAAGCGTCATCTCGACATCGCCTTCGCGCGGCCGACACAGGCTGGCAATATCAAGGGATCGAGCGATATGGCTCGCATGGTGCGTGGCACAGTATGTAAAGACTATCTTTGCAGGGTTAGGTTGAGGGTCTGCGATCGTGAGAGCCCAGTTTTGCTGCCACTTGCGGAGATCTTGGATTGTAGGAGAAGGTTTGGTCTTGTCGCGGAGCTCGAAGTGGACTTCGTAGACTCCGTTGATGATTGGCGGGTCCATGTCGCTTAGGTCGAGGTTGTGGAAGGCTCTGATACCTTCTGCCGCATCGCAGGGACGGTTCAGGGCGTGAAAGGTGATTTTGTAGCGCTTGGGGTCGATGTTGAAGGCTATCAGGGTGTCGAGTTTGAGTTCGGAGGTCCAGTCTGCGATTGTTTCGCGGCTTTTGGGGTGTTGGAGTTGGAAGGGCTGGTGGTTGGCGACTTGGACGGCAACGGACTGCTCGCCTGTGAGGGTGCGAGAGCAGAGCGTGAGGGTGGCGTTGACTTCTGGGCGGTTTCTGGAGGGCATGGTCTCTTTTGGTCTGTGTGCGGGTTTGGAGATCGTTGTATGATGTATGAAGTGGGATGTTGAGAAGAGGCAGGGAAATTTGATGGACTCATATATGAGTTAAGAAGGCGAGTGACTGTTTGTAAGTGAAGGGCTCGTGCGCGCAACACTCGAAAGCTCTCAGCGGTGAGGACTGCTGAGGATCATTCCAGAGATGATTGACCGAGCACAGTACTGCCTTAGCTGAGATGTCCTCTGACTTAGCCAGTACTCGCAGTGCCAAAGTCCATTGAGAACCCTGCGGGAAGCGATAGTATAAGTACGGCCCTGATAGAGAATATTCATACTCTCAGCGGCAGACTGCGTAAATACTTCTTCTGGAGATGGTAGCACTAGCACGGCAACTACAGTGTGATGGTATTGGAGCCTCCGAATTGTGACTTGGGAAGTTAGTACGATGAAACGACGGAAGCGAATCTAACAAGAGGGTCAAATATCATAACTAGCCAATGTTGAGTTTGCGATGAATGCTTTTAATTTTCTATGCTGCTTAGCTTACACAAGTTGCTATCCTCAAAACAAAGCGCCTCGCACCTGATGACGATAGCGATCATAAAAGACCGTAGTGGGTATATTTGCCTTTCCAATTTAGCCACGCTGACTTTCTTTGCCTCAATCCATCACGATCCCTTCTCCTACTCGATCTGTTCTTCCTCCTCACTCGTGCTCATATCCAAGCCGACGCCAGCTAAGCTTTGGTCCAAAGTGAGCCCAAGACGGCTTACGTTTGCCTGTGACATTACAACCGGTGGTCCCTCCGGTTGATGCAGTTCTCTGTCTCTGCCAGGTAGCTCAGGCTGCGAGCGGACTGGTAGTCGCTGCTGTGGCTGTGGCAGTTCAAGCTCGCCCTCAGCGTACGCAAGAGATTTGAGTCGATCAGGTAAATCGTCGAGGCGCTGGATAGCGTGGTCCATTGCGGTACCCTTACGAGCGGTAGGTGTCGGTGCAGTAGTGCCGATGGCGCTGTCTCTGAAGGAAGTTGTCGTGTCCTCGTTATCTTCTGGGTAAGGTTCCAGCCAAACTTCATGACACAGACGGACCTTGATCTGTTCAAAGACATACAAGCGAAGATCATTGTCGAGCGCAGTTTCCATCGCGATCGCTCTTTCATGAGGGTCCTCGAATGCTCTCGCGCCAGCGCTGCTGTCGATGGAAAGTTCCTCTTGCTCAAAGCTCGCCCATGACCGCCCAGCGTACAAGGCTCGTTTCGCACGTGAGGCGAAGTTACGTGCGATGGTATATTTCAGGGTCAAGCCTTTGACGGCAGTTGGTTCCAAGCCGCAGAACTCGTGCCAGTCGTCCAACTCGGGGTCTTTGTCGGTTTCGCCCCATGCGGCATCGGCGCGAGCTTTCTCAGCTTTCACCGATTCCGGCAAGTTTAGAAAGTCTGTGGGAACGGGGCGGTCCCAAAAGTAGATAGCGAAAACGTGTGGTTGTAGTTGCACATCCTCAGTTTTGAAGTTGTTGATGCTCACTCGAGGGGCGGGTGCAGATTTCTTCTTAGGACGTGCTTCGGTCTGCTCTTTTTTGGTGGCCGCTTTCTTCCTTGTTGACTTTTGGGGTTTTGTCACGCGGTTGCCTCGTTTAGACTGAGGTTGCTGAGGAGTAGCATCTGCACTCTTGTAGGGTTCTGTTGCAGACTGAATCTTGCTTGTGAGGATTTCGCTAGCAGACCGCTTGACGTTCGTAGCGGCAGTATGACCAAGCATGGTGGTGGCGTAGCGGTCTGCGGATGATTCGCTCTTGAGGTGTTCTGCCTCGATGCTGGCAGCAACATTGCCAGGATGAGAGTCGCGCTTCGAGGGCTTCTGACTTTGGTCGCCGTGTGCTGTGGGCGCTTCCATTTTCGTAGGCGCAGGATTGCTGGTGTCGGTTTGACCTTTGTGGGCAGACATGGATCCAGATCGAGAGGGCTGATTTGTCGATGGAAAGCGGGCAGATGTTCGCGCAGGATGTGAAGATCGTCGAGTGAGAGGGGCGGGGTTGTTGTCGGAAGAGGGCGCAGGCGGTGCTTTTATAATGGGGAGTGCTTCGAGGTCGGCTTCCTGGGCGCGCTGGGTTGGGCGGATGCGTCGCATGCCACGACCGTATTTCTGGTTGGGAGGGTCCGACTCCATGGTAGCATGCTTCGTAAGGCTGTACTGCTGACTCTTCAGTTCGCTGATGATACTTAGCTCTGAAGATATCACTGTGGTGCTGCATGGTAGTTACAAGGTCGGTCACGGTGAATGGTCAGCACCTCGAGTACTCAGCTTTTGCCACTGCGCCGGCTCTGAGGGAGGTGCGGCCAGTGACTGCGTTATGGCTACCTTAAGTTAGCAAACGGAAGGAGCGTTGGCAGAGGAAGTCGCGAGTGCAGCAAGACTGGTAGGAACACGGCATGGAGATGCACGATGGCGACAAGCATGTCCGGTAACAGCACAGGCGACAGCCATCTTGACATGTACGGAGAGCGATGCCAGCTACGATACCCTAGCAGATTCCTGGGTCAGCTTTCTCAACCGCGATGGTTTAATGTGATGAGTAAGGCAAGTGCCTCAAAGTCACTTAGAGGCCAGATGAAGTGCGAGACCCGCGCTCTCGGTACCTGGCGCTATACCACGTTGGCCTAGCGCCGATGCTCCCGATCCAATCTCGATCCAGCGCGCTTATGGAAGACGCGAGGCGCGTGCTCGCAAAGTGAAGTGATATCATTGATCGCATTATTGCGCGCCTGCCTGAACGCTATCTTCGCCCTGTATCCTGCATTGTCGTCTCTTGCTCCTTGTTGCAATTGCGTTGGATATTTCACTCTAGACGAATCTCCATCCATACGTATCGGAAGAGAAGAAACCACATTTCACCCTCTGGACGCCACCATGTCTCCAGAGACTGTCGCATCGGCAGAGACGACGCCGCCAACATCACCGGAGTCACGCGACAATGGCATCAGCGAAGCAATGCAGAAGGAGGAAGATGAGATGGCCAAGGCACGACAAAAGGAAGATGAAAAACGAGAGCGTAAGCTGGCTGCCGAGCGCCAAAAGGACATGAAGGAGGGGTCAAGTGCCGTCGATTCAAAATACAAGGCCCTTGAATACTTGCTGAGCCAAAGCAAGCTGTATTCGACTATTATGCTCCAGCAGATGACCCAGCAAGAAGATGCGGCGACAGCGAAAGATGAGAAGAGCAAGCAGCGTGCGGCCAAGCGCGAAGAGAAAGCTGAGCAAGCTGCTGTTGCTAGTCAGAAGCGATCAACTAGACGAGGAGCTGCCGACGCGGCTGCCGAGAAAGAGGAGGAGGAAGAAGACACAAAAAACACAAGAGAGCTACCCAAGCGAGGTCGTGGACGGCCACCGAAGAACACAAAAAGCGAGAAGACTGGCAAGATCTCAGACTATCTCAGCAAGAAAGATTTGGAGGCCAAGGCTGGCCAGGCATCCGTCTCTGAAGCTCTCGCAGCAGAAAGCAAGGATGATGTGAAGCCTAGTGATATTGGCATGCAGAACCTGCGCTCAGCGAAGCAACCTGAACTGGTCACAGGAGGTCTCATGCGAACATACCAACTGGAAGGCCTGGAGTGGTTGCAGTCTCTATACGAGAACGGACTCAATGGCATTCTCGCTGATGAGATGGGTTTGGGCAAGACGATCCAAACCATCTCGTTTATCGCCTTTTTGCGTGAAAAGGGTATCAACGGGCCTTTCCTCATTGCGGCACCTTTGAGCACAACAAGCAACTGGGTATCGGAGTTCAAGAAATGGACACCGGGTATCCCGGTTGTCCTGTACCATGGAAGCAAGCCTGAGCGCGAAGAGATTCGTCGGAAACGCCTAAGAAATCCGTCAAGCAAAGAGTTCCCCGTGATCTGCACTAGCTACGAGATTTGCATGAACGACCGCAAACATCTCGCACATTTCGGTTGGAAGTTCATTATCATCGATGAAGGCCATCGCATCAAGAACATGGATTGCAAGCTGATCCGTGAGCTGCAATCATATCAGTCCGCCAATCGTCTACTCATTACTGGAACACCTCTGCAAAATAATCTTGCTGAGTTGTGGGCACTACTGCATTTCCTAATGCCTAGCATCTTCAACAATTACGAATCATTTGAGTCGTGGTTCGATTTTAGTGCGCTGAAGGAGAAGGGTGGTGCGGAGCAAATCCTCTCCGAAGACCGCCAAAAGAACCTCGTGACGAGTTTGCACGCTGTGCTTAAGCCATTCTTGTTGCGCAGAATAAAGGCTGACGTTGAGACCTCTTTGCCCAAGAAGAGGGAATACGTCCTCTATGCACCCCTAACGCAAACCCAGCGCGATCTCTATCAGGAAATCTTGGATGGCAATAGCAGAGCTTTCTTGGAGAACAAGCTCGTGGAGAGTATCAGTCGCAGTGGTACGCCGGGCAGTACTCGAAGCACCAGCCGTAAGCGCAAAGTAGCTAGCGAGACTACCACGCCACAGAAGAGCACTAAGACCAGCCGTGCATCGACACCAGCCACCGCAGGTGCTGGCAGTGCACGCTCAAGGAAAGCAAAGAAGAACCAAGGATACGAGGAAGTGTCTGATACAAAGTACTTCCAACAGCTCGAGGACGAACCTGAGGAACCAGCTCAAGAAGAGGACGACGAAGATGAGGAAGAAACCGAACGCTCTAAAACCCTCGCTCTTGCAAAGCGCGAGATCGCCCAAAAGAAACTCCTCAATCCCGTCATGCAACTACGACAATGCTGTAACTCGCCCCACAACTTCTACTACCCCTTCGACATAGACGAGCACACGCCTGTCGACGAAACCCTCGTCACCGAAAGCGGCAAAATGCTTCTCCTCGACCGCCTCCTGCCCACCCTCCTCAAGAAAGGGCACAAAGTCCTAATCTTCTCCCAATTCAAAACCCAACTCGACCTCCTAGAAACCTACTGCGACGAGCTCCGCGGCTGGCCAACATGCCGCATCGACGGCTCGATCGCGCAATCTGACCGCCAGGCTCAGATCGAATCCTTCAACGAGCCTGACTCCGAGACGAGAATCTTCCTCCTCTCAACAAGAGCAGGCGGTCAAGGAATCAATCTCGCAGCCGCAGACACTGTCCTCCTCTTTGACAGCGACTGGAACCCGCAGCAGGACCTGCAAGCCCAAGACCGCGCGCACAGAATCGGCCAGACGAAGCCTGTTATCGTCTACCGCTTCGCGACCAAAGGCACCGTCGAGCAAATGCTTCTTGAAAAAGCAGACAGTAAGCGTCGACTCGAGAAGCTCGTTATTTCCAAGGGTCGCTTCAAGTCTATGCGCGGAGGCGACAGTGGCGCCGATTTTGCGGAGCTGCAGAAATTGCTTGGACAGGCTGATGGTGAGAGGATCGATGTTGCTGAGGGGAAGAACTTGTTGAGCGACGAGGATTTGGCTATCTTGACTGATCGGAGTCAGGAGGCGTTCGAGAGGGCAGAGAAGGGCGTGGATGTTGTTGGTGATGCGTTTAAGGCTGTGCAGACGCTGAAGGATGGGGAGGGAGGGTTGTTGGAAAGTTTGCAGAAGTAGGTTGGACGGGTTGTTGTATGATCAAGCCTGGACCATATGAGGATGCAAATTCCGGGTCTGTATCACTAACACCAGATTGCTCCGTTGGATTAGTTTTTGAGACGCATTGTAAAATGAAAGTACTTCATCGTCTGCAGCACTTCTGATAATGGCGACGATGCTAGGATATTTGGTTTAATAGTTCGTCATGTCATACTTCATCTCGTCAACTATTGAGTGCGTACTATCATACAGCTGATTGGCACGTGTTCGCCGCCGAGATTGCTCTACTCCCTGCCGATCGGAACCTCGCGCTGGACATACGACATCGGGGCAACGCCAGCAACGAGAGGGCCAGGCTTCTCGCCGTAGTGCGGGTCAGGTCCAACGAAATTGTTGGGGAAACCAGGCTCGAACTTGACGATCGACTCAAGGTACTCGATGTCTTCGACGGAAAGCTTGATGTCGAGAGACTTGATGTTGTCCTGGAGGTGCTTGACCTTGCGTCTGTGAGATGTAAGTCAGTATGTTATACTCACGTCGTGGTGGGATACGATAGGTCGACTTACCCGCCAACGATGGGGAAGACGTTCGGTGCCTTTGCCATCACGTATGCGAGGGCAACGGCAGTCGGAGACTCGACGCCATGGGATTTGGCGACCTTGTCAAGGGCTTCGGAGATCTTGACTTCGTTCTCGGATTGCTCACCGGAGCCCATGATGGCGCGGAGACCTTCGTTGTTCTTCTTCTTTTCCTCCATCTGGGCGGCGGTCTGGAATTTGCCTATAAGTGAAATGTCAGCAAGATCCTACGACTACCTTCCCGGCAATGTTGCTCACCTCCACCGATAGAGTCCCACGGAGCAATCGCCATGCCAAAGTGACGAGCCATGGGGATGATTTCACGCTCCATGTCGCGGAGAATGACATTCCAGCGGCCCTGGTAGATACTGAAAGGAGTCTTGCCCGTAGCACGAGCATAAGTGTTCGCCGCGGCAACAATGTACGCCGGCGTGTCACTGATTCCAAGGTACAAGACACGGCCCTGCTTGACAACAGCATCAAGAGAGTCCATGACCTCCTCAATGCCGGTGGTCCAGTCCCACCAGTGGACGTAGAGGATGTCGATCCAATCAGTCTGCAGCTTCTTCAGCGAGTCGCGGAGCGAGACGTGCAGAGAGCGCTTGTGGTTGCCGGAAGCGTTGACGGAGCCGAGGCCCTTGCCTTTCTTGTAGCCGACGTAGTTGCTGGTGAACTTGGTGGCGATGACCATTTCGTCTCTGTTGCCGCGCTCCTTCATCCACTCGCCGATCCAGAGCTCGGATTCGTCGTCTTGGTAGTTGTTGGCGCTGTTGGGTGTTAGATGTTGTTCAGAAGGATTGTGATAGATGGCAATGCTTACGTGTCGATGAAGTTGCCACCAGCAGCGACGAAGGCGTCAAGAAGCTCGAAGGTGCCCTTCTTGTCCATTGAGCCGAGCATGCCCTTCCAGGCCTCGCCCAAGCTCATGGCACCGAGCTGCAATGGCGAAACACGGATGCCGGCGGTCTTGGAGAGGACTCTGTACCTACCCAGCGAGGTGGGAGGGTCAGGTGCGGGTTCGAAGAGAGACATGTTGATGAGTTGATGGAAGAAGAGTGGTAGATTGTTTGTGGACGGCAAAGTTGAGGGTGATAAAGTTGACTCTTAAGAGAAAAGAAGAATGGGAACAAGGTGCTGCTTTATGTTTCCACGTATAAGCTAAGCCATTGAGCAGGAAGGTGCATTTGTCAAGCTCTCAACTGCGGTGCCTCATCCATTGTTTCCTAACTCCGCTAACACCACCGCACTTGAGGTCATTGATTCGGCTTGCGTCAAAGGGTCCACTCGGAAGGTTGCCGAACCTTGGTGGTTGTACATTCAGGTGTCGCTACGATTTATTGAAAAATTGTTGTCGTTCACTACATGTATGTATGCACGTTGTACGAATGCGGTGGTACATGCTGCCTTGTCACTAGGATTTAACGCATGTTGGAAGCGGATTGGCGAATCTTGGGGCAATACGCGAGGGCACTGCATAAGGTAGGTACCATTCGCCGTCAGATTCCATTCTCCAATGATCTCAAGCCGCACTTGATGCGCGCCTATTAAGGTGGATGCTCAGCATACGAACCGAGTATTCAGGCGGCTTTATCTGGACACAGCAGAAACATCTGAACTAACACGCATGAAATATGTAAAAATGACTTCTTTTTCGAATGCTATCCTAGCATGCAGGGAATCGGGCAAAAACACGCAATCGTAGCATAAAACAGCATAAAACACAAGCTGGTCCAATTCGTTCTCTCTCGATAGCGCCGGGACGCCTCGCAACGCTTGCTTGCTTCTCGAGCATTCAAGTTCATCCGCCAGTATTCTGCACAACAAAAAGTCGTCCAAGAATGAAAATCGTCTATCATCTTTTCTCTGCACAACTGCAGTCGCCCCCAATCATCGTCTCTCCCATTTGCACACTGGTTTTGTTTGTTCGTTCGTTGATGGTACCTCCATCGTATTGTCAGGCCGTTGGGCTCGTAGGCTCGTAGAGTGTTGCTTTTGCTTTCGTTCCAGGGGAGCTTCACATCAAAATTGGCTGCACCCGTATACGGCGTGCACAGCTGTCTCGAAGGCGAGCTGTTTACGAGGCCTTCTTCTGGACGGGAGTCTGGCCACCACCTAAGTAGCGGGAGATGTCAGTGGCGTCGTGGGCCTGCTTGGCAATGCCCTTGAACTGGTCCCAAGCCTGGCG
This sequence comes from Cladosporium austrohemisphaericum, assembly GCA_022813715.1. NCBI lineage: Eukaryota > Fungi > Ascomycota > Dothideomycetes > Cladosporiales > Cladosporiaceae > Cladosporium > Cladosporium austrohemisphaericum. The sequence continues at coordinate 59,876 of JAKLLY010000025.1, forward strand.
GGCGGCGGGAGGAGCATCCTGGCGGTTGGCAAGGCCGTCACCGCGGGCACCGGCCTGGCGGAGCATGCCCTGGACGAAAGTGCTCTGGGAGATGCGGGTGCGGAGGAAGATGGTGTAAATGACGAGGAGGATCCAGGAGCCACGCTGGAAGATGATGGCAGATCCTAGGATGCGGAACCACAGGGTCAGCTCAAGAGCAGCGACCAGGGACATGCTGGCATCATAGTAGTCCTTAACGAAGCGGCCGATGGTCTCAGAAAGACCGGAAGAGGCGGGCTTCTGGCCAGCAGGCACGGCGGGCGGAGGCTGGAGGGTAGGGAGCAAGATGCCGCGAGTGTAGGTTGCGACGTGGAAGATGCTGTAGACAGTGAAGGGCAGGAGAGCCAGAGGCATCTGGCGGGAGAAGAGCCAGACAAGGGCCATGGCTGTGAAAAGTGTTAGCGACCTGATCCTGCGAATTTGTCTGGAGATGATGCGCGTGTATTCGCAACATCCTATGGAGAGTCAACTCACCAAGGTATTGCACATTCTCGTCACCGATCAGCTGAAGAGGGCTGCCCTGGCCCTTTCCGCTCTTGGCGCGGGCACGGTAGCCCTTGAAGACGACGATACCGTAGGTGACGGCGGCGGCAAGGAAGGCGGTGCGGTAGGAGAAGCGAGCCCAGCGGCTGGCAGAGTTGAAGGTGATGTAGCTCAGGCCGTAGCGCAGAGTGCAGAAGAGGAGGGTCACATGCCCACCGAACCAGGCGAACTGGAGCGTCTGGGCGAGCGCAATCAGGCGCTGCTGAGTAGTCTGGCCAGGAGGAGGAGGGGCCATAGTGGAGGTGTTGTGTTTGGTTGTGAGTTGGGCCGCCGAAGGGATGTTGTGGTGTAGGTGAGGGAGAAGTGTAAGGCGATCGACCGCTTGTTTGGTCGGAGGAGATGTGTTGCTGGGAGGAGTCTGGAGGTGATGTGGCCTCTCGCGCGAAATGGCTGGAGCTGCTGGCTGAGTGCCCCACCGCACTTGCAAGTGCTATGACGTGGAGGCACAAACAAAACATGATTGCACGCATTTGGGCAGATCTTCCAGCTACTGGGAACGCTAAGTGGGAGAAAGGAGAGCCGCCTTTTCCTTGCCTCGTCATTTGCGGTGGATCGAGTTAAATCTAGCTGACGACTGCTTGCTCGATTTGCTTCGATTTGCTCCCCAAGAACGACTTCCTCCCACATTTGACAGAACTTCCCACCCACTTTGCTGAACTCCTGGGCCGAGCGTCCAGTTGGGCTGAAATCCCGAGAACACACGTAGCTTGGAGCAAGATACAAGCCACTGATATTGGAAGTTAATATAGGCTGTGATTTTCGCATGTGACATCTCACGCAAGCAGTCATAGGTACATGTATTGAATACCAGGACTGGCCATCATCAAAGCGATTGAAAGACGCACAAAGCCACCGCTACCTTGACCTTGACCTCGACTTCGATGAACGAAGCGCTATTGGCAGACGTGCTACATTCAAACCCAAGTCTTCGCTGAAGCTCTTGTCTGTAGATGTGAATGTCAAGACAGCCTTTGCAGACGAGGCTCGCTGTAGGCCCTGGTGTAGGCCGAGGGCCCTTGTGTCCAATGCTGACGTGAACTCTGATGTGATTGGCAATCCAGTCTGTGTGACATATGACCAGACGGAATTATCTGTCATACCCATGCAGAGATCCTATTCGATTATATGAAGACATACATGCGCAATCACATGTAAGAAGGTCAAGTCCCATTCACTCCATCATCGCTCGTCACTGCTCCCGCTAAGAGACGCGCGTGGACAAAGTTGGACTAGCGCGGCTTACTCAAGCGAGGCACGCGAGCCCTTTTTGAAGCTCTGCCGGGCAGACGTTCGTAGAAAATTGTCTGCTATTCGCAATGTGAAGCACCACCAGCACATCCCACGCCCAATCATAGGATGCCTCTTGAGAGGTCATCAACACCCACACACACCAGCTCCAGGTAGCCGCACGCGCACTAAGCCTACCTAACACACGCACCATCCGCAAACATGCGTCAGACCTGCATCTTCTCCGGCTCCTCCCATCCGTCGCTGGTCGAGGACATCTGCGAGCGCCTCGGTCAAAAGCCCAGCGAAGCCTCGCTGCGCAAGTTCGCCAATGGCGAGACCAGCGTCGAGATCAGTCAGTCGCCTCGTGCGCGCCTACCGGTCGTCACTGCCCTGCTAACACCGCCTTGCAGAGACTTCAGTCCGTGATAAGGATGTCTTCATCGTGCAGAGCGGCAGCAGCCAGTAAGATACCCGCGTTCCGTGCCAATGGCGATACTGACGGCTCAGGATCAACGACAATGTCATGGAGCTTCTCATCATGATCTCTGCTTGCAAGGGCGGATCCTCCAAGTCCATCACTGGTGAGCTTCGCCGATGTCTGTCTATACCAGGGATGACGAGCTAACCTCTCGGACAGCCGTTGTCCCGTACTTCCCATACTCCCGCCAGTCGAAGAAGAAGAGCCACAGAGGTGCTATCACTGCCCGCATGCTGGCCAACCTCATGCACATCGCCGGCGTCAACCATGTCATTACTATGGATCTGCACGCCAGCCAGATGCAAGGCTTCTTCAAGTGCCCGGTGGACAACCTCGTAGCCGAGCCGTTGCTTGCAAAATGGATCAGGAGGAACATCTCTGACTGGGCCGACTCGGTCGTGGTCAGCAAGAACCCAGGTGGCTCGAAGAGGGTCACCTCAATGGCCGATGCACTGAAGCTGAGCTTCGGTATCATCACCACAGAGAGGCGCAGACCATGGCAATGCAACAGCATGATGAACAGCGCTATCCTTGACCCTCTGGGCCTTGATGGCAACTCTGAAAAGGCCAACGAGGATGCTGAACCTCAGCGGGTCTACACTCACCATAACATGATGGGCTCCGAGAACCGCACTGAAAACCGCAACGGTAGCGAGCCTATCGAGCAGGACTTCGCAAGACCGAGAGCCAGCTCGAGCGCTGGCGGTAATCAGTCTGCTGGCCACAACAGGAGGCCTTCTCGCCCTGAAAGGCCGCGTGCCGTCACCAACATGGCTCCTGGTGTTCGTAATCGCCTTGTCAATGGCAATGAGACGCCCTCCAGCCCACTGGCCCGTACCTCGACACGTCTTGACTCCATTGACAGTCCAGAGCTACCTCAGCCCGGTCTGTTGCGCAGAAACCCCACGGCTATCGGCACCATCACCCCGTCCGCGGATGAAGATGGTTATGAGAGCCCTGCCGGCGATGAAGATGAAGACGAGGTTAGTCTTAGTGATTCATGATCAACGCAGACAGAAGACTGACGAACAACAGAGAGCACGCGACGTCATCACAGGCCGTCTGATCCACGGACATCTCGTGGACGATGACGCTCCATCCCCTAACATGTCTGTCAACAGCTTCTCCACTCAGCAAAACGGACAACGCCACTCGAGCGAGGATGAGATGCCGGATGCCATGACCCAGAGCTTCATGTCTGTCGCTTCGTCTCACCGTGGCGGACCTGGACTCGGTGGTACCGGTGACGCTGCTGATGACGAGGAAGAAGAGGAAGAGGCTTTGCATAACCCAGAAATTGAGACCACGATCACTCTCGTGGGCAATGTGCGTGACAAGCCCGTCATCATCATTGACGACATGATCGACAAAGCCGGTTCCTGGATCGCCGCTGCCGAGACTGTCGTGAAACGTGGTGGTGCAACCAAGGTGTACTGCATGGCAACCCATGGCATCTTCGGCGGCGACGCTCTGCAGGAGCTCGAGAACTGCGCCCAGATTGACAAGGTCATTGTCACCAACTCATACCCGATCCCACCGGCGGCGAAGGCCATGAAGAAGCTGGTTGTTCTGGACATCAGTGGCATTCTCTCCGAAGCCATCCGCAGAAACAACCACGGCGAGAGCATCAGTGCCCTCTACCGTCATTTCGACCCCTATTAGTTTAGGAACTTCGATACGGCGGTGCAGAGGGACGATCTGCGATGATGCGACACTTTTTGCTACGATTACTTGAGCGACGATTTGCAATTTGCTACACAAGAAAAACGCCCGAGAAAACCATACATTGGCTTCACGGCTTCTATACGGCCTGAGAATGCTGGCTTGCCATGATTTCTTTAGATGCGATGCAACGATTAAACGGAAGCAGCGAAGAGGTAATGGCATGAAGCAACCGAAGAGCTCGAGACTTGCTTGCCTAGACAATGCTGTTTTACTGATTTTAGACAAGAGTGCCATGAACGAAGTACGATTGGCTTGTTCCCTCTCTTCTTTCTCACTGACCGCAAGTATCACGTTCTCACTTCCACGCAGCTATCCCCCGGGCCGTCGACCATCATCGGTGCTCTCACATTTGCCTCTTCTCATTCCCCTTCTTTCACCTTTCCTTTTCACTTTTTGCTACACCCAGCGATGCAGATCGTAGGATCTGCCCGGCCCTTCCTCTTCATAGGATGGGCAGGAACGGAGCGTTGGTAGATTGAAATCATCTTGTTCTCTTCTTCTACTCTTTCGAGAGTAGAGGAGGGGAGCTTGATGCCGGGAATAGAAGGCCTGCCCTTCAGATCCTCTTTATTGAGGGTTTGCGCTCTTAAGTGAGCGCATGAGGGGTGGGCAAGAGAACCTCTTGGACATTACCTATTGTCGTATACGATTTCATCTACTCTAAATCGATTACTGTCTCTGCCTCCAGGGAACTGGCTGTCTCCGCATTCACTTGGCATTCGCCAAGTCACCCGATACAAACACCACAAGAACGGCGGAATAGGCGGCCGTGGCTGCGAAGATGGCGTCTCTGTTCGCGCTTGTCGATATGCTAATGCCCAGTGCGAAGGTGAGAATAAAAGTTATCACAAGCGCAAGGCGTGCATTCGGATTGGTGACGAAGTAGAGGACGATGATCGGGACCGTTAGTAAAAAGGATGCGATTGCGATGCTCAACGATGTGACCATCCAACTGAGGCGGCGGTCCTCAAAATGCTGGAATTGGCCCCGGTTGTGTGGAGACACATGCTAAGAGAGTTAGTGTCCGATTTCATTGCTCAGACGGCAATAATCACCTGTGAAGGGAAAGGCAGATGGTCGCGCAGGACTCTGGACAAAAAGTCTGTGTCTGGGAGCGCTTTCAGGGCTACCAGATCTTTCTCGTTGCTGAACACTAATTTGTCGCGGCCGTCGAGTTTGGATTGCAGGTTCGGTACTCCAGGAGTGCCGTGGAGCCAAAGGCGCAACGCTGTGAGCACTCGAGAACTTGGGGACTCCGACTTTGCAATTTGTCGTTGAAGTAAAAGTGTTTTATCTGCCACTTCGTTGATTTTGGCTCTTTGGCTTCGAGGCATAGGCTTTTGGGTACTGACAATATTTCTTGAGCTTCTTCTCCATCGACACCGCCAATTCCTGCCTCCTCCGTTCGTAATCCCTAGCCGGATTTCGAGCGTTCTCATCGAAGACTGTGAACGATCTCATAGAAGCATGCACTTCGTCATCTTTACTGTGCGATGCTTCTGCTTCTAAGCTGTAAATGTCGCTTTCGATCCGGATCAACTCTCCTTGCAAATGTAAGATGTTTCTTGCCGCAAGATTCTTGAATCTGCGGAAGACGAATGTTTCGTCATCGAAATCTTGTGCGATGGAGTCGGCGAGGGCTGGGTAGCCATCACCTTGCTGGGATGTCCAAACGCTGCTGAGCGTGACGCTTTTTGCGCTATCCATCGAATAGGTGTCGTTCGCAAGAACATCTTTCGGCGTGCGTGAATAGCATCTAGCAACAGCCTACAGGTCATCAAGAGCGCGCGTGGCGGTGGCTTGTCGATGCGCTGGCACGGCTGAGAAGGCGCAGCTCTTCTGTCAACTGATCTCTCATCACCTTTGATTGACGCACATTATTCCTCGCTCCTTTGCTGCTAGCTTCTTTCACTGCTCATCAAACATTCAGTCCTACACTTCCCGAGAGACCTTACGGATGGTTCAACATCCTGGTCGCGAGCAGGGGCAGCAGGCAACACCTAATCTCGTCGCTTCGCGTTCAGCCCGCAATGCTTCACAGGTGCACTGCAGAGAATCTTACTCACGCTCTCATGACTCAGTGTCGCATTTCGATGATGTCTCGGAATTCGTCAAATTGCAGCTGGAGCTGAAGCAACTTCATCTGGAGCTGCAGAATCTCAAGACGGGAGAACTATGGCTCGTCCGTGACCGCCTAATAACGATTCTACCACGCGTACAGCAAATGGGCCAGCTGATCCAGCATATGTGGACCAACGATGCTTTATGCCCCTTTGACCCTGATATTATTAGTAATTTCATAGCGCTCGCATACTCGGTGCTTCTGTCGCACGCAGGACTTCCTGGGAGGGTCCGCATCCTGTCTGAAACACACGAAAGAGCCCCCTCTGAGCCATACATTGAGGCATCGCTGGATGGGCGGAGAATCTCTACATTTCCAGACACGGGCGCAGCGGGAAACTTCGTATCACTATCGTATGCACAACAATGTCGCTCCGACATTGACTGGAATTCTAGCAGCCGCATAAGGATGGGTAACGGAAAATCCATAGAAACTCTGGGGACGATAGTCTTACCTTTCACTTTCTCCGGCGAGGCCACGGTTTATTAAGCTCGTGTTCAACGTCATTCCCACGAGCTTTCACGATGTTATCATTGGAAGTCAGTTCCTTCGTCTGACCGAGACTTTCACGCGACATGCCCATCGGCTTGGAAGAAGACTAAGGAATGCGATGGCGAAGAGGATCTGCATCCTCGGCTCTCAGCAGTATGTCAGTGGATTGGTAAACGGCGTGTTCGTTGACGCTATTCCCGACACCGGTGCCGATGTTTGTTGCATGTCAGCCACTTTTGCGCGAAAGTTTGGGTTCGAGGTCGACACTTCGGAAGAGAATTGCATCGCTTTGGAGTTGGCTGATGGGACGACCGCAATGACCACTGGCTTGGCGATGGACGTGACATGGGAATTTCTCGATACTCCAGGAAGACCCTCCATAGACGTCTACGTCCTTCCGGATCTGCCAGTGGACTTTGTGCTGAGTTACGACTTCCTTTGCAGCACCAACGCGTTTGTCGACCACGAAAGCACTTTCTGGTACGATGATGACCGGGAACAGGCCGATAATTGGTCTCTGAGTGTCATCAGGGTTGCGAGCAATCTGGTTAAAGGTGCAAGATCGGCGTTCTCCTGTAAGTCCACCAGACGGGTCGACATTCCTTCAAGCCTGTCACGATCAAACTGACCTCGATTCGCAGCGACCTCGGTACCTACCATCTCGTCTGATCCGGAAGAAGTTTGGCGTAACAGGAAAGGCGCAGAATTGGAGGCCTACCGCAATGCCAAGAAGCATGCACATGACCTGCCAGACGACGAACAATCCGCTTACCTCGAACCCTACGAGTTACGTTGGCGACATTTCTTGGAAGCACGTCCAGGGTATGGGACCGATAAGAGCTCGTCGAGCCAAAGTAGTCGGCCACAGAGACCGCCGCCCTTGACGAATACCTCCTTACAGATCTCAAATGCTGTCGCTGCAATATCCCTTCCTGGCAGGCAAGGGTTCTTTAGCAAGATACGAATGCCTAAGAGGAAAGCGCGGCCCAAAGCTAACGTTACCGGCTTGCGTGTGATATGAGGCTCGTTGGTCTTTTCTTGTCGTCGTCGTTTGTACTGGTTTCCTTCATGTCATTGTGATACCCCCTAGATCGTTGCCAGCATTATCGCTGGGCGTTGATGGAATAGCGATTGATTTTCGTTGGTTTGTGGTTCAAGATACCCTGTACGAATAGCGCGCGTTGGTGGTCACATCTCGGTCGCATTGTTCCGGTTGCCTATGCAGATGAATCGATCCAACCATCTTGCTTACTATTGAGAATTTTCGAGTTATTCAGAAGGTCATCCATAGAAAGCAGCACGACCTACGATACTAGTGATTCGAACAAGAATCCTGCAAGCTAGTGTCATTTCCATCAGCAGGAAAGAGGAGCACATCACAAACAATCACACAATCACGTGTGGAGTCGTTATCGTTATTCGTAGAAGCCCAAGCTGGCCGCGGACAGCTTACTGGCATGCAGCACACCGACGTCTGTAGGGCACTGGAAGCGGCGGCAGGCGGCGCTTCTAGTGATGCACAAGCGTTGATGGCTGAGCGACGGGGTGCATGAGGTGTGGACGGGTCTGACGAGATCGGCACGGCATCCTTGTACATAGTGCCACCATGGCTGCACGTCGCCTGGGAAAGCGGGCATGCGAACCACACACAGCCTCGTGTGGTGGAGAGTGGTGGAGGCGTGCGAGTGGTGCTATGTCTGGGCGGCTCGCAAGGAATGCCTTGGGAGCGGAAGGGCGGTGCCGCGATGCACTCGACGGCAGTGGTGATGCCTCACGGCGGGCAGACGTGGACGTGCTGTAATGCTGACAGCTGGACGACGAGGCGCAGACTGTGGAGGAGGCTTGACCTGTCGCTGGCGCTCGGTTTCGCAGGGCAGAGGCCACAACGTTGCGGGCCGGGGGTGGAGACTCACAGTGGCTGCAGGCCCCAGCAAGGGCTCGAGATCCACATCGACCGGGATGGTGCGAGGGTGCGTGTTGATTCGGCCATGCGCCAGCCAATACCCTCGATAGTGCTGCCATTTAACAGAGCCCATACCAGAGCCTGCACGCCTCGCTGCAGCCTGGCGAGGCCACTCACAATCACGCTCTGACACTCATATGCAGCCCGCGCAGCCGATCGCCTACGCCTGCGCCTACTGCTGACCTTAATCCTCGCGGCTAGCCTACACTTACCTTGATATCCTGCCCATCGCCATTATCGTCTGATTCACATGACCCGCGCGAGTCTCGTGCTTTGACTGCACCGCCGCCTCCAAGAGCGTGTGCCAGAGACAGACATCCAAAGCACATCCACGCAGACAGCAACACCGCGAGCGCCCAGTCAGGAACGGGCGCGCAGGGCTGATCGACTGCAAGTGAGACATCGTATCTGGACCGCCTCCGGTTCGCTGCGCGTCAGCTCATCCACTTTCAACTCGACACCTCACCTCATCCGCCGCCGCAGGCCTGGGAGCGGTTAACAGCAGCTGCTTGTTCTTCTCTAACACCAACCGAAACACCCTTCTCAAACTCCACGCCTCCCGGCCTCGTCCGACGCGGGCCACGACTGCTGCTGTGCCTTTCCGCAGAGCACCTGTGCCCAGCCGATTGTGCCATCATTGCGACCCAATCCCTCGTCCGCCTCCCTTGCTTGCTGCCCGGAATATAGCAACCGCGCGACCCATCCACCCGCCCAGCCGGCCGCCAACGTCAATACCCACACTCTATCCGTGCTTCGTGCAACTCGGTGCGGCTGCCTGCTGTCTTGTACCCGCATGCCGCGGTCGCCTCTTGTCTAGTCGACTATTGTTAGCAGTGCGTGGAGATCAATTGTTCAAGAGCATATATCAGACGGCAAGATCTCGGCGCGCAACATTGTAAGAGAAAGTGGTGTACAAACTGTCTTATCCACTCTGGACCGCAATCGCGAGATGTCATGCGAAGTGGATGCGGAAAGCTTTCGCCAGGGCATAGGCACACTTCCTCGCCGGTGATCTAAATCGTGTCCGCTGTTACGGCCATCTCTACGATCTTGCGATCTCTTCAAGTATACCAATATGAGTGCAGGCGTTGCGCGGTGTGAACCAACACCTATCGCCAATTCGTCTGCACAGCACGCAATGCCTCATATGACGCAGCAATATGCGTTGCCTATACACCGTCCGACCAATCGGTACAGCACCGATGCGACGCTTTCAACGATTGACCAAACATCTCGTGTGGAGAACACACTCAGACGAAAGACGCCCAACGGCACTTTAACGGCGGGATATCAATCAGATGAAGGACCCAATCCTCACAAACATCAACTTGTGCCTCGAAATGCGCCTTCAGGCCATCATGCGTCCCAGTCTCTCTCGTCTGGCACCAAGCGAACATTTCTACAGCATGAGCAGCAACGACAGTATGGCGCCCAGTCGCCTTGGTATCCCGACGATGGCTCTGGTTGGGTTTCCACACAGCACCAACAGCCGCCTAGCTCATTTCCGGTAATGGACTCGGTGCTGAACCAGATGCCGCAACAACAATACAACACACCTCAACAATACTACGCCCCGAGCCAACCGACGTTCTTACAACCTCCGTTCCAGTATCTAGGGCCTACAGCTTCTGGTGGACAAGGTACAGGACCATATGGTCCTTATTGGCCCGATGGCGCATTCGTTCCTTACCGACCTGCTCCTGTACGAGATCCAAGATTCTACCAGCATCCGCAAGGTGGGTGGCATGGATCGTTACCCGGCTCTCAGTATGGACCGCCGGCAAGCGTGTACCCGCCTGGGCCACTGCCTCATAGCTATGGCCCACAAGCACTGAATGTCAACACTTTCGGTGCCATTCCGAATTTGGCAACACCCACACCATCTAACCCTGCGCAACAGTATTATGGGCAACTTATGGATCCATCTCTTCAGGGGCACCCATCTTTTCCTGGAGATCCGATGCAATTTCCTCCGCAGACGACCGGGTACGCACACTTGGTCCAAGCATATCCACAGCAAGCGGGACTGCAAGAGATACAGGCTGAGTTCGGGTCGTCTTCACCAAATGGACAACAACGAGACAAAACATTTGCATGGGCTCTACAACAGTACCGAGAATTACTTGCCTTCATCCATCACACAAGACGACAACAGCAAGCTGCCAGGCAGATTGATGGTCAGACGCAGGTTACCCAGCGACCTAGCTTCTACCCTCAGCCGCCTAAGCTCTCGCGTGCCGGACATTCCTTCCATGGAAGCCGACGCAAATCGATAACGATATCGAAAGATGTAATGGAGAAACGCTTCCGACGATCTTCAGATCCGACAAGTGGCCACTCAGTAGGAAAGGGAAGCCCAACAGAAGACCGTGATGGGGATGATGTGGAAACTCCCAAGGCGCGATCCCCAACAATGGGCTCGTCAAGTATACCCCAACCGAATGCCGGCACCGAACAACATTGTGCCTTGGTTCACAGTCACCACAATGGTGACCAGCTCATGGGCAACACGCAACAGCACCACGGAAAGGCTCGCACACTTCGCAGATCGAGCGGCTCGTCAGTGCAGGCCGCGATGTCGAACTCCATTCCACACGACAACTCCCCGCCTTTTAGAGCATCATTTGCTCTGTCGCACATAACTAAACTTTGCCAGGAAACAGGTTGGCAATGGACGGATGGTATGCACTTGGGTGGCTGCATTGCTTACGGCTTAGGCAACTACCAGAAGGCGCTCAAATGGTACTCGAAAGTACTGGAGCAAGATCCGAAGCATCTGGAGGCATTGTCCAACCTCGCCGCCACTATGCTCGCCCTGGGACGGAAGCAAGAAGCCGAGCAAAACTGGATGAAGGTAGTGAAAGCTGCCCCTAGTCATTTTGAAGCTGTGGAACACCTGATTGGACTCCTTTGTAACGACCACCGAAGTCGCGATGCTGTCAGGGTCATCGAGTACGTCGAAGCGAACCTGCGATATCCCAGAAGCTCTGATTTACTCAAGATCTCTGACAAGCAGAGTGACTGCGATTCATCCAATGCAAGTCGCTCACCAGTCGTATCTGAGATATCCGACAAGATGGCGTTCGATTTCGACGGTGACACCGAATCTGTTCCTGGCTGGAAGGACCCGGCCGGCGCTTCCGAGCCTGGCTTTGGCTCAAGTGGGTTTGCAATCCCTGGCTGCGACAACGGACGCATCCTGGCTCTTATCCATGCCAAGGGCAATATGCTCTATGGTACTGGCGACAACGGAGGAGCTGCACGTGCGTTCGAGGATGCTGTGCTCATTGCGGCCGGGCGGCAATACGACAACATTCAGGGCCTTGTCAATCATATTCTGAAGGTTGTTTCGTCGAATCTGCACCACCGCCCTCACGAACAACGTTCGCAAGCACTGCCCACGGAACCAATACTGTTGACGCCAGAGCAAGCACTGGCAACCGCCAAACTTTGTTTCCCGTACTTTGGCGAGTTACCAGGCTTACAGCATGTTCCTGGCGGCCCTCAAAGCACGCCTCGCAAAGCGGTAATCTCTACCACAAGTAACTCACTTCTGTCGTTGGCGAAGATCTTTCAGGATGGCATGTCAAACACGAGCCGCGCTGCTGGTGTCACACCTCTCGCATGTGGTGTTCGCGATATCCTTGCGCTCTATTACCTATCGCTTTCCCTGCAGCCGTCACCGTCCACTACAAACAACGTCGGCATTCTTCTTGCTAGCGTGCAGCAAGTCGCGCCACCAACGCAAGTACCCCGAAGAATTGACGTTCCTGGTGTGGTGCCTGGCAGTGGCATTGCACTGGCTTTGCAGTACTACAATTACGGCCTTCAACTCGACCAGCACCACGCACATTTGTACACTAACCTTGGCAGTCTTCTCAAAGACATTGGACAACTCGATGCTGCTATCAGCATGTACGAACGTGCGGTCAAGTGTGATGGCAAATTTGACATTGCTCTCGCCAACCTTGCCAACGCTGTCAAGGACAAGGGACGAATCAGCGACGCAATTACTTACTACAAGCGTGCCGTCGAAGTCAGCCCCGAATTTGCGGAAGCTGTCTGCGGCCTAGCTAATGCTCTCAATTCCGTTTGTGGTTGGCAAGCTCGAGGTGGCATTGCGGAAGACGGCGGCAAACGTGATCGATGGCATGTTGATGGTTCAGGTATGCTGCTGGATGCGAGACTACCTGGGGCGAAGAGCTCGGGCTGGATCAAACGTGTGGTCGACATCGTGGAAAAGCAACTGCGTGAAGGTGAGAGCTGGGGTCGGGCGACTCTCGGGCCGACAATGCTGCAGAATGTCATTCAGCAAGTACTTGCATTGGAAGGCTCGGTTCAAGACAACAGGGAGAGAGAAGAAAGCCTGAGCAAGACAATCAGATCCTGGGCAGGTAAGAACTGGGAGGGCGCTCGCATTACAAGGTTGGTGGAACGTGCCATTCGCCGCATCGCCTGGCACTGGTACAAAGATCTACATGTGCTCAAGAAGCAAAGGCCGGCGTCAAGTTACAATCGGCCGATGCTGCCCGCCAATCTCCCGGTGCCAACTGCGCCGACTGTGTTGCCATTCCACACATTCACCGCGCCCATGTCAGCTAAGCAGATCCGCCTCATCTCGCAAAGGAACGGTCTTCGCATTTCTGTTTGCACCCTGCGCTCGCCGTGGCTCCCAAGACAAGTCTTCCCTCCGCCAAACCCGCCGGCACCTTATCTTCGCGTCGGCTACGTGTCATCTGACTTCAATAACCATCCACTTGCTCATCTCATGCAATCCGTCTTTGGACTGCACGACACATCTCGCGTCAAAGCATACTGTTATGCGACGACTGCGAGCGACAAGTCAATTCATAGACGGCAAATCGAGAAGGAAGCACCGGCCTTCTGCTATGCGAGTTCGTGGTCCACTGAACGGCTAGTGTCGCAAGTTGTGAACGATGGCATACATATACTGGTCAACCTGAACGGCTATACTCGCGGGGCCCGCAACGAAGTTTTCGCAGCTCGTCCAGCACCCATCCAGATGTCGTTCATGGGCTTTGCAGGCACCCTTGGCGCAGAGTGGTGTGATTACCTTCTTGCAGACAAGACCGCTGTACCTCCAGAGACACTTCGTCCGTGGCGTCGCAATATCGACCTTGAAGACCAGATGGTCGATGAAAATAGCGGTGGCGACAACGACGACTGGGTGTACGGCGAAAACATCATCTATTGCCGTGACACTTTCTTCTGCTGCGATCACCGACAAAGCGCACCTGACGCGAAAGACAATCTCACAAGCTGGGACGAAGAGCAATCTCGCCGCTGGCAGATGCGGAAAGAGCTCTTCCCTCAACTGTCAGACGACACGATCATTTTCGCCAACTTCAACCAGCTCTACAAAATCGAGCCCACCACCTTCCGCACCTGGCTTCGCATCCTAACCCGCGTTCCGAACGCCGTGCTCTGGCTTCTACGCTTCCCAGATCTCGGCGAGTCGCACTTGCTTCAAACAGCGCGGCAATGGGCAACACCTGAAGTCGCCGCGCGCATCATCTTCACCGATGTCGCGCCCAAGCACTTGCACATCTCGCGTGCACGCATCTGCGACCTTGTTCTTGACACTCCCGAGTGTAATGCCCACACCACCGCTGCCGACGTGCTGTGGAGCGGCACGCCCCTCCTGACCCTGCCCCGATACGCCTACAAGATGTGCTCCCGCATGGCCGCCTCGATCCTCCTTGGCGCTCTGCCCAAAGACGAGCAAGGCAAACGTGCGGCCCGCGAGCTTGTGGCTGTCAGTGAAGAAGACTACGAGGACAAGGCTGTAGCTTTAGGCAAGGGCCTACTTTACGAAAGGCATGTCAGGGGCAGAGGCCAAGGCCGCTTGATGGAATTGAGACAGATGCTGTTCCGCTCGCGCTGGAGCAGTGCGCTGTTCGACACGAGGCGCTGGACCAGGGATCTGGAAGACGCGTATGAGGAAGCCTGGAAGAGGTGGGTTGCTGGTACTGGTGGTGACATTTGGCTTGATCGCCTGCCCAAGGGTGGCGTGAGAGCATGAAAAAGTCACTTGCCCGATGCTGGGAGTCGTCTAGACCTTCTGACACTGTCCGCGCGTGTTTTTCTTTTTGAATGCCATCAGCGGGAGTATAGGTATCTATTGGCGTTGAGTGGGCGATTTTTTGGATTCTTTTCCCAGCGATTCCTTCAATCAATTTGTTTTACTTGTTTGCTAGAGAGACTACGGTCGACTCACGATTCACACGATAGAGGAATTAAGCATATTACTTGCAGAGTATTCGACAGAAAGTATTTGTGAAGCTCACCCAAACTCTCTTGATATTGGTGTCCCATAATGTACACGTCCTTGAGTCCATATCTTGTTTTAAGGCTGTTACTGCGGGTATAGTTACGAATAAAGCGGTACGACTAATGATCTACAAAAAAAAAAAGACCAAGAAAATTTCTGAAGTTTTGCAGTGCTCTCTTAAGACGGAACACCCTCGTAATCCCATCCATCATCAACCCTCTTGCGCCTCCTCCTGGTATTCCGCCGATTCGCCGCACACTTGATGAAAATCGTCAGAATCGCCAGCACAAACACTATCACCGCCGCAACAGTGGGCACGACAATCTTCCGGCTCTCGCCGACCTGCTGATCCTGATACGGACACGTCGAATTCTGCCCGATCACCCAGCAGCCCGCGATGTTGAGATCGTTGACATCAACCCACAGCAGCTCGTCTTCGATGTCGAAGTCGTCGCGGTATGAGCGCCATTCGGCAGCCAATATCGAGTTCTCTACTGCTGAGCGCGGCGCGGCGAAGCTGACGGTTCCGCGGCAGGCGTCTTCGGCTTTGGCGTAGGCGGCGCTAGAGTCTGAGATGCGGAAGGCGTAGGGGTCATCGTTTATTAGGCGGCAGGCGGCGTGGTGTGAGTTGCTGCATTCGTGGGATTGCCATCGGGACGAAGTGGAGTTGAGGACAGCACAGCGGTTTTCGACGTCGCTGGGGCCTTCTTGCTCGCTCGTGTCTGGCTCACGAGGCTCGCCTTCTGCCCAGGACCAGATGGTGCTCATGACGTAGGCTTTGTATACTAGAGGGTTTTGGTCGGCGCTCGAGTTGCGCAAAGTGGAGTTGAGGATTGGAGAGATGCCGCAGTCTGTGAGGTTGCCTGCTTGAGCTGAACTGTTGTCGAATGACAAGTCTGTCGTTGAGGCATCGCCGAGGTTGTTGGTTGTTGCCCATGATGAGTTGGTATTGGAGACGGAGGCATCATCTGTTGCGCCGATGAAGCAGCCGCTCGTGACGTTTCCGTCACTTGCAAACAAGACGTCTCGAGGATCTCGTAGGTAACCGGGTGGGAATATGGTAGTAGCGTCGCGCGACAGGTCGTAGCCGCTCATCTGAGGATCGATGTTTCCGAACCCGGCAAGCATCCGTCGAGCTCTAGCGAATTCGACAACGCCTTCGCTAGGCCATCCGTCCGGAGTGGACTGGATACCATTGCTGTTCCTGTTCACTGTGTAAAACGAAAAGTCGGGTGTCATCGGCTCTTGCACCGTGAACCAGCTTCCAGGCTTGTTGAGATCGAGTCTCTGGTCGTTGAGAAGCTGGGGTGTGTACAAGTATTGGGAATTGTTCGCAGAGAGCAAGCTGCTGAGCAAATTGCTGCCCTGTGGCAGTTCATCTTCCGACGGCGAGGGGCCTGCTCCGTCAGAATCGGAAGCTGGTGCTGCAGAATGTATATTAAGTAGAACGTATTTGGTCGTGGCGTTGAGGTTGTCCTCTGTGCTGACAAAGTGGCCGTATAAGACTTCGAGGAACAGGTGAAAATCTAGCCCCGTAGAACAAGAGTAGTCTCCGACACGCAACAGCGTTTCATCGTTGGGAGAATCAGTGCTTGCTGGATTTTGCCCAGACGTGATAGGAACTGGATCGCCATTTGACAACGACGCTGTTCGGGTGGTTGTGGCGGTAGGGAGGGATGTGGCAGGAATCGACGACCGACTGCTCTGCGTCAATGCTGATGATCCAGCGGTGGCAGTCTGCCTAGGTTGGAGCTTTGCATTACGGCGATCGATATCTTCATTGGCAAGGCTGAGGCTTGATGATGACGGTATTGATGTTCGCGTGTCTTGCGATGCACTCAGCTGCGGCTCTACTTCGCCGAGCTGAACCGGACAAAAGCTCCATGTAGTCCGACTGACATCCCAGTACAAGTCAACCTCCAGTCTCCGGAAACCCGAGGCAAGGAGATTTGAGACGCATTTGGCGGTCGATGCGATGTCGTAACGTGCGTTGGGGAAGCATGCCGCTGTCAATGAAACGCCTGGTACAGTGACAAAGTTGATCGGGATTCTAGAGGAGATATCTCGTTGGGACTATATAGACATTAGCAAGGTGAAGCATGGCTGTGGCGAACGTATGTTCACTAACCAATTGTCTGGTGTAGTCGAGATCGCTAGGTATCGCCTCCTCGTCGGGATCATACAGCGACGACGACATGCCGGATGGCAGTCAATACCCGTGTCAATCAAGTAGACATTAGACACTATAGTAGTGGAATAACTGAGGTCTGAAATCACGTGGTCCAAGGTTAGCTGCGATAATACTGCAGGGCTGAGAGACGCGTGAAGTGGCCGGCTGGGATGAGGAAACCGCGGCTGATCCTAGGCTTACATAATTGTTGTCACGTGATAAAAGCCCACCATAGTCTGTATGGAGAGATCGATTGTAACAGATAGACTCCGAAGATCTACTGAAGTTTTGCTCATGTTCTATCAAAGTGCAAGCAGTACTTTCATCAACGATCAAACACGTCGATATACATGAGTCTCACGTGACACCTGATCAACAACCGAGTCTCTAACAGAGATCAGCGGCGCTGAAACCTGGCGGCCGCGGGCAGTTTCCGTGCCTCTCTCATCCCTGTCGAAGATCATCTTGTGCCGAACTCCATCCTTCGCCGTTGAGATTCAGAGTTGGAGATTAGTACCCATTCTCGGCAAGGGCACAGCAGGATCTGCCCCTCTGACGTCTGCTGTGGATGATTGAAATTATTCTGGTCGACAACGGCACAGCAAGTGCTTTCATGATCTACATACTGTTCAATTCACCGGCAAGAGCCGTAAGATAAGAGTCGGACGAGCGCCTCACACTCGACAACACTGAGTAAGGAGTTTTGAGCTACGTGTACGGTCCGCGGCGAGGCGGTCAAGTCATGTCTCGGTTTAGCTACACGCCTCCTTTGAACAATCCGACTACTGGTATAATCGAAGTCTTATATGTAATCCACCGCGTACACAGCGAACATGACACGAGCCTAATATATGAGCTTCCGGCGGAGAATGTCGAAACAGTATACATATGTGGAGTATATGTTTTGGTTATGACACCTCTATCTCGGCGGTGTACGATGCTCCGGAATGTTGTACGCATAATCAATCCACTACTTCGGATGCTTTCGAGGACGCTCCCACGCGGTGGGAAGTATAACCATCGGCGGAGACACGGTGTGGTCCGAACGCACATTCATCAACCATCACCTGACCATCAGAAGTATCCACCCATGTATATGTACATACAACTTGTACTAATCCGTGTTCCCACAGCTAGACGAGCGATGTCAGCTAGTACAGACCCCTGATTCAAACAACCAAATTATACACTTCACGCCAGAAAAAGCAAGACGAAAGCTTCAGCTCCAGGATTGTGGCGGTCAGAGCCAGAAATGGATACCTCGTGCGCCCCTCAGAAAGTGTAAAAGAGGTCGAGAAACGTCCGCCGCACCCGTAAGAGGTTTTGCTCCACCAACCTGAAACTCGCCCTCCACTGCGTGGGACCTGAACAGCGTTCAACGGTACAGCCCTCGTGCATCGCAAGCGTACCAGAACTCAAGCTCACAAAGACGACGGACTTGCTCGTAGAGCAAAGCAACAGCACCTACCTCCTTGCCGCCCAAGCTCCCCCAGTCCGCGAAAGTAAAGCAGAGATAACAAACGCGAAGCTCGTGCGCAAGATGTTGACATCAACGTCACGAACTCCAGGTCCGATCGGCTCGCTGCACGCAAAGAAAACACCCAAAGGCAAGTTCCGCATCGCAACGCCGAGGCTGATTCCGAGAGCGCCGACCAAAACTCTAGCAGCGCCCTTAGCGCTGTTTGCCGTACCGTTTTGTGACAGGTTCCTAAGCTTGTTTCTGGGCAACGGCCGCCGACAAAAGGCAGGGGTATGAATTGATCGACGACGTTTAGAGTTCGCAGCCACAGAGCCTGTGGTTTCCCTTTTCCGCTCAGCGTGGTCTGAAAACGGTCTCCACGCGGTTCCTGCCTAGCCTGTTAGGGCGGGCGCACGCTTGAAGGGGTCTGTGTGGTATACTGGCTCTGACAAGCGCGAGAACTATCTCTTTGACTAGCAGGGCAGAAGCGTGCCTTTGAACTGAACTAAAGATTGGCAAATTTCCGTGTAGTTGGGAATCTTTGGGTGGAGTGGAGAGAGAACCATTGTGAGCTCATTTCACGTTTTTCTTCCCTGTCCTCGTGGCTCGCTGCACTGACTGCTGTGCAGAAATAGTAGCAGGCGTTTCGTGCTATGTAGATCGACGGCGCCGTTTCCGCCGCAGGCACCCGGATTAAGGAGGAGAAAAATCTGATAATCTCTGTAAACCTGCGCAATCGGACAAAGTGGGTGGAGACCGGAGTGCTGAGCGGTGAAGACGTTCCCACCCTGACGTGCGCAAGTTATCAGATCAGCGTCACTAGGAGAAAGCAAGTGCAAAGGTGAGGCAGACACGACCAATACCACTTCATGACGACAATTGAGATCATTGGACAGTTGACAACTTGAGAGGAATTTACGTAGTGATGATTGTTATTTTGACATTAAGAGAATCTAGAGCTAAGGCTACAATGCCGTGTTTCCATCTTGGGTATCTCCATGCCACCGCCGATTGCATACGCTGAACCATTCGCCAATGACCAGACGAACGCGCGTGAGACTAATGTAAAATGATGTTGAAGTTATCCCAGCCTGATAAAGAAAAGCGAGCGCTGTGTGGGTATATACATATAAGAGAGAAATTTGACCAAGCCGCCCCGATTGTGCATCCCAGTTCCGGTCATCCATCGCATCGGTATGGTCATCGTACAGAATGTTAATGGTGTTTTCTTGTCCAAGAAATTATGATTACAAGCGAGTGAGGTAATATTGTAGTCGTGTGTGGTTGGTATTTCCATCAAGGTCGTCTTCATAGTGTGATGTTCGAGAGGCTCATCTTGTCCTTCGGCGATCCCTCGGGAGTGTGAATGGAGGGCACGGGCGTGCCACGGGCCTGCATGAGCGCCGGGTCGATGGCAAGCTGCATGGGCGATTTGCGCTGTTGCTGGTGCGACTCAAGGCCGGGCACGGCCAGGTCGGGGAGACGAGGCAACTGAACGCTTTGGTCCGAAGGCGATGGCTGCATCGGGTAGCTGGCGTTGTTACGCTGTGGCGTGAAAAGCGAAGCTTGTTGGTACTGCTGCTGCTGCTGCATTTGGTACTGTTGCATCGGCGAAGGCTGGCGGGAGATGGGCTGCTGCATTTGTTGCATAGGCTGCTGCATGAACTGCCTCTGCTGTTGAGGCTGGAACATCTGAGGTTGCGCGGGAAGGAACGGCTCCTGGAGCATCTGAGGCTGCTTCTGCTGGTCTTCGTAGCGTGTGACTTGCATGGTGGGTACCTGGAAGTCGGTGTCGCTGGCGAATACATTAGGTGTGTTGAGGCTCAACTGAGGAGCAGCGGATTGGCGACGATCGTTGCGGTTGCCCGAGAGGGGAGGAAGCTCGATCGGCGAGCCATTGTGGTGAGGCGAACGTCCAGAGATCGAAGAGCGATCGGACACCATTGAAGGCGCGCCATCAGCGGACATCTGAGAGTAAGTCGAGGGCGAGGGTAGAGGGGTCTCGACGAGTCCGTGATGCCTCATTGCGTGAACATTAGATGGAATGCTCATGTGCTGAGGGAACTGCATCTGAGGTTGCTGCTGGTACATAGGCTGTTGGAAGAACTGCTGAGGCATCTGCTGCGGCATCTGTTGTTGAGGAATGTGGGGAGCCTGGAATCCAGTAGGCATCTGAGGGTGGTTGAGAGTCGGGACAGTCTGCTGTTGAGTCGGCTGGCGAACGCTGACTTCCTGGCGACGGTGGTTGTTGCTGCGACGGCGACGGTTCATTCCACCGTTCCACCAGTTCTTGACAGCATTGTCGCTGCGGCCACGCAGACGACGGGCGATCTCAGCCCAACGCTTACCCATCTCAGCGACCATCTGCTCGATGAGAACGCCTTCTTCGGGAGTGATGGGATCATGGTTGAGGTTAGGCTTGAGGTTCTGGTGGAAACGCTCACGGCACTGCTTGGGAGAGCGAGTGCCAATGGTCGATGAGATGCGGACCCAGTTGTGGGCACCGTGAAGGTTGACGAGGTGCAGCAGGTACTGGTCCTCGGTGGCGGACCAGGGTCCTCTCTTGTGCTGAGGCATGATTGCTAAAGCCGTTGAGGTGTGGTGTAAAGGAATGGCAGACTTGAGGGCAAGTCAGCAACGGTGTCGTTGAGTTGAACAGGCAACGAGGCCGATGAGTCTCGAAGTCGTTGGTAGAGAGCGTGGGTGAGAGTGAAGTGAGGTGAGGTGAAGCGGATGGAGGATTGCAAACGGGCAGCGTACCTTTTGACAGTTGAAGTGTGAGTCGAGTGTCGCATGTCGGGAGCGTTTGGCTGGCCGTTATAGTGTCCAACGAATGGCGGGCACAACGGCGGTACAAATCCTTGTGGTACGACTCCTGGATTGGCTAGCTGGGACGGTGCATGTGAACACTTTCGCGCGCGAAGTGAATCAGGGCGAGAGGGGCCAAGAGGAGCGTTGCAGCGGTAATTTGGATTGGCTCCGGACTGGCACGTAGCTATGTCGTGAGAGCTTCGGGCGCTATATCGTCAGGCCGGTAGATCCAACTCTAAGCGCAAAACGGGTGGAGTCTATGAGGGGCTGACCCAAGACAGCCAGCAGCGCCCGGACGGCGCTGCGAGTCAACGGCGCGCCGGTAGTGCGCTGTGAGAGACTCGACGGCGGAGACGGGGTGGAGGGCGCGCCCTGAGCAACGGCCAGGCGGCGGCGGATGGAGGGAGGGTGCGTGGCTCGAGGCTGGGGATGTGGCCGTGCGGGCGATATAGACGATATCGATGGCCGGTCGTCGACTGGTATGCGATGGGATCACTGGGCTGGCAGACACGCACACACATACCACGCGCTTCCAGGCGCCGGGAGCGTCTGGTATACATATCTTACCTACACCACGGTTCTGGGCGCGGATGCCAGGCCCCGGCAGCATCGCGCACCCAGGCAGTCCTGTACAGTAGTCTGATCAAGGCCTGCTCGCACGCCCACCCGCGTGTCGTCCGTGCCCGCGAGCGATTCCGGCGAGGTGGGAGACGATGTGAGCAGGGGTACTTGCGTTGGTATGGGCCCGTCATGCATGCACCAGACGAGGGCGTGGGAGGTGGTGTGGCGCGCCTCCGTCCAGGGCTCATCCATGTTGGCAGCGCTCGCCCTGCCCAGCAGGCTGGCATACAGCAGCTAGCAGGCGGCCTGCAGCAGACGTCGCGAGCATACCCAAGCATCGTCACCCCGGGCCCACTGCTCGCCGCCGCGCTCTGCTCGGAACTGAGCGAACAGGCCGGCAGACGTCTTTGCTGCAGTGATCGCCAGCCTGCGCTTCCTACTGCGTCAGTTGCACCTCCCAGTGCGGCATAGCGCGATCTGTATCTGAGATTGTTGGTGCAGCACGCAAGAAGTTAGCAGAGCAGAGAAAAGTCAAGCACCGTCTGCTACCACGAGTAGGGCCCGACAGGCCGAGTCGCACGGTATGCGCCTGTCCGAGTGCGTCGTGGGCCCGTCGTGTGTGGTGTACTGTCTGTACGTACATGCGTCCTTCTGTCCGCGAGCCACGCTGCCGACAGCATCGCACGCAGGCACCCATCTCGTGCTGTTTCCCTTTCGGTGTGCCTGACGAGAGGCGTCGTGCTCGCTCCACACTCCACAAGGCGTCTGTCTGTGCCGCGACGAGAAACGCCTGGGATCAGCCGCTGTTGATGCCGATCCTTAAACAGGCAGGCAGACAGGGGTGTGGCCGGGCATCTCTGCCTCAGCGCGCTCGTCCTCGAAGCCACATTGTCTATACATAGGGGGCGAATGTCTTGCATTCTGCAAGACAGCATGCGCCATAGCCAACTGTCTTCTATCATACAGCTCTGCGGCAGAGCGAGACATCGCATTTCGGCCGCGCGCGAGGATGGCAGCCGTTGCATGCAACGTAGCGCAGGGGCAGCGTTCGCCCGTTGTGTTTTGAGATGACTGCGAGGATCCTCATTGTAGATCACCCGGCGCCGTTGCCGTGCTGCTGGCGCTCTCGTCCTCCGCCACAGCGGGTACGGGAGTACATCACTGAAGATTGACCAAGGATGTGCGCGAGCGATAGACTCGCTCGGCGCGGTGACTGTATGCATGTCCTCGCCTCCAGCTCACACTGGATGCCTGCTGGCTGCAGACCTGCCCTCGCCCATCGTCAAGGCCGGACTGCAGCGGCGACGTCGTCGAGGAACGTGCGTAGTCAGCTGGACGAGGACAAGGGCTAGTATTTGGAATGAAACCCCGGTCCACTGCATTTCACAGAACAAGGTTAGCGGAGAGAACGTCTGAATCGTGGCCACAGCCGCTTGCGATGCCAGGCGCACGGCCGCCTGAGCGGTCAGAAAGAAAACGGTACATCGGAACTTTTCGTGCTGTTAGCCACGTTAGCCTGCTTTACACTGAGACGACAGTTCGTGGACGGTTGGTGGTGTCCGCCACCGCCTCCCCCAACTACTGGCAGTCAACGGCTATCCCTTTGCCTCACGCGAACAGGATGGACGCGTTCAAACACAACGTCGTCGATCGGAACGTTGACCTCACGTGCCCTATAAAACCACCAGATAACGCTGGCATAAGAGATCTCCCACATATCTGCAAAAGCCCTAATCGCTATGTGCTCCGCGTTCTCGCAGTAGCCTCTCTATCTTCTGCACAATCAGGCGGCTCTTGCCATTTCAGCGTGAGACAGCCACGGAGTATAACTCCAGCCCGCATACCGCCACCTACAGGACCGCCGTTGACGGCGAGTCGCAATCTGGCGCGTCTTGACAGGGGACTTGTAAACAAAGACCAGGGGTTCGACAAAACCCCAGCTCGACTGCCGCTATTCCTCGAGACGGGCGCGCATGTTTCCTCCGAACTACGTCCACAAAACCACCACGCCATCTCCATTCGCAGATCAGAATGGCTCCTCCTGACCACGACTCGCAATAGCCTCTGGTGAAACTGCAGCCCGCGAGTCGAGTCGCATGCATGCAAACACTTGCACTCAGCGGCCTTGTTGACTGGTTTACCCCATGTACATTCGTACCTCTACGAGCCGAGCCTTTCACAGCACCCTGATGAGCGTGCAAGCGGGCGATCGCTGACCCTTGTCAGACCTTGCAGCACCTGGGATTGCGACTAAACTCTCTTCTGCTATCCGAAGCGAGAAAGTGCCCCGTGGTCGCGGACCAGGCGGGTGTGCGAATCTTGCAGGAAACGGCGCGGCTCCAGAGATCTTGCAGACAAAGGCTCCACTGCGCTGGGTTCTCGGTTTTAAAGCGGCGTTCTATGTATACTGTTGTGGCGCATGCTCTCGAGGGTGCTCTACTACAACACACTAAAGCGTTCGTTGCGACGCATTGGAAACATCGCATTAAGATGTTAACACCTGCTGGTGTCTGACAGAACACGACTACCTCAAATGTGGTCTCCATCCAAAGTGGGTATGGAAAGAATCCAGCGTCGGAATATTCCATCGCCCTAAGCGCCAGCTAACGGGATCCCGACCCTCTCGATCGGCAAGCTACGATTCCTACTCCAAACTGATCACACAGCCCTGCAGTATGCCCTAGCTCTCCATACGTTCTTGACGTCGTTGAATGGTAACAGCTGCGCCAATCATGGCACAAGACCAGGATCAAATCCCATGCATCATATTTGGGCACGCTGCGTGGTTCCTTGGTCGCATCCTGGTGGTCGGTGGCCAAAACAACCCAGGCGAGTCATTACCGCAATCTATCAGCCATCACGTGTACAGCAAGACGCTGGGACGACACCGGACAGCTGACGCACATCTTGAGTCGCACTATCTTTGATCGTCTCTTCCTTTCTTCACAGACCGGTCGAAGGAAGACCCTCCCGCTACTGAAAGTTTGATTGGCGCTATCTTCACACCGTTACGCTCCCTTGGCACCATCATTTGTGACAACCTGTGACGGGCGAACTTGCTGCGACAGCTCGGGCCGTTTGGTTCTGGAGGCAAGCAGACGCCAGGGTTCAAACTCTCATGACAAGGCTCATATGGCTTTCCGCACATCCGGTAGCGACTTCGAATCAGGCATGCATTCATGGTGAGCGCGCGGTTGATCACGCTTGAGCAACGTGAACCTGTCCTACCCAGTGCCATGGCAACTTTGCCCGATTGCCATTTGTGCTACGGCGCTGGCCTGCAGGAAATCTTTCAATCAATGCTTGTGGGGTGATTGCACAGCATATATGAACTACGCCTTGGCATGCATTGCTCAGATGCCGAGCCTGTTGACAGTATCGTGGTTACAGTGGAGGGTATGTGGTTACACCGTACTAATATTCTTTCTTCGCCTGTCTACAATACATGCCGGATGCCGTGGAATTTGACTGCAATTTCGCATCCGTCGAAACCAATGAAGCCAGCAATTAGGAGGTAGGCAAGAGTAGAGATGCATCTCCCGATCAATATGCACTCAATATGTCTCCAAGCTCGCCTATACTGCACATCACCTGCGAAAAAGTCCGCATGCATCTGGCCTCGACCGCTCTCAAATTGCGACCATGTCGACATCTTCTGACTGACACCTCTCGGCATACCGCAACAAGCGAGCGAGCAATCAATCCCATCAACCACAGCGCCCTAAATCCGCCTCTAGTCCAGACCGTCGGTACCACAACGCCACCAAGTCCCAGTACCACCGCTCAGCTGCTTTCGATCTCGATTCCCGTGTGCATATATAGCAGCGTGCATGCATGTATGCACGTCAGGATCAAGGTCACACATCCCGCGCCTGCCGCGACGGGCCTTTCTCCATGCATTTTGATTTGATTTTGATTGCTTTTATCGTCACGCTGCAGGCTGCAGCCTGTAGCGGGCCGGGGCTTCCGGCTCTCGCATTGCATTGCATTTCGCTCTGCAGACTGTAAGGCAGGTGCGTTTGAGCGAGTGAATTTGCATTTACTGTTTGAGGCGTTGCTTGGTGGGGCATGTGTTGTGAAGCGTGGGGCTCGCTGTAGTTGTATGCATGCTCTTTGGCTATATTGGCTATTTGATGAATGTACGCGTGTATGCTATGTAGCGCAGCGAGACGACTTGGTTGAGAACAGTCAATCTGAGCGTGTGTATACCCCGTCGGTCTCCATTTGCATGCTCGTATACAGCGATTGGTCAAAGTTTCATGCTGGTTCAATGATGTGAAGCAATCACTAATAGTACTCTTTGCCTTGTTGGCGAGTATCACCTCGCGTCGAGTCGTTGGGCACAATTATTGGTCGAAATTGACACATAGGCATGTGGTTGTTGGTCTCTGGTTGGAAGATGTAAGGAAGCATGGTATGTCTTTTCGATATACACCTTATGTGAGTCTAGGGTACATGTAGTTGGCTAAGACGCGTACTAGGGTTAGGGTTGGGATAAGCTCGCGAATGAACGATCGCACATGTTTATCCTTAATGCTCGTCGATTGGCCTGAAGTCGTAGAGTATGTATGCGGCGGGGTGGGAGGCGAAAAATATCATCCTCGCCTTCGAGGAGTATTAAGGGTGTCGTTTAATCTGACATATACGGTCTTTTGATAGGGTTTTCCAGTTTCGGCGCTTCCGATCAAACATGATCCACAAACTGATGTGATATTGACCACTCGAGAAACAGAAACCACCTGATCACCAAAGCGGCAAGAACAGACTCACAATCAACGCCCATAACAACCCTCACAAAGTACATGCAACTACTCTACTCGATAGCGTTTAAACTCTCGTGTCTTCACTCCCCTTGAGAACATCAAGTCCAGCTCTTCATAAGTGCGTCCTTTCGTTTCTGGTACCCTGAGCCATGCCCAGACGAGAGAAAGTAGCGACAGGCCACCAAAGAAGAATCCAATCTTGCCTCTTCCATTGGCTTGATCAGGGTTGATCAAGTACGGAATCGCCACCGTCATGCCAATAGCCACAGTGGCCTGCGCGGCAGTCGCCAACGCAATTGTCTTACTTCGCACGCGGGTCGCGCTCGTTTCACAGATCAAGACAAAGCATACTGGTCCGACGGACAGGTCGTATGTGAAATTCCAAACCAGCATTAGGCTGCTTTGAGTCCAGGAAAGGGCCGGGCGGGAGGTATAGTTGGGCAGGCAGTCTAGGATGCCAATGATGAAGAGCAGAACGATCAGAGCGGACAGGCCGACGTTGTAGATTCGTCGGCGGCCAAAGTGGCTGAGTAGGATCCAGGAGCAGCATGTTCCCAGAAATCCGAGGGCGAGGAAGCCAACGCCCATAGCGAAGGCGTGCGACGTGGCGAGGCCTGCCAGTTCAAAGAAGTATGTTGCGTAACCGACCAGGTAGATGCCTGAGAAGACTTGGATGGTGTAAACGCCGATACTGATTTCCGTTCGACGTCGGTTGATGGGTTTGAAGCAGTCCATGTACGTGCTGCCTGCCTCCAGTGTGTGCTCAAGCTTGTCAGTCTCGATTATCATGGCTAGAGTTGGTTTGACGTCGACTTCTTCCGAGGCCAATCGGCGAAGGGAACGTTCCGCTTCATCGGTGCGGCCTTTGCGAACGAGCCACCAAGGAGATTCTGGAGCGAATGGCCAAAGGATCAATATGACTAGTGGCCAAACCCACTGAGCGGCGAAAGGAGCCGAGTAAGCCCAATGGCTGTCCAGTTTCGAAGTGCCAGCGATCACACCGTTTGCAATCAGCTGGCCAGTCACAAAGCTGAGATTAATGAAGCTCGTGAGTATACCACGCAAGGCGACGGGGCAGACCTCTGAGGCGTAAGCGGGTGCAACAACAACGTACGTTCCAAGCACCTGTCAACGATCAGCCAAGTCCAATCTGCTTCAGCCGAGAACATCAATACTGACCAATCCGCCCAGCAGCTCTCCTGCAAGAAGCACCGGCAATGACCTCGCAAAGAACTGAATGAACACGAAGCCGGCCGTTACGACGACACAGGCGCCGAAAGTTCTCTTGCGACCGAACCATTCCATAGGGTACGAAGCGAAGAAAGCGCCTACGACTTGACCGATCGGACTGCCCATTGAGAGACCAGTCTGCCAAGGCGCCGAGATAATCCATTCGCCATTATACTCATAGCCGAAGTCTCGCTGAAAAGCCGGAGTGGCGTACAAGTTGCCTAGGAGTTGAGGGTCGAAGCTGGTGGTGCGTAAGTATAAGTCGTTTCGACAAGTAGAACGCTGGTAGTCATTCAATAGGAGACTTACCTTGCCATTATGACCTAGTGAATTTCTCCAAGTCAGCTAACCCATCCACAGGTACCCGAGCAAAGCTACTCTGCGTGACACCAGATCACTCACTCCAAGAGAAAAATACATCGACCACGCGACAGCAGTAGGATAAAGCCTCACAGCCTCCAGCAGAGAAAGCCGATGTTCATGCTCCGTCCCTTGACGCGCTTCATCGCCAGCGATAGATCCAATAGTCACATTGCCTGCCTTCCCAATACCCGCACCGTCGTCCTCAGCGTGCGAATCCATGCTTATTGACCGATTCATGTCGTCTCGGATAGGATGCTGTCCGGATGTCAGTATCCTCTCGACTAATGTAGGAGGCATTGAAAGGGAAAAGTTACATACAACGCCCCCATTAGTCCCGTATTCGGAATCCGCAAGAAGCGCTGTTGTGTCCTCAGCAGGAGGACGAGGCGAATGCGACATGAGGGCTGTTTATGAGCGGGTCAGCTGTCACCAACGCTATCCGTACCCGATAAAGATCCCTGCTGCCGGTAAGGTATGCGGCAGTCAGGCGGCCTCACTTTTAGTCGAGGGGCCAATGGAAAAGGGACGATTATGCCAGGTACCTGATAGCGAGGTTGCAGTCGCAATGCTTGATCGACAACGAAGCTCGCGGTTGGAACCCCGCTTTTGAGCTTGGTTTCGTGCCTGGGTAGGTCAGATAACAACATGCGACGCTGGAAAGCAAGTTGAATCACAAGGAGGGATTAGGGTGTTGGAAAGATGTTGCCCACTCGGATGAAGATGAGGAAGTGTTCGATCGAATCAATCAAGTCAATGCTTCAAGCTGCTCTGGTATATATCGACATCTCACTCTCTCCCATTCCATCTCATCTCGCCTCTTTGAATGGTAAGGTAGTAGAAGAGGAATAATCAAACAATCAAAACAGTGCTGCCCGCTCAATCCGATGTCGCAATCTCGTATCATGGGAATCGAAAGTCAAGATAACAAGTCCCCAAAAAGGCAAGCCTCATCCAAGATGTCCTTAGAATGGAGTGTGGAGACATGCAATAAGAGGTAAAAGAACAAACGACTTTGCCGATGTGAAAATCCAAGTAGGCATCGTCGAAATCGTGGCGAATGAGGAAGCTCAGATGGAGCAGATTGCCACTGTCACCTCACTCATCATCGTCGTCATCCTCTCCAAACACTCCAGCACCCAACTCCAGCAGCGCCTGCACCGCCGTTCGTTGCGCGAGCATATCGCTCATCTCCCTCTCAATGCTGCTCGGCCGCATGATAGTCGGCGCGAAAACGACGGCAAGGTTGAGCGAAGTCATAAGGTTCTTGTCTTGCATGCCCATGACGCGGCGCAAATGCTGGCACAAGAACTCCAGACAATTGCGGTGGTGTTCGGGCAAGTCGTTGACAGCGCTGCGCAGAGCAAGCGTCTGCTTCTCCAACCTGGAGCTGCGGTCGGCGGCGTTCTCACTCTCGCCGGCGCCGATATTAGACAGCTGGCCTGCTTCGAGGAGAGAGTCGTAGACATCGTAGGTGATAAGAGGCGTGGGGAGTTTTCGGAAGTATTGCTTAAGGGCGCTGGTGACGGCGTGGATGTCGAGGTCCGGGTCGGAGATATCGTAGCTGTTGGGTTCCTTTTCGAAGCCGGCTTGGATGGTTTTTACTTGGCCGCTGCCGCCGGACTTGCGGTAGACGCCCTCCATGTCCATACCGCGCTCCTCGACTTCTTCGATACAGCGCGTCACGATGGCTGGGATAAGGCGCTTTTCGAACTCGCAGCGAAGCTCGAGATCGGTACCGAAAAGAACTGTTGAGGTTAGTATGTCTTCAATTTGGTGGTTGCAACATACTGCGGGTCGAAACTTACCAGAAGGATCGTTCGACGGCGCCGCAAGGTTCGTGCTGCTGTTGTTCTTCATGCTGCCAGCTTGACCGTTCTTCAAACCTCCGTTCTTCTGCCCAAAGAATCCGAAACCTGCAGCCCCAGGACCTTGTGCGCTTTGCTTCGAGCTGAAAGAGCCCTCGCCACCGCCTACTGCCTGTTGGGTCATGCCGTATGGAGTTCCGATTTCATAACCATCTCTCGTCTGCACGCGGTCTGTCGCGAACGCGCCCTTTAGACCTTTGGTCACATTCTTGGCCATTTTCTCGCCTCCCTTGCGCCAGTTAAACTTCTTCGGTTGTCCCTTGCGGATATTGACAACTTGAGGTGCCGTGAGGACGGTCGCGGGTTCGGCCTCGGTCTCATGAAGAAGGTGTGGCATGGATGCATCTGTGTGCACGAGGTTAAGGTTGCGCATCTCCTGCACATCTTCTTTTCCTCCTTTGGCGCCGGGTTGGTATATTCCCAGCCCATTCGAATTGCCGCCGTGCTTGCCAGACTCGTTGCCGCGGTTTGACTTGTACACACCTTGTATGCTTTGCAGCAAGTTGTTGTTCATCTCCACCAGCTGCGCATTTCTTGTGGTCAGAGACTCGTACTCCTGGAAGCCTCTGTCCTTCATCTGAATCAAATTGCCAATCTCATCCGTAAGCTCCGTACGCTTGCGCATAAGATCCTCAATCTGCCCTCCCATGTGATCTTTCAGTTTCTGGAGGGACTCTGACATCTCGCGGAAGATCGAATCCTTCAAAGCAGGAAGATCCAACGGCTGGTTCTTGTCCTTGACCTTGCCAAGATTATCGGTCATGACCTCCAGTTCGCGGACGACCATCTCTCTTTGTGTATCGAGGAATGCCATCGTCGTACGCTTTTCGCGAAGCTCGCTGTTCACCTGCTTGATGTCCGACGATCCGCTGACACGTTCCTCCAAAAGACTGTTCTGCGTTTCAAGCTCGGCAATCTTAGCTTGCGCCCGTCGAAGAGCCGCCCGCATCGATTCGGGGGTGTCTTTAGAAGACGGCGAGCTCATTATCGGACTGCTGATCATCATCGGTGTGGTCAAGGCGGGTTCTATAGGCGCGCCATTCTTGGGCACTCCGCGGTCACTGAAGCTACGGCCGTGCTTGACAGCATTCGATACTCGCCGCAGCATGGAAGCCTCGCCTCGATCTTGCGCTTTGTCGCCGCGGAGAATCCTCGTCATCTCTTCTTCCATGGAGAACGTGCCATCTGCCGTATGCTTGGGAAGTCCAGCGCTCCGCAGTGCGGGAGAAAGCTGTCCATCAGATCTAGCATCGCTGCTCGGCTGCGTGCTGCTGATAGACTCCTGTCCTCTGTGTCGCTCGGCTGGAGGTGGCGGTGGCGGTAGACGAGGCGCGATGAAGTCTCCGTTGTTGCCAACCGATTTACTTGGCGCAGATGGGCGGCTGCTCGCTCGCGGCGGAATCGCATCGAAGCTACTACGCACAGGCGGTGACTCGAGACCCTTCGAACGTGTGTCACGCGAAATGGTACTTTGAGCATCAGCGAAAGAGCCAGGGACCGAGGATGTAGACTCTTGGCGGCCGTGCGAAGATCTTGCGGTTGTCGCAAGCGTAGTCGGAGTCGGAGGTTCGGGAGAAGAGCGTATTGAGCTGGGTTTGAGAGAAGATGCTGCCAGCGAATCTCCCCGTGCTGGTCTTTCAGGGAATCTCGAGACCGCCGGAGCATGGGCTGAAGGGTGTCCTTCCTTTCGTCTGGGATCGTCGAATGGATTGATGCCCGACTGTGGCGACTCTGCAGACACTGGTGACGCAGTCACTGTTCTGTCCAGTTCGTTCTCCCGATCATCGGCGTCAATTGGCGATACCAGACTAGGCGACTTGTTCTCCTTGCTTGATTCGCTTCTTGAGCCACTCTTTTTGGTTTTGGGTACCTCCTGTAATTTGAAGCCCTCGCCTCGTCCAAGTGTGAATGAGCTTGTGTCGATGGTCTGAGGTTTTGGCCTCTCTTGCACGGCGCCACCCACTGCGGGAGAAGCAGATGATGAAGCCGGCGTAGTTTGACCGGAGGTGAGGCGCTTGCCAGGAGCTCGGCCCTTCTCTTGATATGCGATATGTGGGCTGGCCTTCGACTGGGGCGCGTGGTGCGGAGCGAGACTGGACTCGCGCTCTGTTGAGACCGACCTTGAGGAAGAAGGTCTTTCCTCACGCAGAACATCTCTATGCGCCTTCGAAGTTGTCCTGCCGGTGAAATAGTCTCTTGGTGGCGGAGGCTCAATGGGCGATACATCGGTCTGGTTCGGTACTCGTTTTCGTGGAATCACAGCAGGACGCGCGGGGTTAGGGTCGAAAGCCATGGGCAAGAAACCCTCATTCTCACCGTCATCCGATATGGACGACATGCGCGAGCCACGGCCTTCTTTGTATGTGCTCGCTGGCAATGTTGGGCCACCTAGAAGATATTGTGTCAGCCATATTCAGGTACCGTTTCAGCCACAGAGCGCATGTGAACCCACCTCTGCGCGCCTCGTCGGACAAGGGCGAAACGTCTCTCTTGAAATCTCTTGTCGGCGCATCTCTTTCAGACCGCAGTGTCCGTTGTGCGGACGATCGACCACCTGGGGTGCCCGAGTATTGATCTGCAGGTGGTGTCTCCATTTCAGGAGAGAAAGCGCTCTCAGTAGCAGCGCCAGGTGGCAGCGAGGGAAGGGCTTTTTCCACCGTAGTCGTCGATCCAGGTCCCGTTGAACCGCCCGTGACTGATCGTGTGCCTTTTGCTTTCTTTCTCCGTCGCGCCATTAAGCTCTCGTGACAGCTCATGCAAAAGATTCCCTGGGAAGTGCGCGCATAACGCAAATTCTCAATCTTCCTTTTGCAATTGCGACACCGGAAACAGCTGGCGCAGAAGGCCTGATCACCAGTGAGAATGGCCAGGTCTTCGATCTTGTTGCCGCAAGCATTGCAGCTGTATGTGCAGTTGTTGCAAATGAGGGAGCCGTCGCCGAGGAGGAGAAGGTTTGCGTCGGAGTCGAGCAGGGTGCCGCATGTGTTACATCGGAAACAGTCGATGTGCCATCGGTTGCCAGCTGGAAGAGAGTTAGCTGATTCTGTGGGTGCTAGAAGACATGGCGGGACACCTACCAAGCTCGAAAGCCTTGCCCTCCTCTAGTATCTGCGCGTGGAAGTCAGTGACTATGCCCGACGGAAGAGCTCACAATGGCGATGCGTACCTCGCCGCAGCCCTTGCACGGGTAGACAGCGTCCTCAGCCTCCATGGGCGACTCGGGCGCAGGCGACTCCATGGCCGGGTAGGTGGATTTGGTGGTGCTTTCTCCAAGCAGCGACAGGCCTCCCGGCACACCTCAGGCGGGCATCCAGAGGAGAAGGGTGGTGTTCAGCAGAAGGGCGGACGCCAACACGTGAGCAGGCGTGAGTTGGCGGCGGTAGTGGTGGTATGTAGTTGCGGTGATGCGAGCGATGTGAGCGACAATCGCTATGTCGGCAGAGTCGCAGGTAGAGGGTTGCTCGGGTTGGCCCTGAGGGCACGGAGCAAGGCCAGTGCGCCGCCGCTGATCTCTTGTCGAGCTGTCCCCGGATACCCTTCGATTGCTGCCACGCAAGCCGTTGAGATGAGGACGCTATAGAGGGCGCTTCACTGCGCTGAAGATGGGCAAGTAAACGATGGTATTATCGCCCGCCTGAACGGTCCATGTGATATAATCTCATTCTGCAGCTGGCCCGGCCGTCGTTCTGGCTGCACGGCACTCCTTCTTCTCCCGGGCACTACTCCCTCCTAGACACATCCACCTAACTTGCTGTACCGACCGAATAAAGTGGAGTCTGCACGCCAGCTCATGAAGACGACAGGAACCTAATCACCACCATGCCCTCCCTCATGCCTCCTTTCTTCATGCCCGGCCATCACACTGCACCATCAACACATCTCACAGCCACCTGATTAATCCCCAAGCCATCAGCTGTACATGTATACAGAAATACCAGTCCATCTCCCACATATCCCGTCTCACGCTACTCTCACGCAATCCCTGCATGCCCAAGAAAACCCGCGATTGAACGCCTCACGGAGACCAAACCACAAAATTGCTACACCCCTGCCCAACATGAAACACCAACCTGCCTCACAAAATGCGCTTCGGCATCCCGACACCTACACACTTGCCGTACAGAAAGAACACGTAGGCCTTGAAAGAAGCATGTCCAGTATTTCCCACTTTCCACAGCACACCACCACTACGAACCCGCTCCTCCCCGTAATTCCGTCACACCATCAATGTCTGTCATCCTCGTGGCCTTCCTGCCTCCCCGAAAGGAACGGGATGCTTACAATTGCACAAGAGCGACCTTTGAGCGCATGGTTTGCGGGTCACATGTACCTGTGTATGAAACAAAGGTCGTCCTGAACATCGATTCGCGACTCGAACGGTGATTCTCGATTGAACTATTCTTACCTACCATCCACTCTCTCCTCGTGTCATGGCACACTGTGTAAGAGGTATAAATACAACCCATCTCTCGATCTCGCACCAGGCGTTCTGGCCAGCCCAGGCAAAAAGGCGAGGCCGGGGTGCCGGCAGCAGCAAGCAGTAAAGGTGGTGGCGCGGCGATCAAACTGCTTTCTAACGACTTGGCTCGAGCGCTCATCAGAGTCAGGGTCAAGACTAGTCTGCCGAATGTAGTATAGAGAACCCTAACCCTGCAGTCGTTCGTTGCAAGGACGTTGTTTGCCCGGCGGTTCGCGCGTGGTGTCTTTGAAGTATTGCTCCTATCCCGTTGATCAGGTTGATTCAGTTTGCTGCTAAGTAAAGAACAGAAACGGAACGCCAGGTGGCACGTAACGGAGTTGAATGCGCACGCGCAGACGCGTCTCATCTGTTCTTCTTGATATCTCGCAGGATACATCGACTGTCCTAACGTTGTGCTAGGAGGCAGGCTGTCGTCGAGCTAGTACTTCGCTTGAGCCCACGATGAGGCAGCGATCCAGCAGTCCGTAATCGTGCCCACGACACGAAACCCTTCGCCGCGGGGCATACCGGAGTTCTGGAGTCCTAAAATCGTACATGCAACAACGGTCCCATCAACGCGCGAACCGCGGTTGACGCCATGGGCTGAGACGAACTATCGATTGGAGTCCAACGACGGTGGCTAAGCTCCGCGAGTCGGGCGACGCACCGGAACCGGAACAGGCATGTTACGACTCGCAAGCCCTATAGTGAGATCTATCGAAACGATCAGACTTCCCACATATCCAATGCTGCTGGTTGGGGAGAGATCACGGTCATCCACTCTGTCAAAGTTGAACTCATTAAGGCTCGAGGAAGGCACCTTGGTCGTGCGAAATCAGGAACATAAGAAAGTGGTCACAGCGACCTTGACAATCAATTAGTAATCACAGACGAAACCTCCCCATTGAATATGATTTTGATATACACATAACATAGAAAACCCTTCGAAATCAATCGCCCCTCTTCGCCCTCTTTCCACCTCCACCGCCGCCCTCCTCGCGCCCTCTCTTCTTTCCTTCCCTCCGCCAAAACTCATCCCTCTCCCTCTTCTCCCTCGCGCTCCTCATCTCCGCATTCTCCGCGACCTTAGCCTTGTACGGCATCTTCCTCTCCTCCTGCTTGAGCCTCCTCTTCTCCACCTTCTCGTTCCTCAGCAACTGCACCTGCTGCATGAGTCTGCGTGCCTTCTTGTCCTCGCCACCAGCCACAACCGCACGCTTGGCAACGTAGCCCTCCTTCTTCTGCGGCTTCATCTGCACGATTTGCGACTTGAAGGGCAATTCGGATTGCAGTTTGCGCGGGACGCGGAGAGGGTTGAAGTGGCGCTCTTGGCGCTCGATGTTGCGGTAGGCGGAGTTTTGCTCCTTCGGTGTGGCGATGTTGAGGTCTGCGCGGACTTGGCCGGTCAGACGCATGCCGCCCCAGGAGTCGGCCTCGCCACCTTCCAGCAGATTGGTGACGGGGTTATAGAATCTGTGAGGCTTCACCGGGTACCAGGCGCGCAGGAAGACGATGTCGGACATGAGGATCTTGTCTTCGAATGTGGCTCTGTAGTGGCCTTCGGGTTTGCTGAGGGCCTTCTTGATTTGACCTCTGATACCGGAAACGGTGCGGATGGAAGCACCTTCGAATTTGGCGATTTCGAGGGAGGTGCTGAACATGTCCTTGATGAAGGCGGTATTCTTGAAGATCTTGTAGGGGTGGCCAGTGAGCTTGAGCTTCTTGACAATTTCGGCACCTTCGTCGACGTTGAGGACGACACCGGTGGCGGCGAGGCGGAAGCCAGGGTTCTTGTTCGAGAACGATTGCACGGCACAGAAGCCGGTGTTAGGCGCTGCAAGTGGACCGTAGAAGGTACCAGTGCAATGCATGTGCTCTGGTGTGTACTTGAGCATACGGTGGCGCATTCTGTTCTCGTGAATGCTGTACACTGGGGTCGTCTGGAATCGACGCCAGCCCAAGCTGACGATCAACGGATCGTTTGTCTTCAAGATCTTCTTATGCCACCTGTGACGCTTGATGCGGACCTGGACGAAACCCATTCGTTCTTCTGTTGGCTGGAGGCCACCAACAAGGAGTGGGTATCGGGGGTTGAAGTTCTCGATGAATTCTGAAGGGACGTTGTGCAGGACGAGACGTGCATAAGTGCCAGCTTTGTAGCCTTCTGCGCGCACTCTTGACGCCTCGTCAAGCGCATCGAATTCTCTCCGGTTGACCTCTTGTTGCTTTTGAAGCAGCGCCTTCTGCGCGTCGTACCAGTCATCCTCGCCGAACTCCCGTTCTGCGTTCTCGCCATTGGCGTCGCGATTGGTGTTCTTCGGGTTCAAGAATCCCTCCCTGTCTTCTTCTTCGAAACGAAGCTTCAGTTCTTCTTTTCGTCGAGCGTTCTTCTCACGCTCTGTTTCGAGATCCTCCTCCTCTTTCTCACCGCCTTCGTCACCAGCCTCGTCTCCTCCTGCCTTTTCGAGATCCTCAAACTCACCGTCACCCTCATCATCCTCATCACCATCGCCGTCGAAGCCTTCGAAGCCTTCGCCAAGTGCTTCTGCATTGACGCCAGTAGGTGTTCTGGCTGCAAAGCGCTGCTTGAGGGCGTCAATTTGCTCTTCGTTAGTCCACTTGTCTTCCAGCGCTTGGTCGTCAAAAGCGGGCACCATGCGATCCTCGTCATCAGACTGGCCGGGCCTCTTCTTTTCGAAAAGCTCATCTTCCTCATCTTCCTCGACATCGTCGGACTTCTCTGAGTCCTCGCCCCGCCATTTGCGAACGACCTGTACTGCAGAGAGCATGTCGTCGTACATCATCCTGGCAAGCTCAGCGACACGGTATGGTTGCTTGCGGCTGTGCCTTGCATGTGCTCGCTCGGCCAATTTGCTCTTCCACCTAGTCTCGCCGTCTTCGTCATCTCCAGAGAAGTCATCCTCATCCTCGTCGTCTTCTTCGCCATCTTCCAACTCCTGGTCAGACACTGAGGAAATGCTTCCCAGATCGCTGTCAGAGTCGGCGAAGGCAATGTCGCCATCGACTTCCTTATCTTTACTCTTACGTGAGTTGCCAATCTTCTCAGGTGCTTGCTGTAGGCCCTCAAGATCCGCATCGTCATCCGAGTCGGCACTGACAAAGCCCTCATCGTCTTCAGACTCCTCGGCCTGACCGTTTTCACCACCAGCGAACCTCGCTGTACGACGGCCCTTTCTTCCAGTATCTTGAACATCGTCGTCATCCTCGAGGTTCTGGATCCTTTGACCTTTTCCGAACAGACTGATGCCCTGGTCGTCCTCGCCCAACATCTTCTTTCCACCTTGTAGACCAACCATCATCTGCTCACCGAAGCCGCGCTCTCCCTCATCGTCCGAATCGGCATCGAAGTTGTTGCTCTTGACGTCAATGTACACAGCATCTTTATCCATGAGAACACCACCGACATCGCTCATAGGCGCATAGATGACCTTCTGCTTCTGATCCAGACGCTTGCGCTTCTTGATGATGCCGGCTTTTTCTTGCGCTTGCTCAAACTGTGGTGTAGGGCAGGGGTCCGGGAGCGATTCGATCTGGCTGACTTCGAGATCGCCAATACCGGGAACGTGAACTCGTGCATCTTGCGAAGGGAAGTTGGTTCCTCTCAGGTAGCCGTACAATGCGACAGTTCGGTCACACTTGGCATCCGCTTCGATGTTCGTAGGTGGTGTGAGGTCGAGCATGCGATCCGCGAGCGCATAAGGGTGGCTGTTGCGCCAGACAAGAGGGCGAGGGTTTTTCATGACACTGAGGAAGCGCGACAAGTTGAGAATCTCGCGATCCGGGTATCTTCCATTGATCACGCCAGACAAGTAGAAAAGCTTTGCGCCTTGGTAGAGTTCACTCCAGAAACGATGCTTCAGTCTCTTCTTCTGAGCCTTGAGCGCATCCTGCTTCCTGAACAGATCGAGATGCGTGAGGATACCAAAGATGTTACCGGGCATGCCTGAGCTCGAGAGCACGTTCAAGAACTCCATGGTCTCCATCTCGAAACCAAAGTTGCCGTCGATCATGAGCAGCACAATGTCGACGACCTTGGCGGTATCGATCGCAGAAGCCAGACTGTCCGAAGGAACCTCGAAGAATGTCAAGCGCCTCTTCTTGCTCGTGACGATAGTGATCGGTCCCTGCGGCTGAGAAATCGTCTGTTTCGTGTACTTCTTCACCAAGCTCTTGATCAAAGTCGTCTTTCCCACACCCGGCGGTCCGACGACACCTACAACAAGTGGCGGTGCCTCCTCTGGCAGCCTATCTACCAAAGGCACATGCAGTCTCTTTTCCTTGACATCGCCGCTGCGCTTAGCGTTCCTCTCGAGTTTGCCAGGCGCATTGAAGGCGAAAGCCTTGGGGTTAGGCTGCCCGGAAGTTTTGGCCTTCGACTTCTTGGCCGCACGATGGGGCGTGTGACTCTGGTCGTCGCCCGCCATGTTGGGTGGTGTGTCTGCGTGTAGGAGCGGCGAGTGCTGCGAGGAAGCAAAGCAGCGACAGGCGAGACCGAGAAAGTCTGGTTCGAGAAAAGTTCCAAAGCGGCTAGCGCGAGATTCTTGATCTTATCTCTGCAATCTCGCCGAGGATCAGCGGGAGGGGCCGTAAGGGAAGTCGCAGCCCACGTCACTCTGCATTTGGCGGGGCTGATTGCTCGATGGTGGGGCCCGATGGCAGCATCGAGCAGTTCAGGTCAGGCGACAGACTGCGGTACCTATCTTAAGCCTTGTTTACCCATCCCTATCATCATCTCCCTCTTCCTTCTATTCTTCCTCTTATCTACAACCACAAACTCTCCCATCTCGCAACCACGTATCGAACAATCCGCCTTCTACGTACCACCACAAGAACCAACATGCCTCAAATCAACGTACGCATCGCCCAACTAAATCCTATCTCGAGACAACCATACACCGGTCACTAACAACAGCCAGGTCTCGCTCAAGGAGGGTGCCAGCGCCGACCAGCTCGATGCGTAAGCACGAACACCAGTAACATCGTATCGACCCCGTACTAACACACCACAGAGCCAAGAAGCAGTGCACAGACCAAGGTGGCAAGATCGAGCACGAGTTCAAGCTCGTCAAGGGCTTCACGTATGTTCAGTTCATAACTCTCTCACAGCCAAGATACCCAGAACGCCAGACTAACAGTTTGCCCAGCGCCTCTTTCCCCGAAGACAAGGTCCACACACTCTCTTCCAACGAGCACATCAACGTCGAGAACGACGGCAAGGTCACCACCCAGTGAAGGGTCAACTAGGCGAAGAGCGTGGGAGAGATAACGGCACACGACACTTGATGATATCGACGACCACGACAGTAACTGCATGGTAGATATATAGACACGCATGATAATCGTCGGAGCTTGTTGTATGCGTCCATCCTGTAGACCTTCCCACTGTGCTGTTCGGTACTTATGTATGCCCCCCATCATCATCGATCCGACTAATACGGCTTCCGAAATTGATCGTGTTAGGCCAACTCTTTTGAATACAACACCGTCTCACAAGATAGAAGTGTCCCAAGGAAACAACTTTGTTTCACATTGAGATTTTCAATCTAGATGCTAACACAGCCTCTGCAGTCGACTCTGATCTAATATCCTCTCTTTCTACTCCAAGCGACCTTTTGATCACCAAAGCTGCAGGCAATCAGCCATGTGGCGCGGAATGAGTCGATGACCAACGGCAAGGCTGAGTTCCACCCGTGCCAGCGCACATTCAAAGGATATGCATGTCAAGCTGACGTGAGAATATAGGCCGATCCACAACACGTTCGTCACTATTTACCAAGACGGTATCCTCGGTTTGAAAACCATAAACACACGGTCAACACGCAACAACAAGATGAGAACGTTTCTTTTCGGCAGTTCGAAGCTATTCCGGGCGCACAAGGTACTCATAATATCGGGAAGCATAGTTTTTGCGTTCCTCCCATATCTCGAATGGGATGGGGTCCGCTGGATGGTGCCTTTGGGACTCGCGTGTAGTGTCCTCAACTCGCCCCTGGAACTATCTGTGTCCTACGGCTTGGTTTCCGAGGCACAACGACCCGATGTCGCCGCTATTGTTAGCTTTGCAACGGGATGGCGGTTGATTGTGTGGCTGGCGCAGCTGCCTGGGCCAATCATCGGAATGAATCGCATGAAGAGCGATCTTTCGCGTTGTAGTATAAAGGTCAACGCAGACATTGCTGGAGCCGGCGTCCGTTTTAGCACCTACGTCCTCTTGTCATTGACGGTCGT
Source organism: Cladosporium austrohemisphaericum (assembly GCA_022813715.1). NCBI lineage: Eukaryota > Fungi > Ascomycota > Dothideomycetes > Cladosporiales > Cladosporiaceae > Cladosporium > Cladosporium austrohemisphaericum. The sequence goes on from JAKLLY010000025.1 coordinate 100,690, forward strand.
CTCGCTGTTCGTCGGACACTTCCACACCTCGACTTCAGGAACAAAAGAGCTTGGTGGAATCATAATGCTAAGTAAGAAGCAGACGAAGCGTATCACTATATAGCAATTTGTTAGACTTATATGGCATGGCAATCAACCTTCTTAAGGTCGGCGATGGTAATCTGTCCCCAACAGATGTCTACATCGCGATTGTAATGCTCGATGCCCATGTCATGATCCTCTGTGCCACGCTCTCTGCGAAAGAAGCTCCGGCATCTCGCTGGTATGTCAGTCTCGCTCTCACTGGGCAATGGTTGAGTTGCGCGGCGATCATTTACACGATCACGAGGCTCAATGATGAAGGATTCTATTGCGAAGAGTGCTCCCGTTGTCTGGAAGTACACTGGCACGCTCCCATAAGGACTTGCGGACCTGGTACCCAAACATCTCTCTACTTGTACTGGATTCCTCACACTTGCGACTTACTGCACAGCAGCTGGCTGGCGTGGCACCACTCTGCAACATTTGATTTACTGGAGAAACACGACCGTAAGGACCACAACGGCCGGTCTGTAAAAGCCTACGGAAGAATGCCAGCGACGTCGTTCAGCGAATGGGCTGGCTTCGCCCTCCTCCCAATTACGCTGATTATCTCTATAGAGACATATTTGAGATGCCTTGGGCCTGGTTCTTCCACGAATATCAAAGAATGGGTCCAGTCCATGCAAATTGTAGCTTGTGCCGGCGGAGTATCGCACTGGCTTTACGTGACATTGTGGCTAAGGATTGCCAATCGCAGCGAAGCGCCTGACACCATCAATCAAGGAGCCACGTTTCCAGACTGTGAGAGCTTGCAGGTTTGATCGAAGCCTGATTGGGAATTGGCTTCTTGTGATGCACCAGCTTTACGACATTGGCAAACAGAGATTGTAACTACCTATAAGAAGTGAGCTGTCCGATGGGCGCGGTCCATGCTGATGGAGGGGATCACATGTAGACACATTCACGACTTGAAGCCATGGTATTGCTCTGACCGCCAGTCGTTTTGCCGGAACTCTCTGTCATATCCGGAAAAAAAGTTCGCTACTTGGGAGTGCCGCCATGGCACGACTTGAGCCTCGTAGTTATCAGTTGCTTCCGACTCGTCCACGACCTGACACTGGTACTGGAGCTCGCCTTGCTTGGTCTCATCGTCGGTTGCCATTGTGTCAGTAGATGGCTGGGCTGAATTTCGCCATCATGGCGTTTGAAAAGATGCGTGTAGTAATGGTAGTATGAACCTCGTGCTACAGAAGACGACGTCAATACTTCTGCGGTGTGCTGGCGCAAGAACATAAAATAGTGCTTAGTGAAACACCACAAACGAGACATGACTCCGGTAAATCTCCGCGCGGTGATGGACTTCTTGAATAGTAGATCTAGATCGCCACATGATCATTCACAGAAATGGCGTTGTTCACTCAGGACGATTTACTGTTCGTCCGTTGCGGGCCTGCGAAGCTCAATTCGAGCTTGCCTTTTCAACTTCGCGAGCTTGTTGCACTAGTCGAATGCATTTTACTTCGGGAACGTGGCATCGACGGGTTCTGTAATGTCTACTATCAATACTGCATGGCAAGAATTATATACCAGAACGACGCTAGGTCTGGTATCAGCCCATGCCGAAGGTGGGTTAAGGTACTTGGCCAAACCTACGGTATTAGTACAGCTTCATTTACCGCAGAGTCAAACATGGTTCGTTGACGTTCAGTACACTGTGTGTCGATTCCAAGTGCTGTTGGCTGCTTCTGTTTGGAGTTTCGTGGCTGCCTCGCCCGTCCAACACTCTTGCTTACGGATGAGAATGTCCCTTCCATTGCCATGCTGCTCTTGCCATGACATCGATCTGCCACTGCTGCACTAACTCACTTTGCAGCATACCTTCCCACACGGTGCTGTCAACAAGTGCGTTGATACAAAGCTGAAAGCATCTGCACTTTGGCTTTTCTTTCTCCTCTCCTCCATCTTCATAACGTCCACTCTGCCTCCCCAAAGCCTTCATCTTGACCCTCAACGCTGTCTTCCGCATCTCCCTTCGTGAACATTTACCACAGTTCAAGCACCGCAGCCTCATCACGGTTCGCCAACACCAAGCCTCTCACACTGCCGGTCAAGGCCTCAGACTCTTCGCCTTTCGCAAGGAAAGCCGCCTCGCAGCAGCCGCCCTCACATCTTGCTTTGCCATGTCATCAGCGGCCTTGCACTCCGTGTTTCGAAGGCGGGTTAGGTGAACGGTTGATGATCAAAACGCAGCCTTGTTACGATCCAAACGCGGGCATTGCACGACGCCCGCTTGCAGGATAACAGCGAATATCTGACGTGATCCGACCCTGCTCAGTCTTTTGGCTGACTCCTGCTCTTTTGTGGCTCTTTTGTGTGACAGATGTTCTGCCCAGTCCCCATTTCATCGACGAATCACCGCCGAGTATCAGGATCCAGAATCATCGTGTCAGCAACAACAGCAACCAGAAGTCTCGCTGCCACGTCCACAAGCCACCCGACAACCATTGAAGTCCACTTGGCTCCCTTTGATCCAGCAAGATCCCGTGGGCTTTTCATGCGACGAAACCAGCCGACAGTGCTGTGGCGACAGGCAGCACCCGCGGCTTCATGCTCATGTCCGGCACCATCGGGCTCCAGCAGACCTGACGGGTTTGGCGACCGCAATGGATGACGAGGGGCAAGTGGTGATCGGTCTTGGGAGAGGCGCCGATCAGACCTCCCACCTTGTTACGACTTTGACGACTAGCGACCCCGGTAGTGATGGTGCAAGTTCAGAGGGAGAGGGAAGGCAGCCTTTTATAACTTTTGCAATGTATGCTTTCCGCTATCATCTTGACTCATCGAAAGCATGTTCGAATTCCGCTGATCTTTCAGCGTCTTTCAAGCGGTGTTGTGATGACTTCCGTCGCGTTGCTCACTGGTCGCCATGTTGCTGACCTACGCGTACTCGGCCCTTCACACCGGAGCAATGTGCTGGCTGAGATTAAGAAAGTCTGAGTTTGATACCTATACATTGTATTATTCACGTTTATGTGACAGTACGTGTAACGTGCTCTCAAGAAACATGGTATTTCACGTGCGGTTGTGATGAAGGAAGAAGGATCGCTCGTCGAGATGGACGTTGTAGTCAACCCCGGCGATACCGGAGTTATGATAACAGCCGCTGTCGATGATTAAGACATTCTTTGCGTCGACCTCATTACATCTACATGTACCTTGCCTCAGACCCATCTGCACATACTCGTTTCGACTGAAGCGCTTCCACATAGCGACCGACTTCTCATAATGTCTTCATTGCGATCTCCAGCCGCAAGAGCACTGCGCCAGACCCTCGGAAGAGCAACACCAGCTCCGCAACCCTCCATCAGCATCAGCAATCACATCCAACGCGCAACCTACGCCTCAGCAAAAGACCGCTCAGCAGGACCACCGCTCACAAACCCCCTTAATATCCCCAAATGGTGTGCCCCGCAGCTCCCAATCTGGCCAACCCCATACCTCGACTAACCCTACCCTCCCAGGCTAGAAACAAACTCCCACCTCCTCAAACCGCCCGTCAACAACTACCTAATCTACAACGACCCTCTCACAGTCATGATTGTCGGCGGGCCTAACGCTCGCACAGACTACCACATCAACTCGACCCCAGAATTCTTCTACCAGCACAAAGGCCGCATGCTCTTAAAAACAATCGAACCTACCACAAACGAGTTCCGCGACATCTACATCAACGAGGGAGAGCTTTTTCTGTTGCCGGGAAATGTGCCGCACAACCCTGTGCGGTTTGCGGATACAGTGGGAGTGGTGATTGAGCAGCCGAGGCCAAAAGACAGCATTGACAGCTTGAGGTGGTATTGTCAGGGTTGTGGGAGTCAGGTACGTGAGGAGAGTTTCCATTGTACGGATTTGGGGACGCAGATCAAAAAGGCGGTGCAGGAGTTTGAGGCGAATAAGGAGGCAAGGAAGTGTGGGAGCTGTGGGGAGGTGTGTGATGTTAAGCCTAAGCCGGAGGTTATGGAAAAGATGAGGACGGCGCCTTCGTGAGCGTGTCTTTTTGTAATCATTCCTGTGAGGAGACGGCGCGGAAGCATGCATGGTGTAGGACACGACGTATAATGTGAGACGATATTGACGACAAGATATATAGTTACAGATGTACAGATACGCTCCGATCAAGCGCTTGCTTGTCCTTTAGATTCACGGCTCTAGCTACATTGGAAGATGGTGGTACAGGTATCTTGTCCAGGACGGGCGCATGGCTACATAGTCCTCGGATGAATAATGTCTTCCTCCATCAGCCTCCCACTCCCCTCATGCAATACCATCAGCTCCCTCCTACGACGACGAGTCTCGAGCTCCTGGCGCGTGTCTTCGGGCATACCCATCCCAGGGCTATGAAGAACAGAGCGATCGACGTCCACATATTCATCCAAGGTCCCATCACCCAAAACATTTCGCAGTGGCAAGTCAACTCCATCGACCTGATCGAACTCATAAACATTGTCGACGGACAGCATCGAAGGAGAAAGGTTTAGAGCGCCAGTTGAACCGCCTGTCCTCATGCCAGGAGGGATTTCGTGGCCTAGGTTGCCGCCGAGAGACCAGGATCCTAAGAATGAGAGGGCGGTACGAGCTTTGTGCCGGAGAACAGGATCCGAAGAAGTGGCGTCGGCTTGCATGGATGATATCAGGTGTTTGGACTTTGTGCAGCGCGCTGCGATCAAGTCAATGGCGGACTTGCTTATATTGGGATTGGGTGAGGTGGCGAGAGTGCGGAGGACGTCGAGGGAGATGGCTGGGTTGGAGTGTTAGATACTTGTATTGTTATGTCTCGTTCTTGATTTCGAGACGTACAATCTTCCGGCTGATTCTGGTATTCCTCGTCATTTTCTTTGCTCAGAGGCTGGACTTCAGTCAAGCGCACAGTATCGTGAATGGCGTAGCTGATGCCTTTGACTGCGACGAAGAGGACGACACCGGCGCCCAGCCATAGCCAGCGATCATCTATGCGGTATGCCATAAGTTATTGTCGATTTTGCCGTCGACATGCTGAGCCACCTGGTACTCAGAAGTACATCATCTCGTGTATAGGCCTCTTTCGTCCAGTCCACCTCTTCCCCGATTCGAGTCGACGGCGACGTTGCAATCAAGGGTTTGACCCTACTTCCTGCCTAAATCAAGCGGTCCGTGCGAGATTGATCCACTTCAATCAATCTACGCGCGCTGCTTTCTCGCGACGCGACTCTAGACACGCTTCCCAAATTCACCCACCAAACACTCGACTACAGCACAATCATACCATCCCACCAACACAAAGTACTCTAACATACTCACGCTCCCGCCCATTCCGCCTCTCCGTCGCCACTCATCACATAGTATATCAAGAGTAAGTCTTTCACCGCCCGCCCGAACAAGAACATTGCTAACAGCGAAACAGTGTTGGAAGCACGTCTCGAGCAGGCTCAGCTGTTGAAGAAGGTATGCGATCTCATTCATGACTGCTCGCGCGCGGTATCTAACACTTCCAACAGGTCGTCGACGCCATCAAGGACCTCGTCCAGGACTGCAACTTCGACTGCAATGACTCTGGCATCGCGCTCCAGGCCATGGACAACTCCCACGTTGCCCTCGTGTCCATGATGCTCAAGTCCGAATCTTTCTCGCCCTTCCGCTGCGACCGCAACCTCGCCCTCGGCATTAACCTCACATCCCTCACCAAGGTCCTCCGCTGCGCACAGAACGAAGACATCCTCACCCTCAAGGCGGAGGACGCACCCGATGTCGTCAACCTGGTGTTCGAGAGCGCGGAGAGCGACAGGTTCAGCGAGTACGACATCAAGCTCATGGACATTGATCAGGAGCACTTGGGCATTCCGGACACTGAGTACGCTGCGACGATCTCTATGCCTAGCGCGGAGTTCTCGAAGATTACCAGAGATCTGTCTGCTCTGTCTGAGTCTGGTAAGATGGCGAAGCCCAAATGTCGCACACAAGCATAATGCTAACATTCATGCAGTCTCCATCGAATGCACAAAGGAAGGCGTCAAGTTTGGCTGCACCGGTGATATCGGCAACGGTTCCGTCACTCTTCGTCAGCACACCAACGTCGATGACGATGCAAAGAACGTCGAGATCAGCCTGACTGAGCCCGTCGCCCTTACCTTCTCTCTCAAGTACCTTGTCAACTTCTGCAAAGCCTCCGGCCTCAGCGGTCAGGTCAAGCTCTGCCTCAGCAACGAGGTGCCTCTGCTCGTCGAGTACGGCCTCGCCAATAACAGCTATCTCAGGTTCTACCTGGCCCCCAAGGTTCGTTTGACCCCATACCGCCCTCCAGATGCCGTGTCTTTTTACTAACAACACGTTCCCAGATCGGTGACGAGGAGTAATGTGTTAAACGCCATGGCATGATGAACAAGACTTTTAGCAAGGGCATTGATGGAGTTCATGGGCCGGAGAGCGGTATGTATCTACGGAGGCCGAGCAGGGAGACGCTCGGTTTGGGAAAAAGCGAAAGGTCGGACTCTTGGTAGGATCGAAGGAGCCAACAAAGTCCCAAGGATACGTTCAGGGCGATTTTCAGAGCACCAGCACGTATACCAGTTCGAAATCACACTTCTATATTTGCGAACTTCGGTGGAGAGTGATTTTCACATTATCTCGGCGACAGTGATGGGAAGCGACCTTCCAACGGCTGGACGCTTATACTGCCGGACTCAAACACCGCCTGAACCATCCAAAGAAGGCTGGAATTACCAAACTCCGTTCCCCCCCTTTCGAAAGACGCAGACCCACCAAAATCACTCTCCCACCAATAATTCGACACAATCGCTATGGTTGGCAGTTACCACCAAACGACGGATGACAACTCCATGCTTGCCACTCAATTCAGGAGCGAACAATCAATCGGCAGTGAGACAATCACACTTTCAACGTACTACAACCGTGCAGCTTCTGTGATCTGAGCGCCTAGTCCCATCCAGACGCTACAAGAATGAAGTCTGTAAGGTCTACTTGGCATGCTTGCTTACAGCTACGCCTCACAGCCGAAGAGGAATAAACGTTAAGATATATGCTGTCAATGCAGCTCATCCAGAAACACACCCGTGAACAGACAAGCTCGGGGCAAGCCATTGCTTTTGTAAACGCTTCTGTTGTTGACCTTAACCTTCCTTGTGAAGAAGATAGGGACAGATAAGCGACAAATCCGTGCAGCACTTCTGGCGATTGGCCTCTTTCTTGGTAAGGCTGCAACAATGATAGCCTGATGATGCGAGGAGCCCGTGCCGATTGTCCTTCACTGCAATGGCCGAAGCTTGAGGAACTACTCTCAAGCCGTTCGAGCGACGGCGCCGAAATGCCAGGGACCGCGGAATGCTGGTTGAATGCAGGACAAGATTTGCCTAACATTAAGGCAGTGAAGGAAAAGAGGGCGTCGTGCTTGTTTGCTCGAGCTTGAAGTGAATGAACATGAGCATGAACGCTGTAGGATCTCACGTCACCACTGATTGCGACTACGTGAACTCACGACCGGCAACTCCCGTGCCTTGCTAATAAAGCCACCGCCTTCGTGCTCACCCTCGCACCGCTCACTAATTTACGACAGCAAGATGTCGGACGACACACCACCCACGAAGCGACTGAAGTAAGCAGAGTATCCTCAATTCACGCGCGCATGAATGTCGGGCTCACAGCATTCCAGGTCAAACTTCGAGGAAACATTCGGCGTGCTAGTGGGAACGGAGCCCCAGCAGAAGCGCTTCACTGTTCACCACGATATCTTCACCAAGCGTTCGCGTTTCTTTCGAGCAGCGACTTCTGGCTCTTGGACTACTGACCGCTCAAAACCGGTCGACCTCACAGAGCACGATCCAGACACATTCGTCCTTTACTCACATTGCGTCTACCGCGACGTTGTACCCCGAATCACTCTCCAGTCGGACAACGAGGTGCCGGCGAAAAAAGTCACCCCTGCCAAGAGGGAGGCGGACATCGGCAAGCGCTCCGAAGCTTTGGTGAAGCTCTATATCCTGGCTGACAAGCTGATCGACCCCGTCACGGCCAACATGGTGATCGATGAGATCAGGGGATTCGGCAAGTCGTATGGCGGGCTACCGTCCGCAAAGGCAATCAGTCTCGCCTACAAGTCCACGACTGCGTTTGACGCCCTGCGGACCTTGTTGATCGATTACTATGTTGAGGATGCCTACCATCTACCCGCTGGTGACTATCCAGCTGAATTTCTCCGATCGGTGCTGCGCCTGTACATGCGATGGAAGGGCATCGACCGCGACAACGATAGGTCCAACGGGCTGAATCAGTGCTCTGTCAAATATTCCACACCTTGCGTCTACCACCGACACGACAATGATCACCCGGAAAGCGAATGCTCCGCTAGGTACGATTCGTACGACTCGGAGTGAACAAAGCTAGTTAAATTCTGCTCGAGCGAAACGTGATGCCGATGTTGTGGTTTCACAAACCATCAGGAATCTGGTTATCTCAACGCAGATGGCATCAAATCGGAATGAGCTTGGAAAGCGATCACAATCTCGCATGGGAGGCGGCGATCAGGTGTTCATGGCGGGTCAACGAGACTCATCACATGATCGATGATGTTACATTCTGACCGGAGCCGCAGACTACCAGACCCGCCTCAGATCGAGATTCAAACATCGGATGGCATATCAAACCTTGGGAAACGAATAGGAAAAAACACAATCAGTCAGCTCCGAGAATCACAGTTCACCATGGAAGGGAAAGCCGGGCGGAACTTTTACGACCGGCTTGAAACGAGTCTTTAGATGCTTAGCGCTATTCATGATTCGAGTCTAGTAATGCATCAATGTTCACTGCATATCATCCCGAAATCTATTCGCTACTGCTTGTGCTCTTCTATGGTTGCACGATAGACTGCATGGCCGATCAGGCGTCCGTTGTATGACTGAGCAATGCCCTTTGTCGAGTAGATGAATGAAATCTGAACATCGCACATGCTCAGGTCAAAGTGAGTGATTGGAATATCAGAGGCAGTCAAGACTTAGCTAATTCATGGTGATGCCGGCGAAGATCAATGTTTCCGTCACCAGTGAAGTTCTGCTCGCTGAAATGTGATTGTCAAGCTTTCAAGCTTTCACTTCATTGACGCACGTGACGTTGAATGCGCCCGGATATTTCCGCCCTAGCAGAACATAAAAGCTAAATACTTGCCTCGACAAACGCAATCCAATGAAATCTCATCCACCAACACAAACAGACACAACCGGCTATATTCCTAATCCACCACGACAGATCAACTCAACAACATGTCGGACCTACCGCCTGCCAAACGAGTCAAGTCTGTTCTCGCAACTACACCTGTCGAGGACCGGAAGCAAGCTAACGATCAGTAGATCAAACTTCCTCGACACCTTCGAGGTGCTTGTTGGCACGGAACCAAACCAGAAGCGTTTCACTGTCTACCATGACCTCTTCACGCAGCGCTCTTCCTTCCTCCGTGCGGCCAGGTCGGAGCGCTGGAGCACAGAACGCTCTAAGCCGGTTGATCTGACAGACCATGACCCCGAGGTCTTTGCGAAATACCTGCATCGTGTCTTCTTCGGCAAAGTCCAGGAGACGGAAGCGGACTCAGAAGATCGCTGCAGCGTAAAATCTCAAGCTTCGATCCCAGACGCCGATACGAAAGCCGATCTGCTCTACGAAGCCCTCGTCAAGCTTTACCTGCTCGCCGGTAAGCTAGGAGACTTGAGGGCAGCCAATGTGACGATTAACAACATCATGGAGCACGCCTCCAGACTCGACAAGATCCCGGGCCCCATCGCTACCGGCCTTGTCTATGCCATGTCACCCGAGAGCTGTCTCTTGAGAAAGATGTCCGTGGACCTCTACGTGTACGGCCCAGACCACCTACCAGATGGCGACTTTCCTCCAGAGTTCATGCGTGCTCTTGTGGCTGAGTACTCCGAACAGAGAAGGCGTCACAAGTTCGACACATTAAAAAAGAGCAACTCCAGCATTTGCGACATTCCGTTGATGTATGAGGATGCCAGTTACGCCGATGATAACGATATCTGTGAGAAATACCATCAGCACGATGAAAGCCACCCTCGTTCGGAATGCGAGGAGTCTGAGTGGTTCAGCAGAGACCCATGAAGGATACACGCAAGATGTTGGCGCGCAAGTCCCAAATGTCCTATCATCAGTAAATGCACAACATGTTCGTCGCTCCTTTTTTTGCCTTGCACTGGTAGCAATGGCGAGATGTAGCAAAGGTGGACATGAGACTAGAGCTCACTGGTTCGATTCGGCATTGAACGGTCTTTGACAGTATGAAGGACTGCTCTCACCAGGTCTCAACAATCAAGTGGCACTTTGGCCGGATCCGAGAACCTGCAGCATATCAGTCAAGCAACAACAGCATAATCGGGGAAACGCAGCATCAGAAGGGTCATTATCAGCCATACCGGGCCCGGAATTCATGCAAATTGAGTGAGATAACCTGCGGCTTTCGGCAAGAGTATTCGAGGCAATTTCTTTTGTACAAAATGATTCTCAAGAACAACCTATAGCGTGCAACAAAAAAAGTACAAGTTGATGGTAGTGGCCCCGCTCCGAATCTTTAAACGCCATCGCAAATGCCTTGCTCAGATATTTTGCCAACTACTTCGCTTACATCCCCGTCATGGGAGCTCACCTCAATCCTTTATTTCCTAACAGGACCGCTAACACCAGCGCCAATGACACTGGGCAACTCCTCGCCACCCATCGACGCAAGGTTGCCGACTGCGAAGCTGACAAGGAAGATCAAACCAACGGTGAACAGGGTGATGAGCCAGAATGCAATGCTGACGTCCTGCTTTTGGCACGCTGGGCCAGCCCAGACGGTGGTCTTGACCTTGCCGTCGCCGCGGTCTTCGGTGGTCGCGGAGCACTGGCAGCTGTAGCAGTCCGCGTTTGCGCCCTTGGCGGCGTCACGGTTGCTGAACTTCTTGTGGCACTTGCCGTGGCCGGTGCAGTTGCGGGTTTCCTTTTCGCACTCCTCCTGGGAGCGGAAGCAGGCGGGCAGGATGCCGGGGAGGGCCGAGGTTTGGTCGGCGAAGGTGGTGAGAGGGGTGGACATGGGTGCGGGCTGAGCTGCCTTCGAAGCGGCTTCGAAGGACTCGGAGAGCGGCTTCTCCATCTGGCGCTTGCGGAGCAGAGACGCGGAGTTGGGCATGCTGTAGCTTCCCCAGCTGGAGGAATCGGAGCCAGTGGCGGGCATGAGGAGGATGGTCACTGGGGAGTTGGGAGGGCTTTCGATAAGCATCTCAATTTCCTCGATGGGGAGGCCCAGGATGAACGGGTTGTCGCCAGTGATGGAGTCAATGTATTCGCCAACGGCGAGTTGTTGTTCAACCTCGCCCCAGCTGTGGACACGGTCTCCGCCCTGGATAGATAGATCGTCGAAGAAGGCCTTGGTTTCGGGTGCTGAGGGAGCTGGAGAGACGGCGAATGAGGGTGCCGTCTTAGCCAGACCTACCACGCACTGTTAGTATAGACCAAACACAGCTATATCGATTGTACCAACGTACCCTCGGCGACGCTCTCGTCAACGAATGCCAGAACAAATGTGCGCTTCTCCTCTTCCTTCTGGGCGCTCAACATGGGTGTCTGTACGCCATAATCGTTGACCGCGTTGATCTCCTCCTCACTGAGTGCCTTCTCAACATGATAGTCCTCCACACCTGCTCTTTGCGCGATCACCAATCGTGCGGTTTCTGGCGAAAGGGCGCGGTCATTGCTCGATGGTTGGTCGCGGGATGGGTTGAGTGTGAGGACGTGGCCGGTCGCGGCGGCAGCCAATTCGGTATAGCAGCTGACGGCCGACACGAGGGCGGCGGTGATGAGCTTCATGATGGCGGTGGTGGAGGAGAGGCCGTGTATTCACTACGTCGTGGCTGTCGCCGCCTAATGATGTCGCCTGGGAGTAGTAGCAGCTATCCCAAACGGGAAGCGGAAGGTAAGCCGACGATGTCTCGCGCCGCGCCACGCCACCCTTCACTAACGCCGAGACCCCATCGGCCCTCAACTCGTCAAGCGTCGTGCGCATGATTCTAAACCCGACATCATCACCACAAAACATCCGCTACACCACCCCACTTTCATTATCGTCGAAAGTGATAAACCATCGGCGAGACTGCTCTTCTCTGCAAGCGCATGAATTGAACCCGACCAGCGCCCGCCATGTTTCGCCAGTCCCGAGCCTTCCAACTCCGCCAACAGATTCCTCTTCGCCGACCTATTCGAGCGCCTTCACGCATACAGTCGCGCAACATCTGGAATCGTGGCAATCATGCGCTTCAGCAAAGTCAGCCTGTGCGCTTCAGAAAACCCGGATTCACCTGGAAGAAGGGTGTCACATGGGCCCTCTACCTAGGCATGCCATACGGATATTGGCTTTGGCTCAACCAACACATCGACGTCACAATCGAGGAGCTTGACGAAGAGGAACTTCACCAAGAGCAAGAAGGAGAGTGGGAGGAGCAAGGAGAGGAAGATGAAGAGGACGAGTTCGCCGATGAGGACAGCACATTCATTCCCATGACATGGGCTACAAAGTTGCCAAGGACGTTCTACAAAGGCTCAGATCCCGAGTGGCAAGAATTTGTTAAGATCGCGAAGGACAAGGGACGCCACAAGCAACTCCAGGACGAATTAGTGGCGCTTGTCTTCTCCGGCGCAAAGCAACACCCGCGAGTCGGCATGTCGATTGGGAAGGACCTGAAGATTGGTAAATACTGGCTTGAGATCTCCTTCCCCGACGGACCTCCACAGGAATACGTTCGGTCAGGCCTTGAGATTGGTGACGATTTCATTGCTTGGAGTCCTCAGAAGCTCAGCGCGGAGAACCACTACAGGATGACTCGCGCTCTATGGCCAACGGCGACGTTCGATGGATTCTGGGCGACTGCAAAGATTTTCAGTGGTATCCAGTACAGGCGGTTGAAACAGGCTCTCGGGTGGGAAGAAGTAAACCCATTCAGTCCGGAGGAGCGGTTCAAGGTGGCTCTCGAAGCAATGGAGAAGCAGAAGGCTGGTGGGCGCGGAGGTTCGCCAGTGGGAGGAAATGCGCAGACCTCACCCGATGGCTCGCCAGGCTCTCTCGTCAGTGTCTCCTCTGCCGCAAACGAGGCGCAGTCGTCTCCCAAGGCTTCTGACGACCGCAGTCCGTTGCCATTCCAGATCTCCCTTCCACCACTCCCTGCATCTTCAGACCTTGTCGACCCTACAGATGTCCAAATCGCCAAGACCGTCTTCCTCGGCGCATTGATGAAAAATTGGAACCCTAAGAAGCTTGAGCCGCCTCGCGGAAGCTTTGTTGTCCAAGGTCTCGTGGAGATCAAGGGTTCTAAAGGCAGGATCATGTTCGACGTGCAATCCTGCTACGATCCGAAGGAGTCCAAGTTTGTCACTGTCAACGCCGGCATGAGGAGCACGAAGCGCTGGAATCAGGCCCCCAAGGGCGGAAAATGAGTGCCCTCCTGGCGCTTCCACTTTCTTTTGTCCACTTGCATTAGCTTTTGGTTTACCCCCTCTTTCCTTTTTGATTAGAGCGTTCTGAGCAGGCATACCACCATAGTCACAGCGGGGATTGGAGCATCATCTATAGGCGTTCGCTTTTTTCGGCTCCTCTCATGACATGACCAAACGACGAAGAACCTCAAAAAGTCTTTCAGGGGATTCTTCACATAACAACCAATAATCAAACATACCCCGTTCTATCATCGTCTATCTGAATTCCTTATATTCATCATGTTGCCTGTGCCAGTCAACTTAAGCCGCCCTCGCCTCAACCTCCCTACACCTCCTCGCCAAATCAAAAACGTGCTCGTCCGCACTCTCCTCGCTCAAACCCCTCAACGCCTCCTCAAGCTGGTAAAGATACTCCCTGTTCTCCCCGCTTGGCCCCCGACTGACCACAATCTTCTCCGCTAGCGCTTGCGGATCCTGAGGACCGAGGAACTGTGGGTTATCTGGCAAGCCGATGTAGACCAGGCATTTGATTGGGTGGGGGATTTTGTCGGAGGAGGGTGCTGTGTCCGGGGCGGGCGTGATGGTTTGGTAGGTGGCGGACATGTCTTGGTCGGGATTCTTGGGGGCGCTGTTGTGGTTGAAGGGAGTGTATTGGATGCTGTAGCCGTTTATTTCGCGGATGTCGAGGTATTGTTTTACTTCGGCGACGTGTTTGCTTGGGATGCGGTAGGCAGCGCCCCAGACTCGGGGTGGGGCGGTGGCATGCTGTATTCATAACTCATATTAGGACTCTGCTTTTTTGCTTGTCGTTTTTGATTTCCTGGTGTTACGCGAGGGTGGCGTACATGGTCTGTCAATGTCTCCCACAGCTGGCGGTCGATGAGCGTTACGACTCGGCCGGGATCTTCTGGTGTGCCGCGGTGATCTTGGCTGTGGTAGTTGTTAGATTCGTTTGACTTGATGATCTGTTGATGAAGTTGATAGGTCGTGCTAACCTAGCCTGTACTCCGTCACTTCTCTCAGCACTCTGCTCCGTCTGCACATGGGTTTCATGTTTCGGTGCGGCTGCATCATACCTGCCAGAAGCGACGGACGTAGTTCTCGATGTAGCCGGGGACCCGGAGATCTGGTTGCGAGATGTATGAGTTATTTATAACAAATGTTCTCTTGTCATGTCATGTACCGTAGTGTGGTGGCGGCTTCCATATCAGCGATCTGTAGGAGGCAGAGTCAGCCACGGCGTTTGACGATTGGCTATGGGAGGTTTCACCCGTAGCCGAAGAGCCAGAGATCTTCGGGTTCTTGGTCTGTCATGGTGCTTTTTATAATCTATCGGTATTGGAGGGATTGATGTTGGATTGATGGAAGCGACGATCTGTAGTCTCGTAGCATAGTAGTGTGTGAATGGCGCAATATCATCGGCCCGTTGGACCCGCTCACGATGTTGCCGACACAGCGCCCACAACGTCGTCTCCCTTATTCTACATACTCTGCGACATGTTTCTTCATTTCTCTGGGCATATGCAGATATGCTGCGCAGCTACAAGGGTAACTGCTACTCCCGTGCCAATGCAAAAGCCAGAACGACCCAGACATGATTCCGCCGTGCAAGCGTTTGCGGCCGCGAACATCATGAAGCTGATGACGGCTCCATCTTACTTTGCAACAAGCAATAGTCCGGAGAGCAATCGAGTCTGAGTGCAAATCTACTCTGTTTTTGCTAAGCACTTGTCTCACCTGGATACTACAGCTCCGACGAGATAAGAAATAATCATCGAATGCGGCACAGCCAAAATGCCAAACCCTCGCTTTGAGTCCAATCAGTTTTTGCATGCTGCATGCTTACCGAAACCTCTAGTCGCAGACACGATCATTCACGAAGCACTTGCTCCTGCAGACTCGGGAATAGAGCATGGCGGCTATGCTACGCTTGGCTCGCTTCGACTGTGCCGCATTAAGGCCGTCTACAAATAGCTCCAGATAGTTCCTGGTCTGCACGGCTGTTTTCCCAAGCATCACATCAAGAATCGCGGATATATAACCTGTGTGGCCTACACCGTGAAGTGTCGAAGGACGATACCCAACCGAACGCCATGCAGATCCGACAGCAAGCCGAGCTCCTTGATTCCATTGACAGACTACGGCGGGACTCTATCGGTACTGAACTCGACATACCTCAGATGGTTGTATGTGCAGATCATTCGAGCGACAAGGACACACTGCTCGAGTCAATCACCCGAATGCCTTCTACAATCATCAGGACCAAGATCCGATGCGCTATGGAACTGGTGTTACGATACGCTCCAAACCCTTGTATCTATGCTTGTATTCAACCAGCGCCGCATCGTTCAACCTCGGAAAGGGAGTATCTGGGAAAGTTCAGACACAGCTCGAGAACAACGAGCCTGCACGATTATTTAGATTTATTCAAGGCGGCGGTTCAACACCTGGAGAAGTTCAAAACGGACTGTGGGTACTGGTATGAGGTCTTGCGAGTCGAGATATCCGGCCCGTCCCAGACTCCGTTGACGCTGATCGTGAGTAAATGATCGACTGGACATGTAGTTGGGCTTGCACACTGACCTCTCGAAAGGATCTGCCTGGCATAAAGCGAGTCGTGACGGACGACCACAGTCTCGAAGTTGCCGATGCTGATGCCATATTGGATCTCGCCCGATACCATCTGCTAAAGCCGCGTACCATCGTGCTTGCCGTCGTCAACGCCATGTGGGATGGTGAGCTCGCTCTGATACGAGACCTCATCAACAGCCCTTTCGCCATCAATAAACGAACATTAGGTGTGATCACAAGACCAGAAGGCGCTATCGAAAAGGCTGACGTCGAGCAAATGGTCGGGCTGATGCGGAACACTGACTTGCAACTCGGGCTAGGCTGGCATGTCGTGAAGAGCCTGCACTACAAAGAGAAAGACCGCTCACTCGACAACAGGGACTTGCAAGAAGCTGAATTTTTCAAAAGTGGTCGGTGGTCTGGACTGACTTCCACAGACACCGGCATTGCTGCTTTGAGAGAGAAATTGTCGCGGTGTTTGTTTGATGGCATCAACGAGGAAATGCCGAAGTTACTAGATGATATGACCCAGCAATTGAATGCTGATTGTAGAAAGTGAGAAGGAATGACATTGTTAGCGTTCTTTCGGCGAGCGTCTTCAACGTGTACAATCACGGGATTCCATAAGTTTCATAAATGTACTCACAATGATCATGACGCCTCTGCAACAAATGAGACCTCCCGTTCTGACCTTTGGCATGACGATTTGTTAGGGTTAGGGTTAGAGATATCGTTCCATCAATGATGTCCTTAGTTTCATGTTGCTCCAAACATCCAAGCTCGTCTCATCTTCGACTACAAATCTGGCGTCTCTTCGGTCTTGACATCGTCTCCAACATCAAGACAGAAAATGAAGTTTAAGTGTACGCCAGATCAACCCTGTGAAGCCGGCACTACAACAGAATTTCTATGTCGGGGACGTCTGTTCGCTTGGGACTTGTTGGGCTTCCTCATCCGCGTTACTTGTGTGCTATAACACAGGCGCCTACTGACACAGCCCTAGAGCATACATCGCCGGAATGTGCGGTTACTGACCGAGACTTCCACATGCTGCCCATAAGCGACTCAGTTCAAGAGGACTATCTTTACGCGCATTCCGCAGCGTGCGATCGTTCATCCTTTCGTATAACAGAGTAACATCTAGTAGTCAACGGCAACTTCTTTTTCGATATTTGCCCTTGATAGCTGGTCGCATCTTGACAGACAACAAAACGAGTTTGGGTGTGTTGAGGATTTCCTACCCTTCTTTCCTCTTGCATGACTAGTCGCATTCTAGCAGGTGATAAGACAATAACCTTCAATTTGTGGTATCAACCCGTCCCATAACGCCGTACACCATGCTCAGAACGCTTTTACAATAAACATGACTGTGCCTTCAGTCCCTTGCATACGTGATCTTCCCACGCTTCGGTGCCTTTTCGTCATCGTCATCTTTCTCTGTGGCCCTCTTCTTCTTGTTTCCAGTCTTGCCAGCAGTGCCAGATGTGCTCTCTGCGCGCGACAATGACGCGGATACGGATGCTGCAGGTGTGGCTGCGTGCGACGGGGTGTTGGAATCGGGACCTTCCTGCGCCTGTTGCTCGTTAGCCTTGAAACATCGTAAAACATTCTCACGATGATGCGTCACTCACCCTCATCCAGCCAACAGAACTGCGACTGAACACTCTATCCTCTTCCCTTATCCTTCCGCGCCGTCTGTCATCGGCACTACGCCCGCCTACACTGACACCTTTGACCCACCCATCAAAGCCACGCACAATATTGCCAGAGTTGCTCGTCTCTTCCAAATACGCGCCCTCGAGCTTGAAGATCTGGTCTTCTAGCGAGGCCAGTTGGTCGTCTAATTTGCGCTTCTTGTCGAGTGTGCCGCGCAGGGTGGTGCGCAGTACTTCGTAGTAAGGGCGTCCAGGTTGGTCTGCAGCGGCAGCGGACGCGGATTGGGGTTCTGTGGGCGCCTTGTTCTCAGCCATGATGGCTTGTGATGATTTTGGCGGCTGGTCGTTGTTGTCAGGTGACGTGGGTTGGCACGCGCTCTCTGACATGTGAAGACGTGAAGTCGCGACGGGGAGCCCGATCGGGCTCTGCCGCCGGCTTGGTCCGAGCTTGCTTCGTTGATCTTGTTCTTTCGGACCTCTAAGCACTCTTGATATCAGTAATCAGATACCTATCGATGCAAAACCTTCCATGCTGGCGCCCACAGCTTTGAGGGACGAGGCACTTGCCGAAGTGAGCATGCGAAAGGATCTGAAATCAGCCACATGCAAGCTCAGGTCAGGCGCCGTTTCACAGCCTCCACTTGCTTAATATCATATCCATGTACGTGCAGTACCCGGAGTCCGACACATCAAGCTGCAAGGCTGTGAGTTGGCAACTTGCTCCAGGCTATGGCATCACACCACCTGGGCCCGATCAGCCCTGACCGCGCATAACGGCGAGGCTGACCGCATGGAACAACGTGGCAAGCTGGCAGCGTGGTGGCACACGTCGACACCTGCTGTCTGATGGTGACTGTCCAGCTACCTCTAATACGCATTGTCTCGACGTACCGCTATTCAGAGGTTGAGTTATAACGGCACGCTGCCTCATGTTTGCTGTCATGAGCTTCACTCAGTCCGGTACTTAGCGCTCCAAAGTCCACACGTACTGTGGGGAGCTACAGGTTGGGAACTCAGCCTTGTTGTACTGCATGAAGCTGCCGAACAATTGATCCTTCAGATGTATTTTTCTTCGCGACGAAAATAACAGCTTTGTGCATGCATACGCCTTCGGCACTTCAGCGATTCAGCCTTATCGAAGCGGGCTGATGTATGGCCTAGGTCAACCGGCCACCTTGTACACTGCCGCTGGGCCTACACCAGCTACATGCTGATATTCCTGGACGGCCTTGTACGTTTTAGACCGCATATTCCGGACTCGGTTGCGTGGCTCTAGTTGCGATCCGGAACAAATCCACCATGCTGTGGAGGCTATGGAGGGCTGGAGCCAGTGTCTGCATCATACAATAACCTTGAGCTTGTCGTGCTCCTGCGATGTTGTTTCTCACGTCACAACAGATCTGATCGTTATTCGACATCTCACTAAGACTACTACTACTACTTCACGAACGGTCTCCTTACCATGGCAAAGTTTCATGAAGACACTGAACCGATAGCTCTCAACCGCGCTTCTGATTCTGACTCGCCTAAGTATCTCCGTTCAGCCATCAACACCAGTGTTCTCTCAGGCTGGAAATATCGACGTATTCTTGGGACATACTATGCATCTCCGCAAGTCCAATTGGTTTTAGTCGCATTTGTGTGCTTTTTGTGCCCAGGTTCGCTATATCAACATCTTATGCGGACATACTCACTAACGTCTACAAGGCATGTTCAACGCAGTGAATGGACTTGGCGCTGCAGGTCAATTCTCGTCCCACGCGAGCGACAACTCGAACAGCGCTCTGTACTCCGCCTTCGCTATTGTGGGGTTCTTCAGTGGAAGTATCACCAACAGACTCGGCATTAAGACTGCTCTCTCTTTCGGCGGTCTTGGCTATTCGGTCTATATCTCGGCATATCTATGCTACAACCATACCAAGAATGACGCGTATGTCATATTCTCCGGGTTTCTTCTTGGGTGCTGTGCCGGAGTGCTGTGGAGCGCCCAGGGTCAGATCATGATGTCCTACCCGCCGGAATCTTCGAAAGGTCGCTACATTTTCACATTTTGGGCTATCTTCAATCTTGGTGGGGTTATTGGAGGATTGGTGAGTACACACACATTGTTCGCCACAAGTTCCATCGACCGACGCTCATTCAATTTGGCAGCTTCCTCTGGGTCAAAACATCCATGTGGTGTCTAATTCAGGTGTCAACGATGGAACTTACGTCGGATTCTTAATCCTCACGTTCGCTGGTGCCTGTTTGGCTTGGACGCTCGTCGACGCAAAACATGTCGTGCGCTCGGATGGCTCTCGCATCATTCTGCAGCGCAATCCCACCTGGAAGTCGGAAATTCTGGGACTATGGGAGACGCTCTTCACGGACTCCTACATCATGTTCTTGTTCCCAATGTTCTTTGCGTCCAACTGGTTCTACACATATCAGTTCAACGTGGTGAACCTTGCAAAATTCAACACCCGCACTAGAGCTCTCAACAATGTTCTTTACTGGATCGCACAAATTATCGGTGCATCCATTTTTGGCTTTGCGCTCGATTACACAAAACTCCGCCGAACAACACGAGCAGTCACGGCATGGATCGTGTTGTTCATGCTCACATTTGCTGTTTGGGGCGGCGGTTATTCCTTCCAGAAAGAATATACTCGAGATCAGATGCCTGACACGGGCGACGCCGCAGGAATCGAGAACGCAAGGATGGACTGGACAGCATCCGGTTACGTTGGACCCATGTTCTTATACATCTTCTATGGATTCTACGATGCAGCATGGCAGACTTGTGTCTACTGGTAAGAAACCTGGATTTGGACTTGTGAGAGATACCGATGTTAACGCATGGCAGGTTCATGGGCGCCATGACCAACAACGGCCGTAAACTTGCCAACTTCGCTGGCTACTACAAGTAAGCATCAATGTAGCACCTTCAAATGAAATTGACCTGACCAAATACTAGAGGCATACAGTCTGCCGGAGCAGCGGTGGCCTGGCGTCTTGATGCCAAAAAGGTGGCATACATGAGTTTGTTCATCTCCAATTGGGTGTTGCTCTCTGTCAGTCTCGTCATCGCGGCCCCAGTCATGTTGTGGAAGATCCAAGATACCGTGTCGCTCGAAGAAGATTTGAAGTTCTCTGATGAAACGATTGAGGACGTTGTTCCGATGCAACATGTTAATCGACCTTGGGCTCGTGACGAGGCTTAGGCTTGGGTATGAAGAAGCCTTTCTGGCGGTGTGACAAGAATGGCGATGAGCTCTCAAGTATGGCAACCTTTGTTGCCTGTTCTGCTATCCTGATGCATAGGTGTCGGCTTTCAATGAAAAGATCAGGATGCTGATCAATTGTGCAGCGTCTATGAGATTTCAAACCCAATGTCGATTTGTTGACTCCAAAGTCCTCTACAGGGAGGCTTGGCCGTAGAGTAGTCTGCGACGACCAGGTGTCGATCTATTTCAGGACTGCGATAATAGCTGCAGACTTGACTTGAGCTACCTTTCTAGAATACATTATACATGCACGCATGCCACGCCACCACCAACCAAATTTTCAGCCGATCAGGATCCCTCTGCATATCCGAAACTCCAGCTTGGGTCCGTCCATTCATCGAACAGCGCATGTCGCCTCAGCCTCATGACCAGGCTGCGGCGCTGCAAGCATCAATGCTTGCGCGGCCTGGTATCTGGCCCCCGCCGACCGGCAGATGCAGACAGGCAGCCTTGTGGCTCTGGAGCGGCGTTTTGTCGCCCGACAGCCTTCTCGAGCGTCTTCGATGAGTACCCGTGCATATCCCCTTGCCGACCGTCCACCTGGCTCTTCACTGCTATGCGACATGGACATGAAACGGTGTGATCGCCTGCTCTAGCGCCAATGATGCCGGCACCGACTTGGGCCCTTGACTTGCGAGGAGTACGGGCAACGGCACACAGACTTTACTGCTCTTGTACGTATACCAAGTATCTCTTAACATCTACCCTGGCTGATCAAAATATCTGAATAGGTCAGGAACCTTCAAGCTCGTTCAAGACACTCGCAAGACCCGTCAGGTCCTTGCGCAACAGACTTGAGGAAGCGGATGAAGCGCTCGACGAGACTTCTGCTCGGCCTGAAGACATAGCTGTGCTTCAAGCTGCCGGAGAATGTCGAGATGTGCTTAAGAAGCTCGAGCGTGGCCTGTCCACTAGCCGCTACGGCGCCGACGGCACAACCGAGCATGACCAGAGTGAGACCATCGCGTGCTTGCTGAACGATATCAACGAAGTTTCACACAAACTCTCCGATACACTCGAAGTTTTAGAATACTTGGACGGAAACAACGACCTGTCATTACACGCCATAAGTCAAAGCAGTGCCTTCACCAATACGCCCAGGTCACCTTCGATCTTGACATCTAGCAGTGATGATGGAAACAGAACAAGCACCACACCAAGCTCGTGGTCGTTTGACTTGAGACATGCGAGCTTCTCGCAGCGCCTTAGCGCGAATAAAGAGCCAGCCGCCGTCTTTGACACAGAAAAGGAGATTCAAGTCCAGAAAGATGTCAGCAGCACCAAAATCATCACGCAAACTGGCTCCGTTGGGGACATGAAAATTTCGCCAGCCTACAAACCGTATCGCTGGGATTTGTACAATGGGTTTTTCGATCCAATGTCGATCGATATCGACAGCGCTTCGTCCCTCATCACAGCGAGGCAGCCTGGGCCAGAAGAGACATATGCCTCGAATGCAGAAAGTTGCATTTCTGCCCCAGCACCATCAGAGTCAACTGACAGTACCCTAGAGCCGCCAGTCCCCGCGAAGCATGCTCTACCCGTTGCACGCTCTCGGAACACTGGCAATGGTGGCAGTGTCGGCCGGTCCATATCTCTACGTAACACGACACTACCTGCACCATCGACATCGCCTTCCATTCTTTCCTCAAGTGCCAGCTTACGCTTCTCTTCGAGGATGCAGGCTTCGACGCAGATTGATAGAAGCGAGCAAGCCGACAACCAACAGTACCGCCTTTGTCCTCCAGCCCAGGAAAGCAACGCGGCCTCAGAGCTGAACGCTTTGATGATCAACACGTCAAGCGGATCTCCAACACAACACACGCCTGAGTCGAGAGAGTTGGCGCTTTCTACGTCTGACCAGTCTCAAGTTGTGCCGCTCACCCGCGCTTCGCAGCATCGCATGCCACCAATCTCTTCACCAATACAAACATTCAAGTCGAGATATCGCATAGTCAACCTTGTTGAAGCACAAGTGGGCTTGGCTAAGACGACCTCCCTTTCGATTCCCACAAATCGTTCTCCTCAGTCTCCGCCGGCGTCGCACCCACGATCGAGGCGAAAACAATCAGCAGAGCCATATTCTCCGCTCTCCACGCCTACTTCTTTGCCTGTGACTGAGCACACTGGCTCATCTGTGAAGTATGAGCTTGCCAGCGATACTGATATCAACCCCAAAGTTGCAGATGCCATTATTTCTTCCTGGAACACTAATAACTGGGACCAAGCAAGACACAGCATCGAGCTTCTTCTTTGCCACCAAGCAAAGCACCGCGTCTCGTCGCTTACCAGAAGATTACACCATCTCTTGGGCGTCATACACAGCTTGGAAGGAGAGCCGGACCAAGCCCTTAAGCAGTTCCTCGCTGTGTTTACATTACCTGTCGAGGAGATCTTCCAGCTCGATGCAGGGCACTGCGCCGCCGCGTACTGGATGGCGGACATCTACACCCTTCTGAATCGCAGGACCGAAGCGCTGCTTGCATATTCGATCGCTGCTAGGAACCCTCTCCTGCAAGATGCTAGGTGGCTGCCGATGCAGCAGCAGATTCTCACCGAGAGGGAGGCTTGCCGGGCCGCAGATCTGAAGACGGGTCTCAACAGTGTCGGCTGGGAAGATGACGAGGAACAAGAGAGCGATGATGGAGCAACTGAGTCTGACAGTATCCTCAACCACAAGCTGATTGCGCGAGACGTCGCCAGAACTCTCATGCAAGCCGACCTCCAGCCTACCAACCGCAAACTAGACCCCACCCGAAGCCGAGCAATGACTTTCCACGACCTTGGTCTGAACTCTGGATCCTGGCAAGACAAACACACACTCCACCTTGACGTAACAGCTTTGGAGCCGTCATCTGGTGCATGGCCACTATCGTGCGATCCGCTCTTTGTGCTTGAGAACGTCAAACAACATCGGCTCTTGTTAGAAACCGAGATCGATCTTCTGCAGTGTGGCCTTTCAGCGACGAAGATCCCAAAGAAAAGTCGAGTAAGCTTCTCTTGCCTGGATCTTCGATGGTTGATCCAGACGCTGCGCAAGTGTCTAGCGAAACTGGATATGGAATGGTCGGAATTGCTGCTCGAGAACAGTCCAAAGTTCGCGGCCAGGTATACAGCGATCGAAGACGGGAATGGTGTGGCCAGCATGCGCTTCTTGTCATTACCAATCTACCGCCTATCGTTCCGACCTGGGTACGGGGTGGAAATTTGTCCTGATGGCATATGTAGCTCTCGGCTGCAGCACATTGATCCGAAGGCCGAGAAGGGAGTCTCGCAAGAGGAAGTCAAGCGGGTCAAGAAGATGATCAAGGAGTTCTTGGAGGTGGCGGCGAAGAGGCATGAGGCGCTAGAGTCGAGAGACATGGCGTTACCTGTGATGAGCATTAACGGCGTAACGAGCTTGAGTCGAAGGTAGGTAACTTCGATAGGGTCTTGCGCTTGAAGCTGCACGCGATCAGTTGAGGTTCGCGATGTTTGTGATGGACAAAAGGTACAAGTAATCCAATATAGAGCGCTTATGGCACGAATGAGACTGGACAAGTGGTTCCACAGATGATGATGAATCTCGTGCAGGTTTCATTTTGTTTTTACTATTTTCGAATTGTTCACCGTTGAAGCTCCGATCGTACTTTAGTCTTCACCTCCAGTCCAAAGAATATTTCCATCAGTCCATCATATACCGGATAAAGTGAAACAGTCGCTTGGAGTTAATGCGTGATTTCCAAGTCATCGTAGCCGTTGCAAAAATATCGCCGTGGCGAAGAGTCGAGAGTCATGTCGACATTAAAAATTCCCATGCATCGTCGTCCAAGTTGTGCTAATTTCCTCGTCTCGCTTTTTGAATCCCGATCATATCCTAACCAGCCCCATCCATTTCCAATCCAAAAAACGCCGCGCTTGTTCCTAAGATAAAACAAACTCCTCGCTTTGCTTTTTTCCCATCTTCGTGAAGAACGCTCGATAAAGCAAAGGGGGTATGTACAAGCCAGAAACAATACCATGCGAGAAAAGGCAGTATGATCCAAGTCAAATGCCGTGAACAAGAGAAAAAGAGGAAGGGAAGAAATTGCAGGAAAAAAGGTCGAAGGTCGCACAATCACATAGCAACCCAACCCCTCTCAACAGCACTCAAAAACTCGTGCTCCCAAACCGCAACCCAGCCCTCTTCTTCTTTTCCATAGTAGCCGCTGCTACCGTACGGGCCCTTGGAGCTGGCCTCGCGGACTTCGCCGGGCCACTGGCCGCCGCTCGAGAGCTCTGCGAGACTGAAATCGCCGTGAACAAGTCTCTTCTCGGGCTCGAAAATGCAGCCGGCGAAGAAAAGTTCCATGCGCAAAGAGTGGCGAACACGGGCGCGCGCGGCGATGAGGCTGCGAGCGGCTTGCAGGACGTGGGACAGGTACTCTGCGCGAACAGCAGGAGGAGTCGACGGGTTAAGACCGCAAATGTCAGTGAAGCGGATTTGGCCGTCGCCAGTCCATGGAACATCGTGGTTGGCGAAGAGGGAAGGGCACATTGTCGGGATCGAAACGGAGATGTCGCGCATGCGAGGCAGGCTGGTGAGAAGCTCGCAGATGTGCTCGCCGCTTTCCAGATCGCCGGGGTAAGGGTGGTAGAAGCCATCGCTGGAGCGGGGAGAGTGCTCCAGGACTTCCAGGGTGAAGCGCGAGGCTTTGACGAGGTTGAGGAGGCCGGCGACCGAGACGGTGCTGATGTTGGTTATGTCAAGGCATTGCAGGTTGGTGGCGGTTTGGGCGATTACGGAGAGGTCGTCGTCTGAGACGGGTTTGTGAAGGGTGTTGCCGAAGATTTTGAGACGGCGGAGGCCGGAGAAGTCGACGCGAGGGTCCTCGAGAGGGTTGGGCGTGCAATCTTCCTCGAGTTGTTTGGCTTGCTCGGATGGGAGGCAAATTCCCTGGATTTCCAGAGAGTAAAGTGCTTTACCAACGCCAGTGTTGACATTCAGAAGATCGATCCAGTCCTCGGCGGTGCCTCGTCGTAGGACCGTCCAAGGAACGCTCAGAAGCTCCAGATTCGGACAGTTAGAAATGATAGAGAGAATGTATCGATCGGTTTCAGCCGCGTAGAATCCATTGAACCACAGTCGACGAACGTGCTGCGAAATCTCAGGCAAGAGGCCAAACAGGGAATCGGTCTGCTTGAGGTTGAGGTACGGGTCGCGGTAGACGGCGATTCCTTTCGGGTGCTGAATGAGCTCGTACAGACGGTAGCTCGGCCGTCGCAAAGTCAAGTCTGCCCAGCGTTCCGAACCCCTCCATCGTCGCTCGAACACATGCTCGATGTTGTAGGCGATGGCCCAGTCGTGCCACTTGGAGCATACCTGACGGATGGAGCGAGTGGCGTCCCAACGCAGGGATTCGGCGCTCAAAGGACCGCGAACATATTTGGAGAGTTTGGTTTCGCGCTCGAGAGGCAGAGGCGCCTGGCTGAGGCCGTAGGTGTATTTTTCGCCCTCAGCCTCGTTGATGCGCGCGGCCTGGAGGAGGATCTGGCTGAGGATCTCAGAGGGCAGCTCGTGGATGAACATTCCGTCCGCCGCTGGCGAGTGTGAATTTAGAGATGTTTGCTGCGATGAGATTTGGGAGTGGTTATGGTCAAAAAGATCTCAGGAAAACTGTGATTTTTTGTTGTTGGGCGTAGTAGGCAACGCACTGTCGCGAAGTGAGGCAGGACGGCTTGTGATTGGGCAGGGGCGGGGTGAGTGAAGTCTTTGAAAGAGGCTTTGTCCTACCGGAGCCGCATTCGTTGCATTCAGGTAGCGCGTGCGAGTTCGGGCGGCGGGCGATGCGATGATTCATATACGTCTGGCGGGCCACGTATAAAGACAAGATATTCCTGCTGACCATTGCCCGCCGCTTGGGCCATGGGAGCGCATTCCCACACTCGGAGCGCGCACTGCAAGGTTTTGGCTCGCGCTGGCCGCCACCACCGCGCCGGGCGTCGTGTCGACATCGGAGCCAGCGGCACACACATCTGAAGGGCGAGCGAGACGCACCTGGCACGTCAGAATCCGGGGAGCCGAGAGACAGGCCTCGATGCTGTCGTATTGGCTCGCCAGACCCCGTGCCGACTCCACGTGCCAGCCTTCTAGTGCCAAAGAGGAGAAATGCTATTTCGCAGGGGTAATGGTATGCTCGTTTTTAGTCACAACTTCACTACATCCCGCCAAGCAGGCCACCGCCTCTGGCTAGCCGAAGGATGCACCTGCTTAAGGGAGCAGGAGCTGTCGAGCTACGGATGCCGTACCTGGCACAAGCTCTGCAGAGGAGAAGCATGGAAGGAGATTGATGCTGCGCCGTTGCAAAGTATATGCTGTACAGTGTTGTATCGGTCGGCTGCTGAGCCGAGGGCAGCCGCCGTACAAACCATAACCCTCCATCTCTGTCCCGAGTGTAACTGCAATCTCTGCAACGATTATTCGGAGTCTTGGAGCATTGGCTGCTACGGCCTACGTTTCGCATTAATCTAATAGTAATCGAATATAATCCCATCAACATGGATCGGCTCCAAACCCAATTCCCTACCACTCCAGCCCAGCCTCGCATCGATGTGTCAAAGGTAGCGCGGGCCAAGGCCGTGAGCATACCACATGACCTTCTCCGCTACCGCTTGCTGTTCTCCTCACCTAACCCTCAAACCATAAGGTAATCAAAGGGTAATGGTAATACGGCCCATTACCCATTTCCAACACCGTCCGCATCGAACGGCTTGCCGACGCATGCGTTCGTTTGCCTACGTCGCACAACATTCCATCCTCAAGCTGGCTTCTCCGCGGCTTCGAAGATCACTCAAGAGCTGAAGTGATCTGCTGCGCATCACGATACTGTTCTACTTCGCGAGTAAAGCTAGCTGTATAGGAACGTGCCGGGCCCTGTGGTAGGTTTGAGACCGTCGTGCAACATCGTGCTTGGCAGTTATGCTTGGGCTGGCCATTCTGTTTCGCCAAGTCGGCATCTGGGCCTGACATGTTCGAGACAATTGTTATTGGCCCGAGGCGGTCAGTACAAGTCGACTTCATGTGTAAAGGTGGTGTGCGCGAGCTTCCTTGCGAGTGTCGCGATGTGGTGGTGATGGAGCACGCAACGGTGAACAGGCGTTGCGTGCGAGTACGAGGCGAGGAAGGGCCCTTGTCGGCGATCACCTACTTACAGCCTTACCTTACGACATTACTTTTGCTTGATTGTTATTCTGTCAATCACACGCAACGTGAGACGATGCCATAGAGTGACAACAACCATGATGTTGCGTTCAGAAAATCCTTTACGCTAGCCGTCGCCCTCTACGACGTTTCAGGGGTTCAACAAGTTGGAATGCATACGGGATGTCGAAGGCCTCTGATCTATTTACAACCATCTCTCAAACCATAAAATAATTATCAAAATCTTTTAATCAACAAATCCAGCCACAATGGACAAAATCAAGTCATTCTTCGGCGGTGGCGGTCCCAAGGCACCCGCCTTCCAACCTTTGCCAGACCGCAAGCCCGAGGTCTCTTCAGAACAGCGTCAAGTCCCTCGAGACTTCAATCAGATCCCCGAGCGTGTATTGATCCACACGACTCTCGGCGACATCACCGTCAGTCTGTTCCGTGAGCAGACTCCCAAAGTAAATACCACACATTTCTCATGCATGTGACACCAAACCATCGATGATTAACAACAACCCTCCCCTTCACAGACCTGCCACAACTTCGCCACCCTCGCCGCATCAGGCTACTACAACTCCGTTCCCTGCCACAGAATCATCCGCAACTTCATGATCCAAACCGGCGACCCAACCGGCACCGGCCGCGGCGGCTCTTCTATCTACGGCGCCCGCTTCCCCGACGAAATCGTCCCTCAACTCACCCACTCCGCGGCCGGCGTGCTGAGCATGGCCAACGCCGGCCCAGACACCAACGGCAGCCAGTTCTTCATCACTCTCGCTCCCACCAGACATCTGGACGGCGCTCACACTGTCTTTGGGCACGTGATCAACGGCATGGACGTTGTGGAGAGGATGGGCAGTGTCAAGACCGGCAAGGCCGATAGGCCCGTGGAGGATGTGGGTATCACTTCGTGTGAGGTCTTGTCTTCGAGGTCTTAAGGTGCTTGGAGCGATGCGTTCTTGAGTGGTATGTATGAGAGATGGTGAGACACATGTATGTACGCTGTGTGTGGGTGTGTGTGTCCTCTGTATAGAATTAGATCTTATTTACTTGTGCCCCAACTTTGTCTCCATACATACATACATATATATATGCATACGCTGCACCTAAATTTGCCAAACCAATGTAGAACAGCCGATTCATCTGGCGTGACACTTCCACGAGCCCAATCCAATCGACAGTATTCGACGCGTCCGCTACCAAGAGGCAATCGAGCCTCAATCCAATCTTCGTCGTTGAGTCTTAATATCTGTCGTGGAGAATAAAAAACTCGCCCTCCACTGGAGATATAATCACCCTTCGAAAAATCAAATCTCCTGCAAATCTCGTGTCGTGGTTGAAATGGGGGGTATCATTCATATATCTCATCGCACTTAAAAAAAAACCAAACAACCAAACAACCAAACCTCATATATACATATCCATCATGCATTCCACTCACTCACTCCATCTCCGCCCCAAACCCAATGCCGTCTCTTTTATCGTCAGTGAGCCGTCCCCATTCTAGCAGAAGTCTGAAGAAGTAAATCTCCATGTCCTCCTTCCTCAACACCTGCCCCGCCCACTCTCGCCCAACACTAGCGATCCTCTCGCCTTCCTTCTCATGTCCTTCGACTTTCATCCAAGACCCACCGACCTTGCCCTCAAACCCAGCGAAATAAGCCAATGTAGCCCACAAACCTTGGCCGCGCAAGTCGAGAGGTGCGAAGTGCAGCCAAGGCGTGAGGCGATCGTCCCACCATTCGCGGAAGAGTGCAGATTTGAGTGGCAAAGAGCGGGAAGCGAGGAATGGCAAGAAGCGGCCTGAGAAGCCCGCGCCGTCGAGATCGAGAAGGTACTTGTAGGACCAGTGGGATTGGAAGTCGGTGGGAGTCGCGAGTGGTGAGAACTCGGCGAGCTCGTCGGGGCAGTCTGGGCCGCCGCAGCGGTCGATTTTGTCGACGATGTGGACCGAAGTGGGAAGGAGGGAGGCGAGATCGGAGGCGGGGAGGGTGGTGTAGCTGTGCTTATGGGGTCCGTAAGGGACCAGGATGGGTTGCGGGGCATTATTGGACTCTGGCGAGGGCGAGGCAAGGTTGATCATACGTTGTCGGGTCATGCCGCGCCATTGGCCGTGGCCGGGACTTACGCCTTCGCTGGTAGCGCCGCGCCAGAATAAGGTGCTGTTCTTTTCGGAGAAGGGTTTGTCCGGGAATTCATCGTTTGGGTCGTACTTCACTTTGTCCATATAGTTCCAGGCCGAAGGGTATAGGATGTCGTTGAAACCGTGGGCTTTGCTTTGGGAGAAGATAGGGAAGAGGTCGTGGGCTCCTTTGAATGCTGCTGGCGATAGGTAGATGCCATGTAAGTCGGCGAGGTCTGGTTGGTGACAAACATCTGCGGCGGTCGTCCAGTTTGAAAGGAAGGCCCCAAGACTGTGAGGAGCGGTGCAAGAGGTGCAAATGCTGCTGATGTCCCAATGGCGATCAGTACGAGCTGGTGAATTAGGCGGACATCCCACGGAGCCGAATCGTGAAAATGTGCGCTGAAAACTGATGTGCTTCAAAGGCGTTTCTGTGATTCCCTCCTCTGGGAAGGCCTTCCACTCATGGCCTCGGTCCCGCGTGAATTGGTTTTCAGCTGGCTTGCCAAGGTCTCCGAAATGGCGGCCGATTCTGCGCATGGGCTCGATCGTCTCGTAAGGAACCGCTACTCTGCATTCGTCGTTCATGTTGAATGCCAAGTCCATATCGGGTAGCCACTCAGCGAAGTGACTAATCATATCGACTATACCATCAAGCATCCATCGATGGGTGGGCATAACATTGGGGCTGATTGCGGCTTTGCCATCCCTGATGCTGATACCTGATGCATCATTCCAGGGGTTTGCAATCATTCGCCACGTTCGCTCTCGAATTTCTTCAGGTGCTAAGGCATAGAAAGGTAGAAGATCGCGGTCAACGCTGTCGAAGTCGTCGATAACCAAAGATCCTCGGTCTGTGGCAAACCGATACCAGTGATCGAATCCAGGTGGTGGGTGACGCGAGTAGCGTTTCCGGTAGTCGCGCACTGCCTCCTTGAGATTCGTACTGGCAGATGACTGATTGACGTACGCTTCATGGCGTGTGTTGGCCTCCCACATCAGTAGATCGATAGGGTGATAGCCAACTTTCGAGCTGTGCACTGCCCACAAGCATGTTTGCAGGGCGAATAGGCACATCATAGATAGATAGAACCAAACTGGCGCCCTCTTGAACGTCAGTTGACGAGTCTTTTGCTCTTCGGCCTCTGGCGTTGTTCCCATGTGGAAATAGAATGTGAAGCCAATCATGGCCACAGAGAATGCCAAAAATGCGAGCCCAGCGTATCCGACTGGGAATGGTAGTGTATGAGCCCATGCGAAGGAAGTCGTGCCTGTTGCTACCGCGACGACCATCATGATAAGCGTTGTGGTTAAAGCTCCAACAAAGTATATCTGGCAGACGCGTCAGCGGACGGAATTGGCCTGGTTGATATCGCAAAAGACTCACGCAGAATAGAGCTGAAATTACAGTCAAACAAACGACCACATCAAATCGTGTCGCGCTCCAAAACAAGATATTGGGTATCATAAGCATCTTCCGTCTGTCGTCAACATCAGAAGCATAGTAATATATGCACACAATTGATGAAAGAGTCACAGCTGAGAACTGCGAAATGTCAGCAAGCATGACCCTTTTGAAGGAATAGATTTAGAACCCACCAGACAAGCCCAGCCAACCGCGGACATCCGCGTGGAAGGGGCTCGCGAAGCACGATCATCACCAGAGTAAAGCAAGCCGTTGAGGCAAAACAAAATCGCAATGTCCAAGACAGTGCCGATATGTTGAGCCCATGGTACAGACCAAGAGTATGGCAGAGTGGCAGCGCATATGTGCGTTGACGGTGGGCTCCCAATGGCACGCATTGCGCCTAAGCTTCCAATGCAGGCAAGTGCTACCGCAGCAATGTAGCGATAGGGACTGTTCATGATCCGGCACTCCCAGATGTCGTACAGGGTTGAAGTTTGTTCGTCCACTTCAACATCATGTCTTCTCTTTCTCCGCAATGTAACGTAATCCCAAGCAGCCAGTGCAAGTGGTACCATTGGTTCCCACGAGGCACGCGAACATTGTACATTCAGTAGGATCTGGCGTGCCAGTTCTACTCTTGCGCATATGGCCAGCACCAGGACGATGAACGATATGCGCAGCTTGCGCAGGTTGGACGGGTGAGCGACATGATCATAGCGATGCGGCGACTGCGCGCGGTCTCCAGAACTTGGATGTGATTCTTCCAGAGGGACAGCAGTATATTGGCCCTTGTGGGCAGTTGTATCGCCCTTCGGCAGCAGACGGCCGAGCGCTAACAGCACGGTCGCTAGGGTTGTGAGGCAGACGATGGCGGAGTAGACGGGTTTGTCGAATGCGAACGACTTGGGAACGGTGGAGGTCAGCGAGGCCGTGCCGACCACGAGGCCGCTGGGGTGATTATTAGCATGCTGATCGCGGTAGACGCGTGGCCAAGTGGACTCACAGGAAGGCCGGCCAGGACGTTTCAAGCATGTCGGGCCCGTTGGCTATGGCTGAGCGTGCATGGCGTCGTGTCACAGTGGAGGAAGTGGCGCGCGCAGGCGGTGATCTTAACAGGAAGAGTTTTGTCGAGGATTCAAGGCTACACAGACACAGTGGCAACAATCATGCAAAGGAACACACGCGCTCGGTAGGGCGGCAAGCACTATGATAGCCAAGTCTCGGTAGGATTATAAGTCGGTGGCTGAATCGCTGCTGGTGGATCTCAGACAGCGCGAAGTGGATGTGCCGAGACTCGACTTCAAGGTGCTCGACCTCCGATCTCGTCATCGGCAGGGGAGTATCCGCCTCCGCATCCTCGGTTAGATCCAGCTGATAACGCGAAGCCTCTTTGGCGACCTGCAAAGAAAAGTCCAGCCGAGAGCTCTTCGGCGCAAAGAAGAGCGTAGCTATACCACAGCGACCTGTCAAGGTTTCAGTGCAGCACACCTTTCCCGCCAAGCCAATATCGGTCGCTACTGGATATACTATTATCGCACCTCACTCCGACACCGGACTCCAGGATACTCCCAGGAAACGAACATTCTCCAAAAGACTTCGCCCGGCGGCGGAGGTGGTGTTGAGGCAAGATGGTGAAAAAGGCGATTGATGCGCGCATCCCTGCGATGATTCGCAACAATATGCAGGAGAAGAAGCGCAGCTTCTTTGTCATTGTCGGCGACAGGCAGAAGGATGTCATCGTCAACCTGTACCACATCCTGCTCAACATGGACATCAAGTTGAACAAGAGCGTACTGTGGGCATACAAGAACAAGCTGCTCGGATTCACAAGTCACCGCAAAAAGCGCGAAAAGAAGATCAAGAAGGAGGTCAAGCGCGGCATTAGGGACGCAGACACCGAGGATCCCTTCGAGCTATTCGTCAGCACCCAGAACATCAGATACGTCTACTACAAGGAAACCGAGAAGATTCTCGGTAACACTTTCGGAATGGCTATCTTGCAGGACTTCGAGGCTGTGACGCCCAACCTGCTCGCGCGTACTATGGAGACTGTCGAGGGTGGAGGCCTGGTAATCCTCTTGATGAAGAGCATGACCAGCTTGAAGCAGCTGTACACAATGTCTATGGATATCCACTCTCGCTACCGGACAGAAGCGCATGGTGATGTTGTTGCGCGCTTCAATGAGCGTTTCATTCTCTCATTGGGAAGCTGCGACTCTTGTCTTGTCATTGACGACGAGATGAACGTGCTGCCTATCTCTGGAGGAAAGAATGTAGTGGAAAAGAAGCCTACCGAGGAGGACGACGGCAAGACACCGGCGACTAGAGAGCTTGAGGAAATCAAGGAGAGCTTAGCGGATACACAGCCCGTGGGATCATTGGTTCAGCTTGCAAAGACTGTCGACCAGGCCAAGGCTTTGCTCACATTCGCTGAAGCCATTTCAGAAAAGACTCTTGCCAGCACTGTCGCATTGACGGCAGGCAGAGGTAGAGGTAAATCTGCCGCTCTCGGTGTTGCAATTGCATCAGCAATCGCGCACGGCTACAGCAACATCTTCATCACCTCTCCCTCACCGGAGAACTTGAAGACTCTCTTCGAGTTCGTCTTCAAGGGTTTCGATGCTCTCGGTTACCTTGACCACGTCGATTACTCTATTATCCAGTCCACAAACCCAGACTTCAACAAGGCTATTGTCAGGGTCAACGTCCACAGGCAACACAGACAGACCATTCAGTACATTCAGCCTCAAGATGCCTACACTCTTGGTCAAGCCGAATTGCTGGTAATTGATGAGGCTGCTGCTATCCCTCTGCCGCTTGTTCGGAAACTCATGGGTCCTTACCTCGTCTTCATGGCTTCCACAATTAACGGATACGAAGGAACTGGTCGCTCGCTGTCCCTGAAACTGATCTCTCAGCTGAGAGAACAGTCAAGAGGCAACACCAATCTGGGCAAGGATGAGAAGCTGACTGACCGCGGAAACGATTCGAAGTCCACTGGCAACGAAGTCCGCTCATCACGATCGCTGCGTGAGATCACGCTCTCAGAACCCATCAGATACGCCCAGGGTGACCACGTTGAGCGCTGGCTGAACAAGCTTCTTTGTCTCGATGCAACTCTTCCTCGATCCACAAGCATCCAAGGCACACCGCACCCTTCACAATGCGAGCTCCTGCAGGTGAACAGAGACACACTCTTCTCGTTCCACCCTGTCAGCGAGAAGTTCCTCCAGAACATGATGGCGCTTTACGTTGCATCACACTACAAGAACACTCCTAATGACCTGCAACTCATGGCTGATGCGCCGGCGCACCAGCTGTTTGTGTTGGTTGCCCCTGTAGACGAGAGTGCAGGGCGCTTGCCCGAGATTCTCTGTGTTGTTCAAATTGCATTCGAAGGCCAGATCAGCAGAGAAAGTGTCATGAACAGCTTGTCACGAGGCCAAAGAGCAGGCGGCGATCTCATTCCCTGGCTCGTCAGCCAACAGTTCCAGGACAACGACTTCGCCGGCTTGAGCGGAGCGAGAGTCGTTCGCATCGCCACGAACCCCGACTACGGCAACATGGGTTACGGCTCGCGCGCCATGCAACTGCTTACTGAGTTCTACGAGGGCAAGCACATTGACCTCTCCGAGAACGACACAGCAATGGCCGAAGACCAAGAGATGGTCCGCGTTACCGACGCCGAACTTGAACAGAGCACTTTGATGTCCGACAATGTCAAGGTTCGCGATATCAAGAGTATGCCGCCTCTCTTCGCTCGTCTCTCCGAGCGCAAGCCCGCCGCTCTTGACTACATTGGCGTCTCCTACGGTCTTACACAACCTCTACACAAGTTCTGGAAGCGCTCTGGCTTCGTTCCCGTCTATCTCAGACAGACCGCCAACGAGCTCACCGGAGAACACACTGCAGTCATGCTCCACACCCTCAGCAGTGCCTCCAGCGACCCAGCCTGGCTGGGCGCCTACGCCAAGGACTTCCACCGCCGCTTCCTCACCCTTCTCTCCTACCAGTTCCGTGGCTTCGGCAGTGTGCAAGCCCTCGCCATCGACGAGAGCGCAAACGCAGGTATCGACCTCCTCGACGACACCGAGAAGACAAAGCCTCTCGACAAGACCGGCCTGGACGAGCTCTTCACTCCCTTCGATCTCAAGCGCCTCGACTCATACGCAAACAACATGCTCGACTACCACGTCATTCTCGACCTCATGCCCGCCATCGCCACCCTTTACTTCACCGGCAAGATCAAGAACGACAACGGCATCCGCCTCTCCGGCGTGCAACAGGCCCTCCTTTGCGCAATGGGCTTGCAAAGAAAGGTCCTCGAAGACGTTGAGAAAGAGCTCGGTCTCGGAACCTCCCAGCTCCTCGCTATGTTCGTCAAGATCATGCGCAAGATCAGCATGCACTTCCGCCAGCTACAGGAATCCTCCATCTCTCAATCCCTCCCGGCCGCTACGCAGCGCGCAATCGACAGCGCACCCGACAACGAAGCCGAAGGCGGGAACAAGAACCCCGTCGATCCCGAATCAGTCGGTAAAGCCCTACAGGACGAACTCGCTGAAGGCGGCGCAGAGTTCGATCGTGAAGAGCGCGAACGTGCTCGTGCCATGATCGACGCTTTGCCACTTGATAACTATGAGATGGCTAACGGCGACGCTGCATGGGAAGATGCGGAGAAAAAGATTCGCGAGGCAGAGAAGAAGGGCGGTGCGAAGGGTGGTGTTAATGTTGCTGTCAAGAGCGAGAGGAAGGAGAAGGAGAGTAAGAGGAAGGCTGGTGAGGCGCTGGCGGAGGTGCAGAAGGAAGCGGAGAAGTACAGCGGGAAGAAGAGTAAGAAGGCGAAGAGGTAGATGAGTGTTGCTGGTTCTATATCCATGTGTGTATTACAAGATGTGTGAGTGAGAATGGAGAAAAGAGCATTGGGTGGGCGTTTTGGATGAGTGTGTTCAATTGATTTATCAATTCACCGGTAAATACAGGTCCACTCCGCTGCGTTCGACACTGCCAAACCATCTGACTATCGCTCATAGCACCTTGAACAATGCTTCCATCTTGTAATGTTCCATTTGAAGGTTCTGCGTGTTTCATCGCGACATGGAATCGGACCTCGGACCAAATTGAGCCTACCTCTGTACAGCGCTGCGTGCCTTCAATTCCCGTACCAGGCTATCGTAGACGTGACCCCGGCGTGGCGGAATGACAGGGACGTTATACAGAAGTTTGATTCCCTCAGCCCAGAGCAAAGGACCATCTGCCACAATGGTTCGCAAAATGCGGTCTATTTGTTGCTCAGTATGACCGTAGACATCTTTCTTGAACCATTCGAGTATCGGGGCGCCATCATCATCTGCGACGAGATAGTAGGGCAAAGCAGAGACGAGGAAGCTGATTATTATGTCAATTCCAAGCCCTTTTTCCATCACTGAAGAGGACTTCAGGTCCGCGCACCTGAGCAGATCTGACAAGAACTCTACATCCACATCCGCGGGCGCCAGCGCATTGCCAGGGCCTATTCCGAGAGCCGCAGCAACTAAAGGTGGGCACGGAGATATCACAACCTGCGGATCCGGGACTTTCTGTGCGCTGAAATCATACCTGTGGCAGAAAGGGGTGGATGAGCGCCAGACCATTTTGTGAAGTTCTACAAATCGAGAGCCTTGCACGCAGTCTGGCGTCGTGTATATCGCTCGGAATGTGCTATACTGCTTGAACGCAATATAGGCGGACCCAATTGAAGCGCAAAGTTTCCGCTGGTACAACGGCTGCAGTGCCTGCATTTGGTCGACGAACGCGAGGTTCAGACCATGCCAAGTGCTATCGAGCGAAAATGAAACCTGTCGCATGAAGTACTCGGACACCGGGGAGTGGTACTTAGGCCGTTGAACCGCGGCTGGGTACAGGTGGAGTTTAGCCACGTTCAGCAAATGAAGCCCAACGCCATCCTTCAAGCACTGTGGGACCTTCTCCGAGATCCGCTCGAGTCGACCGGTGAGTTTCAGATAGTCATAGACGGTGCGATGCAGAAACTGAACTTTCAGACTCGAGGGATTGTGGTGGAGGTCGAATCCGTCTTTTCCAGACAAAGGTACTACCAGGAGGTCTTTGCAACATGCTGCCAGGAATGACTGCGATTTCCGAGCTAGAGCTAGGAAATCATCCGGTGCGAGAGCTTGAGGCTCTATTTCTCTCAAGTAATTGGGTTCCATCAGTCCGGAAGGGTTTCGCCGAAGCAGTTCGAAATCCAGGTAGGACGAGTGATCCGCCGCATGTTCATCCTCAACGTACAGATAGGCAAGATACAAGGCTTGCGCAGTGTGGTGGCGGTGAACAGGGTCCACTCGAGATAGCATATCGTCGAAAAATTTCCCAAGGTCTTGCGGAAATTCCAGCACACGCTGTCGTAGTGTGGTGATGTGATCTCCCTCATCCAGCCCTTGAAGTACTGATTGAACGACCAGGTATACCCAGAGGAAGACGCCTTCTGCTCGGCTGACAATGTCTGATGTAAGTAAGCGGGCGTCGTTGTCCGACGTCTCAGACGGCCCGAAAGATTGGCAGATAGATAGAGCTTGCCTAATAGAGGAGTCGACATAGTGCCTGATGTCTTCCCGCGTCAGATCCTGTAGCAATAGGTGCGGTTTGCGAAGCTCAAAAGCTCTGGTGAAAGCGTGCCACGGTCGGCTCGAAACACAGAGTTTCGTGTCATCGCTCGAAGCGAGCTTTTCCAGTGTGTCGACGAGCTCACCGTGGTTGCCGCTATATTCATCTAGCCCGTCGATGAAGATGCAAAACTTTGGTGCTACGTTGTTGTAGGCGACGGAGATCGCGTTGGGAATACACTGGAGGGCAGCCCGGAGCTCCATTTCGCTCCAGTACTCGTCGGAATCGCCAACTTCATCTTGCGTCTGTTCCCAACTTTTCGGAAAAAGGATGGGTATAGCGCCCGGGTAGCAGGTGAGAATGCGGTGTAAGATAGTCCGAATCAGTCCTTCGATTGATCTCTGTAAAGACGATCCGGCGTACCAAAAGAAGCACTCGATCAGCATCAAGCTGTCTTGACCGCCAGACCATTCGCTCAAGTATTTGCGTGTCCGTGGTTCGCTTCCAAGAAACTTCATCAATGTCGACTTACCGGACCCAGCTTTCCCAGACACCCAGTAAATGTTCGAACCTTCGCGCAACCAAGTCGTGAGGCCAGCAATATCTTGTGCTAGAGCCCAGTTGTAAGTGCTGGGAAATGCTGCGGTTATGGATTGCTTTCTTGACTGCATATCCGGAAACGAGAGCCTGTCAATGAGTTTCTGTAATCGTTTGCTTCGTTTTTTGGCGCAGACCTTAATGCTTTCTTTGATCGTCCCTTGAACTTCCAGCACGGCTGCGACAATATCTTTTTTGTTTTCGGTAAGGATGCGCTCGAATGTCGACGCCTTCGCTTGTTCTTGATCCCTACGTCAATTAATGCACTGGTCAGTATACGGCGCATTGTCGAAAAGGTGTGGCGGAGTCTGTACCTCAAACTCAAGAGCAGCGTTGTAGCGAGCTGTCCGTTGATCTGTTGCAGGTTCTTGCGGTGGCTCTCGATCACGGCTCGCTTTCTTTGCGCCCGGACCGCGACCCTTGCAGAACCAGCCACTCTTTTTAAATCCACGCGATCCCGCTGACACTTTGAGCTCTCCGAGCAGACTAAGTAATCTGGTGCTTTCTTGCTTGCATTGTCCAGACAGCTTCACCAGTGCTCGCTCATTGTCATCGAAAGCCGGGCTACTAGTGATGGATGCTTGGAGTCGCTCATCGACAGCGACTTGCTCCTGTGCAAGAGTCTCCAGCTCAATATCTTCTCGAAGGGCATCGCCGGTCGATGAAGCAAGCTTGTAGGTGGTCTCGATGACTCTTGTGCCGAAGTCAACGATTTGCAGAACGTTCGAAGCAATCCCCACAGCGGCAAGTGTCTCCGCCATTAGACCACCTGTTTCGTAGAATCATTCATTCGGACGAGGCCGAGATGACCAGAGCGTCTGATCTGTGATGAGTCCTGCTAGAAACCTGGACAAGGGCTGCTGCCCCTGACTTACTTCTACCGAGGCGGAGTACGATGTGGCGGATGAGGCTATGTCTGCGAGGCTGTGTCTGCAATGCTGTGTCTGCAAGGCTGCGTCCGGTGCAAATGCACAGCCGAATCTATTTCAGTCCAGGTGAGCGTCCGTAGTAAGTTGAAACAACGGCATGGAAGCTATTGACTGGAACAAATGCTTTGCACGGAGTACCGATGCTGGTCACGATGCCTAGCAAGCTCGACTCGGGTACTCCAAGTTTTGATTCAAATCTGGGATGGAGGACGGGGGATAATAAGCGAGCGTGGCTGATTCCGACGTGCAGCATAAGCGCATGGCAATCTAAGGCAGCAATGCGGCAGCGGTTTCGTAAGTGGCGTTGTCCATGTACGCTGAGTAGCCCCAGAACATGTGAGCTAATGATACACATAGCTACTGTGCAACCGTCAGCAATCGAAGGTGTCCCGCCAGAAACGCTACTTAGGAAACCACGGTGGAGGCGGAGTTTGGTGAACGGCAATTGTGGACCAT
Source organism: Cladosporium austrohemisphaericum (assembly GCA_022813715.1). NCBI lineage: Eukaryota > Fungi > Ascomycota > Dothideomycetes > Cladosporiales > Cladosporiaceae > Cladosporium > Cladosporium austrohemisphaericum. The sequence continues at coordinate 140,995 of JAKLLY010000025.1, forward strand.
ACCTACCCAGCACTTACAAACAGTGCACGGCGCATACCTCGTTGTCACCATGTTTGCAGACCTTTTGATGTAAGGAGCACCACCTTCCCCGTACGCAACGTGACCACAACCAGGATGTCTTCAAGTCCACAACAGAATGAAGCAACGCCGACACTGTGCGATCAGACCCGAGGATCATCGCCCTCAAATGAGTGTGAGGGAGTAGGAGTGAATGCCAAGGGAAACGAAGCCAGCAATTCTGCATCAAATTGCTCCTCCCCGCCCGAGCCGTTCCCAGAGCTTAACGAAGACCTCGACAGCGAACTAGCAGATCTGAGTCCGGCCTTTGCTCACGAAGTCAACTCGTATGCCGCTCTCGAAGTCCTGACGTTGCCTGGTCCCGCAGACAGCAGAGGCAGCTATGAAGAACCCGAGGCCATGGAGTCAACGAGCGAAGCCAAGGACTACCAGGAGCATGTCCAGGATAGTGAAGGGATGAGAGAAGCAACGCAGAGACAATTGCAGTGGGTAAGAATGATGTTCGGGAAGGAGGCGAAGAGTGGTGATGCGAAGAAAGAACAGTCTCACAACCATGATGACAAGGGAGAAGCGAGCTAGCTCCTATGAAATTCGTAGAATTAGTCGATTGAAAAGGTAGGCCAAAGCGGCTGCTACACCACTTCCACAGCATCGGCACCTCCAACATCCCCTGTAACAGCCGCCTTGAAAAGATCCATCGCATCGTCGTTCTGCTTCTGCAAATCTGCATTGTTCGTGAACGCCGCCGCGCCCGCGAAGAATTGCTTCATGCGAGCCGGGTCGTTGTGCATGCCGTCCTCTGCGTAGGCATAGACTCTTCCAAACTGCCTAGCTAAGTCTACGACATGTTGCGAGCGTGGCCTCCTTACGGTGTCATAGGCCTGGAAAGCCGCGGGAATTTGTGAGGGCTGGGTGACGTTTGAGAAGAGATAGTCAAGGACAGCGGAGTCTTCGAGGGCTTGTGCGGCACCGTTGCCAGCAAATGGCATACTGGCATGTGCGGCGTCGCCCATCATTGCGATGTGACCTTTGTGGTAGTATGGAGCATGATCATGGTCTGCAGCTGTCCAAGAGGCACTGGTGTCGCGCGCGACCATGTCGACAATCCTCCGTGCATCCTCGCTATAGTTTGCATACATTGCTGGGTCCAGAGGCGGAGCGCCGCCCTCAGTGAACTTGGCACCGCGAACAGCAACACCGGCACTGAGGCGGGTTCCCTTGTTCACTGGGATGCAGTTAACGTGGCCTTGAGGTCCGAGAAGAATCGGCACGCAGCGGGTCCACTTCTCGTTGATGTGCTTCTTTGCTTCTTCCACCGAGACCATTGTGCGATAAACCTGCCAGCCGTCGTGGTTGACGGGCTTCGTGGCAGGGTGATCGGGGCCGAGTAGGAATTTGCGTGTTTCACTATGGATGCCGTCTGCGCCGATCAGACAATCGGCTTGCGCGGAAGAGCCGTCTTTGAATGTCAAGTTGATGGCATGGTCACCATCGTGGCCTTCAGAAATGGTGTCCAGCTTCTTGCCAAAAGTTATGCAGTCTTTCGGAACCAGCTGGAGCAGGCCGTCCAGAAGATCTGAGCGCGCAACCGTTTTCCGTCCCTTTGCTCTTCCCAATTCCGCGACAAGCTCCCCCTGGTTCGGTCCTTCGCCCAAAATTACTTCTGTGACCATCTCCGTCTCTTCATCACCCTGGCTGAGTGCTTTGTCGAAATAGACCTGCTTGACTTCTGGTCCGATCAAAGCCATGGCCTTGATGGCATTCATGTGCAGCGCCAGACCGGCGCCGACATCTTTGTATTCCGGAACGCCTTCATAGACGTGTACCTCGAGATGAGGCTTCTTCGAAAGTCCAACGGCCAAGGCCAGGCCTGCGATGCCACCGCCGGCGATAGCGATCTTGATCTTGCGGTCTGCTCCAGTAGAGCCCATGGTGGAGTGTGTTGATATGTTTGTCGCAGGAAGGGCTGAGGGAAAGTCAACAGTAGAGAACGGGACGACCTACCAGAGACACTTCAAGAGAACTCTATTAGGCGGGCTTCTATAGGCCTGCAAGCTCAAGTAAGTCGTGGTGTCGGACATTGTAAGCATCATCCGGCCCATGCTGAAGTCCGATGCGCGTCTCTTCGGCCTTGTGGGACCTCTGAGGTTCCCGAACGGCAGAAAAAGGATTCCATTGCGCGATTCCATGCATGTAAACACCGCGCATCATTGCAGACGATTTCAACAGATCTCAAGTTCATCTGGTGAGAGCAATGGTAAGAGGCGTCCAGGAAACGCGAGATTCGATTTCGGAGTATTGATCGCGCTAGTGCAGGTCCCCCACTTCGTTGTTGATTTTGGTGATGTCAGTGGCTGTCGGCGGTTATCGCGAGCTTTGAAGGAGACGAACATGTTGTATGTTTCTCACAACATAAGTATTTGCGGTAATCGATTCGTAGTGTGATGAATCTGGCATACGAATCATCCATTGACCAAGCATCGAGTCGGACCTTGGAAAGCCACATCGTCCACGAATCGATTTACTCAGCAACCTCATGTGCCTTCTCATACTCCTCCTGCGGCACTTCTTCCTTCCACGACGTTTCTGCCACATAGTCAGCTTTACCTTTTCGTTCGGATCATGAATGAAGAAGCAAAAGACGATAGACTTACTCCCCAAGCTGACCGCCATATGCGCCATAATCGTGCTGCCCGTCGCACCATGCCAATGCATCTCTCCCGCAGGCACATGCACCACATCACCAACCATCAGCTTTCGCGGCGTCTCACCCTTCGAGCACACGAACCCCGTTCCCATCGTGACAGTCAAGATCTGGCCGCGCTCATGAGTGTGCCAGAATGTGCGGGCTCCAGGAGTGAAGCAGACGTTGTTGCCCATGCAGTCGTCGGCCGTGAAGATGGGGTCCATGTGCACTGTGCCGGTGAATGTCTCCGTGGGCTGCTTGGAGGCCGTGTTGGGTTTGTGGGCGGCACGGATGAGTTGCATGTTGGGCAAACTGGTATCGGGATTGCAAACGGGTTCTGGGTTGGGTGATGTGATATCTTGTGGTAACGGAGATGTGCGGTGGTAGGTTATGTAGGTAGATTCGGAGATGATAGGAACGTGAAGTATGATGTGATATTAGCCTCGGCTAGTGCGGTCTGTCTACATGTAGATATGTTATATATCGCGAAATTATCGCTAGCCGCCAAATAGTTCGTCACAGAATCAGGTATCCTGGTGAGAAGATTAGATCTAATGTTCGTCGAGAGGACTCTAGTCATTGGCACGTTCACGATTGTAAGGACGTTCACATCAATTCTGCCATAGGCATCTCTCATAAGCGTAATTACATTATCACTAACGTTAGACTTGTTTCCAAGTCCGCGTCTTGTTAATCGGCCATCGTTAGTCATGAAGCACCAAGCATCTGGGCTTGGTCTGCGACGCGAGTCTAGGTCTTGATGATGTTGCCAGCAACTCTGATCGCCGCTGCAGTCTTCTGCACCCACTCCTCGGCAAGGGTGAAGTTGCCTGCATCAACGGCCTCAGTAATACCTGGGAAAGTGACTGGTGCGTAGCCTACATGGGCATTAGTACTGACTCATAAAAATCGGCTTATATATACTTACCAGTGTCGATACCAGGTGCGAAGATGGTATGCTGGTAGAACTCTCTGTCGTTTAAGCCACCCTGGGAGGTGAAGCCACGCTGGAAGTCCCTGAACTTGTGGTTGACGACCTGCAGGAGCTCGGTGTTGTTGGTGCTGACCGCCTGCTCCGAAAGTTGGACGACCTCCTCAGCTTGGGTTCTGAAGATGTCGATGGCATCGCGGAGGTCAGAGATGCTGAGGTTGCCACCACTTGCGCCAATCACCTCTTCCAAAGCTTCGTAGTAGATGTCCATCTGATCGGCATAGTTGGGGAGGTTGAAGGGGATCAACTCGGCAGTGGCCAAGTTGTATGCGAGGAGGGAAAGGTACTCGCCCATTGCCGCATGGTGGTGGAAGCCGGGGTCACCGAAAGTGGACATCCAGTAGTAGGAGTCGTAGTTGCTGTGGTACGGGTAAAGAGGGTCGGTGGGACCGCCATCAGAGCCCATGTCAATGGATCCAATACCGCGGTGGACAAAAGCAGTGTAGTCACTACCGCTACCAAGAACGCCGACAGTGCCGTTAGTGTCCTCATTCCAGATATCGTACATCGTACGGTTGGTGAAGGGCCATGCAATCTTCTTCATGGTGTCAGTCGCAATGGTGTGGAGCTCTGGAGTAGCAGCAATCATCGGATGCGGACCGCTTGCTGCGATATCGATGTTGAGGTACGAGACGGCGGTTCCAGTAAGCCATGGGATGTACTCCTCAACCCATTCGGTAGAGCCGACCAGGCCATATTCCTCGGCATCCCAGGAGCAAAGTACGATGTTACGCTTCGGCTTCCAGCCCTGGGCAAGAAGCTTGCCAAATGCGCGGCCGAGTTCGACAATGACAGCGGTTCCAGAGTTGGGGTCGGCTGCACCGCCGATGATCCAAGCATCACGGTGGTTGCCGATGATGATTGTCTCATCGGGGTTGGTGCCGTTGATGACACCAATGCTGTTCCAGATGGGAGTGTATACCTCCTCCATCATGTTTTGAACGTTGAGCGTGACACCAGGAGCAGGACCAGTGCTGTAGGAGGATCCGGGGATTTTGCCAACGTAACCAGTGCGATTCACCTCCGCACCGGCGATGCCGTGGCCCTCAAGAGCTGCGAAGAGTGGAAGGGCGTCCTTTTCGGAAATCGGGATGGAAGGAATTCTGGGAACGACATGAGACATGTCGGCGCGGGTGGAGTTTTCCCTGGACGGATAGCCCGGAGTAGAGGGATCCCCAGGATAGGTCGAAAGGAACTAATGTAGAAAGTCAGAGGTACGGTCTATGAGATCAATGCCGTATTGCTCACCTGAACAGAGCCTCTCTGGACCTGAGACGGGTTGCGAGCGCCACCATTGGGGTACTCTTCGTATCCGTTCTCAACGGTCACGTTGCCGTCTTGAGCTGGGTCGGTGTAAATGATGCAAGCGATCATACCCTGGTCTTGTGCGTTCTTAACCTTGAGCCCGCGGAAGATGCTACCGTCTGGTTCGTTTTGTCAGTAGGTCTTCTCGGTGTCTTCATCGTGCCGATAAAAATGCGCAGTAAACAAATCGAGGTTTCTTTGACATACTGTAGAGCATGTCAGTATTTTGTGAATGACTGTTGGCAAATCGCTGCTGACATACCATTGAGCGAGTGCGATCTTGCCCTCAAGCTCGACACCGAGGTCGACAAGACGCTGATAATCGCGTTGCTACGACATGAATATCAGCCTGCAGGTTTCGGACGCACAACCATTGATTTCAGTCTCACCGTTCCAAGGCCAACGTATACGAACTCAGCAGAAGCATTTCCGGTGGCGGAATAGCCGTGGAATGACGGCAGCCTGTTCTCCCAGGTACTCGTCTCGTCTTCCTCTAGGACATCCTCAACAAGACCAGCGTGGTAAACGCTACCGTTGGCATATGTCATGGACAAGGAGTTGTTGAGCGGGTAGTTCAGGAAGACAGTGTATTCCGCCAGGCTAGATGGAATGCCTGCCTCCTCCCACTTGTCGGCAGTCCATTGGGCTTGACTCTTGTTGCGGCCTGCAACGTGGTCGCCGTGGGTGTAGTAATAAGACCAGTCCGAGATGGAGTTGTTCGAGAACGAGTCAATGATGGTCTGCTCGTTGGCCGAGCGGCTTGCCAGGGGAGTCGACTGTCTCTTGAGAAGATTGGGCGTGTGGAAGTGACGCTCCCGTTGACATCCGCTGACTAAGCCGGCCAGTATCGGCGCGGCCAACAACGTGCTTGAGCGCATGGTGGCTTGAGGCTTGAACTGGGAAAACTTGCAAGGGGTGAAGCAGAACCTCTCCTACTACGACACACCACCATGATGGTTCTGGCGATCTCTATATATATGCGACACATACTACCACTCCTCCTCTTCCTCGGTCACCATCGTTCCTGAGTTGGAGCTACATTCTTCGCTTGGCGAGTGACGACAATCGCGTGGGTAAACCTTGCGCCATGCGGAGTTGCGGGGACGCAAGACACCGAGGACAACGAAAAAGCTGTCAAAGTTGCTATCGACCTTCTTTCTCTGGTATCGCGCAACTCGGCATCGAGAGCAAACATTGGCTCTTCCCGGATTATCATCGTCACATCCGCTTGGCACCAGCCTCCTCCCTTCGCGATGCTGCTCCTCGCGATTGCACTGTGCAGTAGCGCATAAGCAGGCAACGACATGGCGGATCCCCTAGGTGTATTCCATCGGAAATGCTAGCGACATCGCATTGCACTGGTATCAGGCATCCGCTGCGGAAGGATTCTCAACCCCGCCTTCTCAATATCTCGCATTGGACGTTGCGAGATTCGCAAGAGTGAGTGCGGTCAGCTGCGGACTTACCGAAGTCCGTGGGATCAAGATATTGAGCGGATGTAACATCGTGTGTGTTACTGTGTTGATCTCCCGAAGCAAGCTTGCGGTGCAGCTGTCAAGCTCTTTGAGTCTGCATTACCGAGAGCAGACAGGTCGAAAACATGAAATCGTGGCCAAATATCTCTAGCCGCGATTCGACTGCATACTCGCAATATCGACGTGCGGAAGACGCGCTACTGATTTCCTCCTTGCATGCGCTTCAATAACGCATGGCTCGTTTTTTGCCATGTACTGCCCATCCGCTGACCAACACGAGAGGTAGCTGTCTTGGAAACATATCACATACACCTATCTACCGCTTCGGGGGATACAAAGTCGGCAGCTCAGCCGGATGCTTGTCGCCTGGCCCAACAGATATCCTACAAGGTCTTTCGCCGACGGGCAATTCGTGAGCATATAGCCGTAACGATGACAGTTTCAGAGCCGGGCCCGCGGGCTTCCCGTGCCTTATGGCCCTCAGCTACTCCGATACATGGCCGTGTATCGTCAAAGCGATCTCTGTCTTGCTCGCGAAGCGTCCGGTCTGCGGCTTGCTGCATTTCCGCTAGCAGATCACAATCACAAGACCTGAGCCGAACACCGCACATGAGGCCAAATGAGCTTTTGCACCAGCAGACTGTCCCGGAGAAATCGTAGCTTTTAGCTCAATCTTTGGTGTGCCACTTGCGAAATCCGCCATAGGATCTGTTGCGTTGGAAAAAGTCTTCCTGGTTTTCGCAATGCCTGGTTGTGGAGCTTTACGAGATAATCATTAATTTCAGCGTTTGGGCCTATCCGCCGCCAGCACTGATTAGCAGTGTGTCTGCTGTTGCAATTGCTCACCAGAACGTCCATTCTTTGACATCCAAGCCAGCCTTAATGGAAGCCCTGGAGACGATCGGGTGCCTCACAGACCGGCACGTTGTTGACATTGACACGGAAAGGGAGCAGGTTCGAGAGCCATTGTTCCTAGGTCCTGCAGCACAGTCAGGGTCGTAGTTTCCGAGAACAATGTTCACCGGTATACCAAAGATACCGTCTACGTCGAAGTCAGACGAACCCAAAGGAAAGTTACTCAAGCTGAAGGTCCCGTCCGACATTAGTCTGTCGGCCAACTAATATACCACACCTGGGTTCCTAGCATGCTAATTTGATCGCTTTGGATGCGCTCAGCAGCGAGCATATCGACCATGTCGTAGGCGGACATCCATTCGAAAGCATTTTGGGCTCCATCGCGTACAGTGCGCCACTGCTTGTTGAATAATCTTTGCAAGATTCGAGCCATCACTACATACTCAGACATGGTCACAGAAATTGAGGTCATCAAAGATCAGCGAAAATCAAAAGGATACAACAAACCAGCTGTATGCGGCTTCGCAACCGACAACAATGATAGTTGCAGTCACTATCAAATACGATTGAAGGCAACCGGTGCGAGCGATTTGCCGCGGCGGCTGCCTAAATGCTCTGCGTAAACGAGATGACCAGCTAATATCGTACGCGCTGAGATGCACGGGGAGTGAGGCACAGCACGTGCTTTCACTTGATAACACTGATGAAGGATTGCCACCTCCAAATGAGGCTCTGAAGTGAGCTTGAATGAAGGATTTGGATCATCGTTCTGGTCTTCAAGGGCTCACTTATGCACACAGCCTGTGAAGCTTGTGAAAGTGATGGACACTCTGCGGCTCGTGAAAAACCTCATTGTTCAAATGAATCGAGCATCGGTGCAAAAGGCTGGATTACCGAGACAATTCAAGGGTCAAATATATTGCTTGCAGGGATCACACGCTAACACGGTACAGTGACTGTTCAGCCGAAGCCGTGGTTTCAATTAGCGCCACCACGCACCGGAAACGCTTGACACTCGCCACATTGAAGCTTCCAAGGGATAACATGTGGTGAGAATACCACACAACCGTCCTTGTCTCTCCACTCAACATACTTTCACGGCAGCGAGCCATTGGCGCGAGGACTCAGCGGGAGGCACCTTTGTTCCGATACCACCTCCGAGCCCAGGCTCTCCGTTCGTCCCGTCGGATCATTATGCTAGACTTTTGACCACAGATATGCGCTTTCTTCGACGAAGGCTACTGCCTAGCGCACTCATCAGTCTACTGATCATTTATTTATTGTGGCCATCCGCTCAAATCCCGGTCTTTCGAGCTTGGAATCCGGAACGACAAATCGTCGCACAGCGAAGGCAAAGTGTAGAGGTCGCCTTTGACCATGCCTGGTCAGGCTACAGAACCCACTGTATGGGTCATGATTCGCTCCATCCGGTGTCAAATACATGTGGCGATGACTTTGGTGGCTGGGGTGCGACTGCGATAGACGCGCTATCCACCGCAATTCTCATGGGAAAGGCAGATGTTGTCACTGACATTCTGCTTTTCATCTCTGGACTGGACTTCACGCAAGTCACGGGCGGGACAAGAATCCAAGTCTTCGAAGTAGTCATTCGGCACCTCGGTGGCATGATTTCAGCTTACGATCTACTGAGAGGGCCTTTCGCTGGCATGCGCATTGATTCCCAGCTCCAGGAGCGACTGTACGAGCAAATGGTTCGCCTGGGCGACATCTTAACGTGCGCATTCAAGACGCCGTCGGGAATTCCACGCAATTGGCTCGATCCAGAATCCTGCGAGACCGACGACGGCACGTCAAATACATTGGCGGGCGCCGGATCTCTCATCCTGGAATTTGCGAGACTGTCTACCATCACCGGGAATGAAACATATGTAGCTTTGGCGCAAAAAGCCGAATCTTATTTGCTAGATCCCTCACCAAGGGAGGATGAGCCTTTCCCCGGATTGTTGGGTGACTTTGTCCAAATCTCCAATGGCCGTTTCACTAGTTCAAAAGGCGGCTGGGGATCATTCTCGGACTCTTATTATGAGTATCTGATCAAAGCGTACATCTACGACCAGACCACATATCAGTCATACCTAAGTCGATGGAGTATGGCCGCCGATTCTACCATACGTCGAATAGCAACCAAACCATTTGGACGTGCGAATGAAGTGTTCATTCCATTCTGGGAGGACCAACGCCTGTTCAACGCCATGGATGCACTTTCTTGGTTTGTTGGAGGTAACTTCATTCTTGGTGGCATGGTAACTGACAACCAGACCCTGCTCGACTTCGGACTCGGGATCGCGGACACGGCAGGATATCTGTACCAGCATACGGCTACCCACTTGGGTCCTGAATGGGTCCACTGGACGACTGATTGCAGTTCTGACTGGGGCGAGCAGCATTGCAGTGGTTACAATTCAGTACGATCAGCGGACCCGTCTTTCAGGCTCAGACCCGAAGCCTTGGAAACCTGGTACTATGCCTACCGCGCTACCAAAGATCCGAAATACCGTGAATGGGCATGGCGGATGTTACAAGGCATCAACAAGTTCTGCATGACAGACACGGGTTTCAGTGGCATCAATAATGTCACTTCCCCAGACGGTGGCCAGAAGTTGGACGAGCAGGAAAGCTTCGTTTTTGCGGAGATCTTTAAGTATCTATGGCTAATGCATGGAGAGGTAAGTCTGCAACTCTGATGCTATCTGACTCACAACTAATTGATTCCAGGACGAAGATGCGATCTGGCATGTCCAAAACAGTCGCGCGGGGTTCAAGAACAGATGGGTGTTCAGCACCGAAGCTCACCCTTTCCTGGTCGCTGGCGATCCGGTATAGTTTGATGATAATCTATAGAGCCAGGACAGTGAGCCTACACAACTGAGCATCTGGTAGCTGACAGCGACACATCATTTCAATCACATGATAGCAACGCTAGATTCCTCACACCAGTAATCGTATCGTCAAAGTAAATTGTGCAACATCTGCTATGCCATGGCAATCGCATTACGGAGCCTAAGCTGAATGATGAACCCGGAGACATATTATACCTCTGTATAGTCTAACTTCGAGGTCGTGCCTCCACTCTAGTGATCTTGAAATAGTTGCTACTCGTTGGCCCATGTTTTACTTCTTTCATGCTTGTCCGCTTGTCCGCGGCCAAAAACTCTTGGTGCATCGCTCCAGCGGCATGCGCTTCCATTGTAAGCCTTTCTAGTTCGTGACGTGTGCAAAGACCATCGAGTACAAGAGGACTTCGAAATCGGTGCCGCCGACGCAGTGTGCTAAGCGGCGAGGACGTCTGTGTGCTGGTAGCATACCCATTCTCGCTGTCGAATGAGTGCCCTCAACAGAATGTCTGGCATGCACATGGTACTTCAGTCTAGGTCTAAAACGAGTGCAACGTATATAGTCGCTTTTGGCCATGCTTAGTGAGGCTACGAGATCCTTTATGTGAGACATGATACCCTCCACCCGAATTCATTGACATGCCACCAAACGACGATGGGTCTCTAGTCTACGCATGATGCGTAGGTAGTAGCTCAGCAGGCAGTTCGTGGCATTGTAAGCCTGGCAACTCGACCCAGCACACTTCTGGTGTGGGTAACTCTTGCGCTGGATTCGCAGATTTCTCTTCCGAGGCAGGTGTGTATGGTTTGGAGTTACGCTGATGTTGACTCGGTAGCGCATCGGTACCTTCCATTGACCGGGGCACATGTCTTCTTTTCCGTCGCAAGCAGCAGATTGCGATTGCTCCGACCACAAGGCCGATGCCGAGAATCGAGCCTACGATCACACCGACTATCGTACCGGAAGCCATCTTATTTCCAATAGTCTGCCCTGGTACAGATGATCCAGGAGTGGCAGCATCGCTGGACGTCGGGGGTCCTGACACACCAGGCTCGGTTTCAACACCGCCCTCAACGGTAGGCGAAGTGCCGTCTGCAGTATGTTCACTGTCCTCGCCGCCAATGCTCACGAGCCGAGTCTCTGCTGTTGCATTCGCTTTCCAAATCGTCCACGTCTCGCTGTCTAGGTCGACCATGATATACACTGCAGAGAAGAATGGTCTTCCTAGCAGTGACATGTCGTAAACGTTGTTGCCGCGGTTAGCTGTGAAGAGTATACCAGGAGCCGAGGAGTCCGTTCCAAAAACGCCTTCAGATGACACATATTCTCGGGGCAGGATCAGGATATCATTCGATATCGTGTAACCAGCATTTTGGTCGAATGCGATGGTCAGGTTCCCTGCATATCTTCTTTGGTGAGCTTCCCGGCAAGTGAAAGGCACTTAGAAAACTTACTCTCCGCCAATCCTGTAGGAAGGCACGTCCCAAACATGATGAGTGGTGGGGTCCTCAGAGGAAGGATCGTCCGGGTCAATGTGTGAGATGTTGGTGATACTCTCGAAGCTGGTTACGAATTGATCGTATGGAAGGGATATTACTGTGGGCCAGTCCAGGCGGATACACGCCGAAAGCGTAGCTGGTGCCAGCATATCTTCTGTGGTACCGTCCGGGAAATCCAGAATCATGTTGGTAACCATCAGTAACATGCCCGACGGGCATTGTCGCGTGGACGGTTGCAGCTTTTGTGTCATATTTGGCCCAACCACTTTCGCCGCATCGTATCCGCCCAGGACGAGCTGCCCATCCATGTTTTTGGACGTAGACCTACTATTGATTCCCCACCAATAGGAAGAGGTTCGAGACTGAATGTGGTTGGCAGCACGTAATGTGTTCAGAAGCGTTGAGTTTCTTCCGAGTCCAATATTGGCCTGCGGGTCGTTAACACCTCCAGCGTCAAAGCCAGGCATTCCGATGAGAAAATCATCCAAGGTTATGTCAGCAGTCCTGAGAGTGTCTTTGCTCTAATCACAAATAAATCCTTGGCTGTTATATCCGCAATGTGAGTCGGTCGGATCGCCGCCAATGGCCGGACCGTCAACATTGCCGGCATTCGTCGTGGATCTCGAAGGGTCATAGATTCCACCTCGCATGGTGAAACACTGCGACTCGATCGCATTATTGAAGCAGAATGGCGAGGTGGCGTTGTATATCCAAGTGGTGTTGAAATAGCTGTGGATTGCATGGTGATCAGCCCGGCAATGGCCGACAGACCTCATTGTTGCATTGTCGTTGCGACTCACTTCTGTGGTAGGAATGATATGTTCTGTGGAGGACTGCCAACGGATACGGGAATTGCTCGCATACTATTGCCGTTCCCGATCTTCACATCGGTGATCGGGAGCACCAACGGCGCAATATCAATACGTGCTGTCGCCATGATCATTCGCATCCCAAAAGGTACGAAGCACCGGACTATGCGATGGATAGTCCTCATAACCACGAGTCAAACTTGAACAAAGCACACATGGCAAGATAGTACACGAGGAAGCTTGAGAAAAGAAGGAGGAAGCGGGTGACGGTGCAGTGTGCGAGTCTTGTGATGACTCGCCATTTACACGCGAGAGTCTCACTGCAGATGTGTTACAGTTAGCTATTAGTCGCACATGCTCGCTTGTGCGAGCGTTGGGAGCGTCGCTTGAGCTTGTTGTGCCATGCGGCTTCCCGGAGTTTCACATGCAAAAAGTGGAAGACATCAGCGTTCTGCAATAGAGCTCGGATGATATATTTCGTCGGCTGCGCATCACGCCTCATGTCTCCGGGTAATCTAGCTTCCAGGTCTTGAACCCACTCCAGTGGTGCGAGAGTAGTTGCTGTTCGTTTCCCCAAGGTTTGCTCCCGGAGTGGCTCTGGCCTGAAGCGAACGAGCTGATGGGCATGACAAGCACTGTGCCAAACAGCGTGGGATCTTCAATCATAGACAGGTTCGCTGCTGTGATCGATGTTTGCATCTGTACTGTCATACTCTGAAGCATCGCTGATGTGAAACCCTGCGAGGCATATTATTAGTGGAAAAGAACGCAGCACTGAGAATCAGACATAATCCATACCCGCGGTCCTGTGAGCCTGAGAACTTCCGTCATATTGAGGGCACGTATGGAAGGATCCTTCATATCGCCAACTGCCGTTTTGAGGTTGGCGTGCACTTTGTCCACTACATACTGCATATGAGGACTGTTGGGTTTCGCCATAATCGTCCAAGTGCAGAATTGAACATCGTCGTCCATATCATCGCTAGTCTTTCCCAGCCGGCTATCGTACTCGAGGCCGATGACGATCTCGGCAGCGGCCTGCTGTTCAGCTGAAAGCCATTCTTTGATGGGCTTCGAACAATCCGTGTCCATGTCCGTGTAGATGCCGCCATCTCCAAGTAACGTCAGGTATCGAATGAAGTCTGCTCGGAGGATGTAATCGGCAACGCTGTCCCAAGTCTCGAGGATATCTTGTCGTGTTGGAAACCGGCTTTTAATATACTCGCGAGAAGTTTCGTCGGTCAAAAGCTCGTACCCGTGTCCAGGATTAATCTCGATCCAGGTCCTGGCAAGGCGAAGCGGCTCATCTTCAAGCTTCTTTGTTCCCTGCCATGTCTGCCAGACTTTCTGAGGAAACTCTGCAGATCGCGGTCTGGGAACAGCCTTCGAGAAATCAGGTATGCTTGAGTGCTGCGTCGGGTGAAAGATGCTAGTTCCTAGCAAAAGCAGCAGAAAAGTCGAAGCAACGGCAATAGCGAGTTTCATGGCTCCAGTTGGAAGCATTGTAAATAGCATCGTCCGCCGCCTGAGCGATCAGTGAGCATCAAAAAGGCTACGAGGTAACAGAGGCTTATCGAAACTTGCAAGTGGGACGACAAGGGTGCTTCTTGTCGCAGCCGCTACTGTGTAGGATCTATCCCCTGCAGGACTATGCCATGCCCGGCGCTTAATCTCGCCACCCTCTATCTTGCATGTCGAAATGCCGTGTTGCCGCATTCCTGCCACAGGCCACCATCAATTACGTGAGGTTGGCGTCGGTAGTGATGCATAGTGAGCATGATGGTGGCATGCATAGTCTAGGTCACTCGCAACTTGTGGTGAGAATGGCAGTCGTGCAGGAGGAAATTCAGTGTATGTGGAAGCCTTACCGAGTGATGCAAACGCCAGTGATTTGTCGGCTGCCGGCCTGCCGCCGGCCGTCAGTCAGGCTGTTTCACCGAAATTGTGGCCAACGCTGAGCCAAGCCGCAAGCGAACAGATGCGTCACTTGCATGCCGTGAACGGTTTCGTGTACCACTACAGAGGAGATCAACACTGAAGAGGCCGTCGAGTGAATGAACTAAATGAAGTACATCAGGCGAACACATTTCGAAGTGCCATGCCAATGATGATGACCAAGCACCGGGGAGTTTACGCAACGCCCGATGACCAGCTAAGAGTCGTGATAGCCAGCGGCGAAGGTGCTACCTAGAGGCTCCATCCTCCTGTGGTATGGCGGGTGCTACGCCGCACGCCAGCATGTGGATGCCCAGACAGACACTGCGCAATGCCTGGATGAGCCTCGAAGCGCCGGACTAACAATAGCTGCAGCCAACCGAGATGATGTCCAGCGCTCTCGGAGACATGATTGAAGAGGTAGTGCGTCGTCGGACAGGCTTGCTGGAATGATTGTCAGTCCTCGCATCTCCTCCTGCCGCAAGCTTCGCTGTTCCGTTCAGATGGCATTTCAGACGTCTCTTCTGCTAGCAAGTTTTCTCGTGCGACTCTGTCAAAGCAAGTGCTCAGATGGCGCACCGATCGCGATCCCCATCACGGATGTTGTGATCGAAAGTGGAAACTCCATTAGAGGCGCTCTCATCACATTGGGAAGCCCGGCGCAAAACCTCTCATGGATACCCCAAATGCACGCCACCATTGTTTGATTGCACCGCGTATGTCTCCTCGCTGACTGAAGATAGGTACCTTAACGATACATGGGTGTACAACACGTCGTCTCCTTCCTGTCCTCGAGACAAGTCGACTCGCTGGTGCGAAACCTATAGAGGTGGCCTTTACAACCCCGACGGCTCTTCAACCGCGCAAGCAGTTGGGGATGTCTTTGCTGCTGGTGCGAGCCCAAGTGACACGTATCGTGCAGCTGGTCTGCGCGTCTGGGAAAACGCATGGACGCTGGATGATTTAGGCGCTGGCAGCCTCACACTTCACGATTACCCCATCGGCATGCCTGGATTCGACTATGGAACACAAAATCACCCTCAGGGTGCTCTGGGACTGGGACCTAATTCAACAATTTTGACTGCCCTCAAAGATGCTGGACACATCACCTCAAGGTCATATGGATATTGGTGGGGAGAAGACGGTGCTACGTCAAACGCTCAGATGGATGGCTCGCTTGTACTCGGCGGATACGACGCCGCGAAGACACAAGGTGCCAACATCACCATACCACTCAGGATTCCGTCCTTAGCTTGTATGTCCGGAATGTATCTGACGATCAGTGACATCGTCATGAGGTTTCCCAATAGCACGCGAGCCAATGTCGTGGTAAGCGTAAATGATTACTTGCTGCAGGATACTACCAACAGAAATCCTAATCGTAGGGCCCCCGCGCGCCGCTTACGGCGTGCCTCCAAATCGACTTTCCTTCTATGCTTTCATTCGCTCGAGAACCTTATTACGATGAGTTTGAGAGCCTCTCTCAATCGGCCTCGGACCAATCTTCTGTCGGAATAGATTGGTGGAATCCGCTATACGATCCGTCATCAGTGTAAGTGAAACGCCGAGCCGAAAGATCACGGATTCAGCACCCTGACACTGTGCGTAGATACCAAGGAAGTCTTGCCGTAGTTCTTGACAACGGCATGGAGCTTTCCATACCCAACGAGCTGTTGGTGGTTCCTGAGAGACTGATCGACACATCCGGAGAGGTACAGACGAATTCAACATATGCTACAGTCTTGATACAGCCCACGTCCGGCGACAATTCAGCGGATACGCCTTTGATCGGCAAACACTTCTTCTCTTCGACATACCTATTCGTTGACCATGATGCCGGAACCTTCACTGTGTGGCAGGCCAACAGCACTACCGATACTCGCTTGACGTCCGTCGGCGACGAATGCAGCGATGTCCAGGCACACCGCCCCGCTGAGGAGAGTCCCAACCAAAATGCTGATCAGCATGTCTCCGAGGCGAGCGATGAGCCCAAAACACCTGTTAAGGCCGCCGAAGAAAACGACAGCCTTTCAACGGGCACCATCGTTGGCATAGCAATTGGTGCGGCCACTGCCATTGCTGCAACCATCGTACTTGCTATCCTCTTGATGCGGAGAAGGAAACGATCATGCAGTAAAGAAACGCTCATGCCTGGCGGCCCGACATCAAGCGATCGCAAAAGCCTGTTTGAAGCGGATGTTAGCAACACAGACTCATATTCAGGAAGGTATGGCACTCCAATGCCAGAGCTGGCCGGTATCAGAGATGTCGGTGAGCTCGACTCCACAACAAACCTTTCATACGTGGACCAGAAGCCACGCGGCCCATCATCTGGAGTGTATGAGCTGGCTACAAGAACCCCTTGATCTTGCCAGCCAGGTTCCAGACTCATAGACCCACGCGTCACGTCCGAAATAATGTCATCGCTAGAAGAGAGTCACTGTATGAATAGCAGACAGCTTGACACATTGTGTCTGTCTACATGAGGCCACCGGAAGGGTTACGGTAAAACTTCCATGCGCTTACTTGTTCATAATGAGAGTCGTTGAGGCTCGATTCTGTACGCACACTCCACAGTCAGTCTAGATTACACAGCGGTCTCACCCGATATGATAACATCCCGTCCCGTGCGTGCAAAATGCCATCAATCATGAACTCTGTAAGATTTGGTCCGCGTCTCCAGGATACTACGTACCTCAGGACCACCAGGGGCATCCCTGAGGACCCGAATCAGAACCCCAACCCTTACCCTAAGATGTTCAGCATACATGTACGTGCAAGAACCTAGACCCTCTCTTCAGCCGATCGCTTGAACCGTCTGCGCCTTAGTCGCTTGATGAATTTCGTCCGCCGACTATCCTGCTCGATATCGGAAAGCGAATCCTCTCCCGATCCGGCTTGACTAGGTAAAGACTGACTGGGTACTTTCTCCAGCGTGGGGCTGCCACTAAATTGCTGCTGTCGAGCTTTCGTTGCCGGTTGCAAGATCGCTTCGTAGTATGCGTGCTGACGGCTTTCCAGCTGCCCCACCCACTTTGCAATTGTGGCTTTGCCAGGTCTGTTGGCGACTTTAGCGAGAACACTCAGTATGCCAACAGTCACGGGGATCAGCCAGCCGTTCTTGAACCAAGAATACATCGCAAAAAGGAAGTCCGTTGCGAAAGCCAGCGCAATGAATGGTATGATGACGCCAAACGATATACCGAAGAGAAGCGTGCAAATCCGATGCAGTGGCCAGTTTGTCTGTCCCTTGTCGTCGGCAGGATACTCTGCTATGTCCAGTGCGAAGAAGGACGCCATGAATGAGAGCGGCAGGAAGATGATCGTGACCATGGTGAAGATTACCATCACATTGCCCTGCTTACTCGTAGCGCGAGCACCTTCGCGGGTGGATCGTGCTTCCCACACGGTGGCTTGCTTCTGCTGTAGATCGAGCAAATGATTGAGACCATCCTGGATCTCCTTCATCTGCTTTTCCATCTTCTCGAAGTCTCCAATGGCCTGATTGATGAGACGGAGAGGCTCGGCGCAAGTTGGACCTGTATACACTTCCGGAACGTTTGAGTTTCCTGGACCAAGGAAAGACACAACCACCTCTGACTTGAGGACTCTGCGCTGCTCCCCGAGAACGTGGAGGATAATGTTGATTTCGTCTCTGACGTCTTTGGCCTCCTCCAAGAGCTCGGTCTGTAATGTTATGTCAAGCATATCAATCAATAGCTGATCTCTCATTTCAGCGTAATGAAAGTGACGTTTGCTCAACTTGTACAATTTCTCAGAGCGCAGTCGGAATTTCTTCAGAAGGCGAATCTCACGGTCACCCACTCTGCCAACGGTAGCTTCAAAGAAGTGTAGAAAGCGGACCAGTTCTGCTTCTTGGGACCATCCGAAAACATCGGAGCATGTCGCAATTATCCTTGAGCAGAGCTCCGACGTTGATGAAATTGGCTTGCGCTTCCTCGTGTCTGAGTTCAACACATTGCGTTGGAGATCATCCAGTGATTCGGACTCGAAGCCTTGGCGCTCTGGGAAGGAAGATACCACTCGATCCGGCTGGCCATCTTTGCCCTTTACGACCCAAAGCCATAATTGATCCACCATGAGGATATTGTGACGGATGTGATTGAGCTCGTCCCTTGCCCATCTAGTCACCACTTGATCGGCGTCACGCTCGCGTGTATCCCGGAGCATGTAGTAATAGTATTGATCCAACGTTCTACGGGCATGTAGAGGAGGCTGATGATGCAGATAAGCCTTCATATGAGCTTCTTCTTCCTTACTCATCGTGGTGCTTGTGGATGGTCTAGTGACAGAGCTCATGGCATGACTGTCAGAGTCACTCGCTGAGTCAACAGGTGATGGTGTTTGCGTCGGTGACTGGTCGTCAGAGTCCAACCACTTGGATATGGTTGTCGGCGAGGACCTTTGACTCTGGCGAGATCGTTTGCCGGTAGATGACACACTTGTTCTGCTATGTTGGCGGGAGGTCGAGGGCAGCGGTAAAGTAGATGACGTGTCGAATCTGCGTTGGCTTCTTTTCTTCTCTAGGTCCCAAAGTCGATATATCCTGCGCGGTAGTGCGTTCTCTTCTGCGGGAGCCTCATTCACAGTGTCGCTGACGGACTTTTGACGCACATTGTCTTCGTAGCTCACATAAGGCATACATATGGCGAGAACCTCCTCTTTGCTGCCTTCAGATTCGGCAGTGAAGCGCGATGCGTGTGGAATGATGCAGCGTCCGTGAGGCCATTCGCTATCCCGGAAGAGCTCAGACCAGACCGTTGGATTTATCTTGAAGCGGTTTCGGAAAAGATCCTCGACCCATGCCATATTGTTTGCTGGTATGTGATACCAGCGGCAGATGAGATCATCCTTGATGCCGCTGCTTCGCGTGTTGTCCAAAAGCTCCTGCAGTGGCGTCTGGCCATAAATCGCTTCTTGAATCGAAAAGTGTCGGGGTACATGTTTCTCTGTCCATGTCCCTCGGTCCAGATACATCTCGGTTGCTGCCATCTGGAAAGCCTGACAGGCGTCTTTCGCTAGCTGGGAGTGAGGTTGCGTGGGAGTGACAACGCCTTTTCCTGCTGATGGACCTTGCACAAGAGGTCGTTTGATCAGCAAGTTCTGAATCTTCTGCCTGCCTTTGGCCGGATCGGCAAGGTCCAGAGGTGTGATGCCCTTCATGTCAGCCACTGAAGTCTGGGCGCCGGCTTCTAGGAGCACCCGCACGATCGCGACATCTGGTGGTCGCCTCTCGACTGCATAGTGCAGAGCCGTTTTTCCAAAGCTATCTTTTAGTGATACGTCCGCGTTACCGCGGTCCACTAGGAGATCGATGTCATGCGACTTGGATTTGGCCGTCTGGCATGCGACGTGGAGCGCGGTCATCAGTGTGGCACTCTTCCTTTGGTTAATGTCGATGCCACTATCTATTAGACGTTGAACTTCGGCGAAGTCGGTTTCCTCGACAGCATGCAACAGCTGGTGCGTCTCCGACCACTCCACGACCTTTGTGCTGATAAGCTTGAACGTTCGATCGTTAGTGTTGGAAAATCGCATTGCTCGAGCTGAGTCTTTGCCTAACGGTCCATGCTGGAGAAAATGATGCAAGATGGAGTGTTCTTGCATTGCTGATCCCAACTTTGGTGGGCTCTCTTTCGAGGCGGGCTTCCCATTTGGGGCGGTCGAAAGATCGTTGGTATATTTCTCAGCGGCAAAGCCAAGCTCTGACACTGTGGGATCTGCGTCATCAGACGGTGCATGATGGAACATTACACCAGCGCATCTTCCCTTGAGAGGATGGTCATTTTGTATGCTCTGAGTACGTCGTACAGTCCACTGAATGATACGACAGCCATAGCCATGTCCGATAAAGATCGCTGGGCGCGTGGGGCAATGACTTCTTTCCTTATCGAGTATGCGCATGAGCTCGTCCGAACACCATTCGAAACTGATTCTTTGATCCTTCGGCACCGTACTGAGATCATAGCCAACGCAGAGAACGCGACTGAAGGGCAACACTTTCGGAAGCATGTGCCGGTGCTTCAGCCAGTTGGTCGTGCGAGGACGGGCATCCCTTTGGGATGCTGCAGATGTCGATCCAGCCTGTTCTTGAGCCTTCGAGGTGGCATTCTTAGGCTCAGAGCCCAAAATCCCGCCATCAGTGGTGGTGCTGAAACTGGTGACCTGTAGCAATTGTCGCTCTTGCGACTCAGATCCAGACTCTGGGCATTCGAAAAACGTTTCATGGGCATCCGACTTGTCTCCATGAAACATATAGACGACGATTAAGTCCAAATTGGTGCGATCGCGTTGGCAATGCTTCGGCTCATATGGCACATGGTATTTCGCTTTCGGTCTACAGCAGCTTTGTAGAGGTATATTCTGCTCCACATTCGAACTTCGAGTAAATGCGCGGACTAGTGAGTTGCTCGTGGGTGCTCGCTCTGGCTCGGCGAGCAGAGACTTTGATCTGGTGAGCGCCTTTGGCGTGGGAAATATGTCAGGCGTAGTGCTTATCGGTGTAAGTGACTGTCGCTTCTGTCTGAAAGTACTGTTCACTGGGTCAGGGAGTCCTCGTACGCCCAGTGATGCAGAGGGAAATCGTGTATGTGGCAAAGGGAACGGATTCTCTTCAACGACGAGAGTGTTGTGGTTGGGACTTCCATCCTGATCATGTTGTGTTATCAAGAACTCCGGTGCTCTGGCTTGCTCGGGTTGGCCTGTGCTATCTGCCAATGGGAGCGATTAGCACGCCAAGTTACGCAGAAACATTACCCATGGTACGCTACTTACCTGCCATTTTCTTCGATTTCTTCGAAAGAGAGAGCCCACATGTGGCGTGTATTGCGCCTGACGTGTCCTTCAGTGATATGCTGGGAACTTGTTCCGGCAGCAAGGCCAGTCGAATACAGCCTCGAGTGCGACGAGGCGACCTCCAGCCTTTCAGCTGATGCGGCTCTGCTATCGCCATGGGGCACCATGGGGCGAAGCTCCTGCTAGGTGCATGGCTGGTCAGTTGGTAGGGCGCGCTAAGGCAGCCACATTTTCGGTTGGTGGTCAGCTGAAGGATCATGAGATACACAATACTTCGTTACGAAGCCTCGTCGTCGCACCTACTCGTACATCAATACACCTCTTTACGTACGAAGCACACACGCGACTGAATATCAGGTTATCATGTTCTTGGAACCAGCTCAACAATGCTTCATGGAAGGCCGTCAAGAAGCTAAGGTGTCCAATGCACGTCGTACTCTTTTGTGACCAGTTGGCAGTAGCAACTCAAGCCAATGACCTCTCAGTACGCGTAGCCGAGATAATATCTTAAACCTCGTGACGTGGTTTGCTGCTGAATGTCATCTCTGTCTCCCAAAAGAGGATCCAACAGCCAAAGAAAGCGTGTCGTAGTCCAGTGGCAGGATGTGCCGCTCTGCACGCATTTTGAGATGGAGCAATCGCGTTTGGCGTGATGTCGTCTGGAATCAGTAATGATTCTAATGATCCTAATGAGATATGCAAGTCGCACACCGGAGGCTGGGAAATAGATGAAGTGTGACGTTGGAACGGAAGCGTGTCAATCGGGATCGGGTGGCGGCAGTTCTCCGCAACCTACCTCCAACAACAACGACTGACTCGAGAGGCGAAGTGGACGACAATAACCACAAAATCTCAAAGAGCATGGAATTGATTGCAATGTCGCCAACAAAACAACTTTGAGTTCATACATTGAAAGAGAGCTTGCAGCGATGGACCGCTCGCTCGCAAGTCTCGCGCGTGTTTTCCCCCAGGGACTTGGTGCCTCTCTTCTACCTAGGTATGTTTAATCTACCTTGGGTTTGCAATCTTCCACCTCTGGCAATTATTGTTCCCGTACACCCTGTTATTCTCGCCTCTGCCGTTACCAGATACGCACATCTACAAGCAGACACAGTCAGCCTGGGACCTCCTAAAATGGTATTACAGAAAAGGGATACTCACGCTGTAGAATTGCTTGAAGCAGATATCCTAGAGATCTCAGCGTCAGTACACATTCGTCATACTCGATGGAACGAAGAAAGCGAATGCTTACCCAAGGCAGCCACTGGCCAGGATTGCACCCTCCCGAGATGGAGACACGAGCGTTGCCCACGGCTCCTTGCCTGCCACTCTTCACGCTGGGAATATACTACGAACTGCGGTCAGCCAGGATTGTTTTGTGTGTCTCCAATTGCGAGATTGTACGTACGAAGCCGGAACCCTTGTTGCAGTATTTCTCGATGGCTTTCTGCACGTTGGGTGCACGCTTGAGGCAGGCGCCTTTTCCCCACTGAGATACGTTTAGTAAATCTGCCACTGAGCGTAAGATCGCATGTTCAGCAAACTCACGTCGCTGTTGGCCTTGTTACCGCGCCAGTTGGCCGCTTCGGCTTCAGCTTCGGGCGATGCGAAGGCGAGGGCGACCAAGAGGGTCAAGAGGATGAGGACGATGGCGTTCTTCATTTTCGCGATGTAGTCTTGATGGGTTGGGACGGATGGGCCGCTCGTGAGTTATTTGAGAGGGAACTAGCGAGATCGGCCAAAGAAGAACATTGTCTACATACATAGTTGCAAGATGGAGCTGTAGACAAAGACCAGCTCTTATCAATGTAAGGTACCTGTGAAGCCGAAAGTTGGTGTCAATAAGGATGACCAGTGAGTCGAGACAAAGAGAAGCAGGGTAGGAAGCAAAGGAAGAGATAGCTGCAGTTTGAAAGCGGATCATACGGACAGTCATTGGCCATGTCAGTTGCGAAATATCTCGGTATTGTTGGTACTGCTAAAGTGTCCTGCGTTTAACCCTTTGACGATCACTTGGGGTGGTCAGAGTGGTCGAGTAGCGGGATTATGGAATGCTCATCCACTCCAGCCGTTGACTTAGACTTGTCGAAGTCCAGAGATACATACCATGTGAGAGGGCGTTGACTTGATGTCGCGTAGGTTCAATCGAGGGTGCTGCGCGACGTTCTCATCTATCGCAAAATCTAGGGCTCTAGTGTTGAATCGAGTTCCACATTCCAGCCAAAACTTCTCTGTCCGAAGTCGTTCCTCAATAGCCCATCTCAGCTCTCCAGTCGTCTTCAGACGGGAAAACAACAATACGATCAAGATCCGCACCACGCGTACCATTGCCATTATCCAAGCCTCCAACAGTGATAACATTGTCATCACCCTCCTTGAGTTCCAGCTCCAGCGGCGTGGACAAAATGATACCCTTGTGCGAGTCGCGCTGGTACAGCGTCTGCATGCCATCGACATCGCCATTCACGACGACACTGCTGATGCGACGGACCTGCCACGTGCCTCCAATACGATCGGGATTACCGCCGGGTTGGTCACCAAAGCCGAAGTCGTCGGTGTTTTGGTAGTAGAAAGATACCCACTGCTTCTTGCCGCTACCTTGGATGCCGGAGAAAGTGACGGTACTATCGTTGCCTAAGATGCCGGTGACGATCTTGCCGCCTGTGGCGAAGTTGGCTTCCTGCTTCCAGGCGTCGCCTGCGACTTGGGCATCGATGGCGGCGTATGAGGTGCCGTTGACGGATGTTACGACGCCGGTCTTCACGTCAAGATCGTACACATCATGCCATTCGAGAGATACAGAGTTGTTCTCGTCGTCGACGGTCAGGGGCAGCCAGATATAGCGACTGTCCCAGACGGAGCGTAGGTCCCATTGGTCGCCGATGTAGAGGTATGTGGTACATTCGGAGCCAACGATTCGGAGAGAAAAGCCGGATTGAGAGTTGTAGGTGCGGGTGTAGGGATCCGCAATCATGAACGGTTGAGACCAGGGACCGGACAAGGAGTCAGCGCGGAATGCGACAACGTTGTTCGGGCGGTAACCAGTCTTGTGGCTCATGAGGGCGTAGTAGCTCTTGTCGGTTTGAATGATAGTAGGAGCTTCAAGATCGTACTTGTTGAAACGGTGAACGACGGACTCAACCTCGGTGAGTTCGTCGTTGAAGGCACTGATATAGACATCGCGGCCTTCGACGCGATCGCCATTGGAGTAAAGAGCGTACGATTTGTTGTCTTTATAATCGGTGAAGAGACCGAAATCTTGGGACCAGTTTCCGAGAGGCGCGGTAGCATCCACGAAGCTGTAGGGGCCGGTGATGTTATCGGAGACAGCGAGACCTTGGAGAAGCCAGCCGTAAGTGGCATTGTCTGCGTGCCACCACATCTTTAGATATAGTCAGCATTGCCATCGGTGTGTCTCTCATGTAATAAAATCGACTGACGTGGTATTGTTGCTCGATCTCCGAGTAGATAACCTTGGGTCGTTGGATGATCATTTCAGGCGAGATGTAAGGGTGATCCTCTTCGGGTGCTAAAATAGACAAGTCAGTTGGCTGCAAGAACGGAATTGGTGTCTCCATTCATACTCAGAGCCAGTCCATGATCTTGCCACGTTCCAAGGTCGTCGGAGCTGTAGACTCTAACACCGCCACCTTCCTCCTGCTCTTCAGTCTTGTATTCTCCAAACCAGAAGTACTTTCCAGTGACCTCATCCCAAGTGACACTACCAGCATGGGCATTGATGTAATTGCCATCTGTATCTCGCCATCTGCCTCCAGGAGCGATCCATTTGGCATATGTAACAGAAGTCAAGAGACCGCCGATGACAGGGAACTTGATAGCAACCATGGTGAAGATCCGGGAAAACTATCCTGCAACAATTCACATTGATTGAGACTTGCTTCTTACCTGATATACTGCCAGCCAAGGTCACGACCGCATGCTATTAGCCCGAAGGCCGACTTCACCAAGATCGTTGTATGCGGCTCCACATGAGAGGAGGCGCAGGAACAGCCATTCTTCCGTGGACGATCTCTCTTGGCTTTGCGGGGGCTACATATAGCCATGCAAGATGCATGGAAGCGAGTTGCTGAAGGAAGACTTGGACGAGTACGAGCTGCACTGGGCGAGCGGTATTCACATAAGTGACGTCGAAGAGACCCGGAGCAACGGTCAACAGTTCCTCGTGTCCATCTCGCCCGACTTGGGGCCTTGCTCTTGTGCAAGTGGCAAATGCAGAGCGAATACAAGCTGGTTCAAACTCTCGGGGACATATTGTCTCCATAGAGATTTCAGTGGATGTTTGCCTCGGGGCTGTGTTGTGTGTGACTTGAGAGTGGAGGAAGCGACTGAGCTGAAGCCATTCGAGCCATTCACTTGCAACCTCGACTTGTGACACCAGCAACGGCTTGGGACCACGACTTCTGGCGACCGCAAGCTCACGCGTCGTCCTCCGAGATTCTAAGCTGGCGAGCTTCAAACTCGAAGCATTGAAACACTCCTCCACGGGCCCATCGTCCACGACACACCAACAGACAGAGACCCTCCGCCTACCTCCTCGGTGCATATAATTCGTCGCAAGGCATCGGACTCATTCGCGCCACGGAGACGTCGCACAACCGAGCTCCTCCGAGGGTTCAGCCTCCTGCTTCACTTTATCGAACCTTTCATTTCTTATCCGCAGACCACGTCGTAAGAGTTCGAGACCGCTATACCAAATCTTCGGCATCAGATCACCATGTCTGACCGTCGGATGCAGTCCTCTCGCGACGACCGTCGCCGCGACCGCGATGGACCAGACAGGCGCAGACGTTCGCGCTCGCCGCGCGGTGGAGGCGGCGCAGGAGGAGGACGCAGAGAGTTCGGCGACGTAGACTCCTACTCTTCGAGCCGGAACTACAGAGAGAGGGAGCGCGAGGACAGATACCAGGGACGGGACGAGAGACCGCGCGACAGAAACTGGGACAGAGACAATGCGAGAAGGGATGCAAGGAGAGACGATGGCGATCGCAGACGTGACAACCGCCGCGACCGGGATTTGTTTGACGACCGACGAGGACCGCGCCGCGATGACAGGCGCGATGACAGGCGCGATCACCGTGGCGAGGGCAGGGAGGACAGGGCTCGCGACAACGACGACATGAGACAAATGGAGCGCCAGAGCCGCGTTAAGAGCGCATCGCCGCCTCCTCGCAAGCCTAAAGAGCCTACGCCCGATCTCACAGATGTCGCTTCTGTGCTTGTCCGTAAGCGCAGACTCAATCAGTGGGACATCAAGCCGCCTGGCTACGAGAATGTGACCGCCGAGCAAGCCAAGCTGTCGGGCATGTTCCCATTGCCCGGTGCACCAAGACAGCAGCCAATGGACCCGTCGAAGCTCCAGGCGTTTATGAACCAGCCTGGAAACCAGGCCGCAACCAACGCTCTTAAGCCCTCCACCGCGCGCCAGTCGAAGCGCCTCTTCGTACACAGGCTGCCAGCCTCTGCCACTGACGACAGCGTCAGTGCCTTCTTCAATCTTCAACTCAACGGACTGAATGTCACAAAGGGTGTTGACCCTTGTATCTCGGCGCAAGTCAACCAGTCGCAAGGTTATGCCCTACTGGAGTTCAAGAATCCGGAAGACGCGACCAATGCAATGGCACTTGATGGAATTAGCATGGGTCCGGAGAGCATGGACACCAGCAATGGTAATTCGAACGGTACGGCCAAGGGCCTTGAGATCCGCAGGCCAAAGGACTACATTGTTCCTACTGTTACCGACGATACCCAGAACGAGGCCGGTGTGCTTTCCACCATCGTTCCCGACACGCAAAACAAGATCAGCATCACTAACATCCCGATCTACTTGAACGACGAGCAAATGACGGAGCTCCTCCAGTCTTTCGGCGAGCTCAAATCCTTCGTTTTGGTCAAGGACACCTCGAGCGAGCAGAGCAGGGGTATTGCATTCTGCGAGTACGTTGATCCCAACGTTACCGATGCGGCTGCTGAGAGTTTGAATGGCATGGAGCTTGGAGACGCTGCTCTGAAGGTCAAGCGCGCCAGTATTGGTATCCAGCAAGTCAGTGGAGAGATGAGCGTCAACGCTATGAGCTTGATGGCTGGTACACAGGCGAAGGCAGATGCGGAGGCCGGCAGAGTTCTGTGCTTGATGAACATGATCACACCGGAGGAGTTGATGGACCCCGACGAGTCCGAAGGTAAGCGTGCAACCCTTTTACCCCATTCTTGAAGCGGCGTACTAACTCACATTTCAGAAATTCTCGACGACGTCAAGGAAGAGTGCGCCAAGTACGGCAAGGTCCTCGACACCAAGATGCCCCGACCTACGGGTGGCAGACAGGGCGCCGGTATCGGCAAGATCTACGTCAAATACGAGGAGCCGGCGTCTGCGCAGAAGGCGCTGGCTGCGCTGGCTGGCAGAAAGTTCGCAGACCGTACTGTTGTTGTCACATTCTTCGGCGAGGAGTACTTCGATATCAACGCCTGGTAAAAGACCAAGCTTCTTGAGAGTCAGATACTGGTGAAGGACGGAGATGGATCTAGCCTACATTGGTGCCATTCGGCGAACAAAGGCATGTCGAGGGGACTTTACAGGGTTAGGTCTTGCACAGCAGAAAAGCGCATGTAATCCTGTGTACCATAGCAAAGCGTATTCATCCTGGCTAGATCGAGCAGGGCTGTGAGATACACGTGCACCCATCATTGAGATACATTTCAGTACAATCAGGCGGGAAATGTGCTTATAACAAACAATCCGTCATTCACTTGATAGTTGGTGCCTGAACCTCTTCTGGACCCTGAATGGTGGGGGCTCAGCCACGATTGTCCACGCTTCGAGCCACAAGCGCTCGTCTCACCATTCTCCTGGAACACTCTATCCTACACTCCACTTCACTTTGCTTGTTGTTCACATTGTGCTTAACCCTCTTACACTACAAGTAGTATTGAACGGCTTTACAACCCATCGAAATAGCACACACAATCCCAATACCCCTCAACACCCCGACAACCAAGCAAAGATGCCCTTCGGAATAGGCAAGAAAGACAAAGGCGACGACCTCGACTCGCAGAAACGATCCCTCTTCGGCGGCCGCTCCAAATCGTCCAAGCCGTCCTCCCCAGCGCCCTCTTCGGCCAATCCCTATGCCGCTCCCCCTCCGCAGGCTGGTAGCTCGAACCCATATGCCAACCAAGGCACCTCAAATCCCTACGCTAAGCAAGGCGGCCAAAATGACCCTTATGCACCTAAGAGCCAGAGCAACCTCTCTCAACCACCAACAAGCTCGTTTGGCAATCTCACTCTGAACGGCAGCGAGGCGGGCGGCCCACCTCCTAGTTACTCTGGACCTAGTCAATACTCTAGGGATAAGAGCCCGGTGCCGCCTGGAGGATACGGCGGTGGAGCGCCTAGGCCGCAAAACGGCGGAGGCTACGGACAGTCTGGATACGGGCAGGCAGCAGGATACGGCGAGAACCCTTACGGCAATGGGGGTGCTTCTTCGGGCTCGAGGGGAGCTGGTGGCTACGGCGGATTGGGCAGGAGCAACAGTCAGGAGACCATGGGCACAGATGCTGGCCGCAATGCGTTGTTCGGTGATGCTCCTAAGCGAGTCGCTCAGCAACAGCAACAGCCACCCCCAGAAGAGAGCAATGACAACAGCTACGGCAATTCTGGCGGATTCTCGAGCGGCGGTTTTGATTCCACTGAGATGCCTGGTGGCTATGGACCTGCCATGAGCGCTCAGGATGAAGAAGACCAAGACGTTCAAGCCACCAAACAGCAAATCAAGCAATACAACAACGAGTCCCGCGACGCTACAAGGAGAATGATGGCTATGGCCGCTACCATGGACGAAACACAAGCCAGCACCCTGCAGACCCTCGGCCAGCAGGGCGAGCGCCTCTACAACGCTGAGCGCCACATCGACCAATCCACCACCAACGCCGAAACCGCGCAGAAGAACTTCAAGTCCCTGAAGCACGCGCAGCGAGGCATGTTCAACCCGGGCTGGGGTGTAAGTGGCAATCCGTTCACCAAGTCGAAGAATGAGCAGCAGCACATCGAGCGTGAAGTGGCACACTTGGCGCGCCAGCGTGAGATAAAAGAGCACACTAATCGCGCCAATTACTCCGACGCCCAACGGCGTGACCGCGATCAGAAGGAGCTCGGCAGGCTTGGTGGGCCCGGGCCTGCTGGATACCCTTCGAGCAAGCCTTCTCTCGCAGATCGCGCCAAATATGAGTTCGAGCCTGATGATGAGGACGACGCGGCGAACAACGAGATTGATGACAACCTGTGAGTAGCCCCCCGAATATCAACTCGTCGGATATCCGTGAGACAATACTAATATTTCTGCAGTGACGCCCTCCTCCGCCACACCAAAGGCTGGAACCAGCGCGCCCAAGTCATGAGCCGCGAGTTAGACAGCCAGAACGAACAGATCGCTCGCACCGGTCTGAAGACCGAGAACCTAGAGACCGAGATGGATTACCTCGACGCCAAGATGAAGCGGCAGCTGAAGAAGAACTAAGGTCTTGTCGAGTATTGGAGATCCGCTGTTAGGATAAAGAATTCGACTACAAAAAAGTTCTATCCTGGTTTGCTGTCATTGTGGGTCCAAATAGAGCGGTGGAGTGGTTTGCATTAGGTGATCATGATACGCTTCTTGTCTTACTGTATTCGTTGCCCGTGGATGATGTGATATACATTCGGTCGCTCTTCGCACGTTCGAGAGCATGATTCACGGTTACCTTGCGTGCTAGTAATGCGTATCGGACAAAATGAGCTGAACCACCCGCTCTGTCAGTGGTCGCGATACTGACTCCCGGAAAAGGAACCTCCTCTGCAACTCAATCAAACTCGACACAAGCCCACCGCTACTCTGCAACCCAACCTCATGCCTCGCAAGTCGCAGTGCATCACGAATCACCCGCACAAACCAGACATCACATTGCCCGCAAATCAACCCTCCAAAAGCCCCAACGAGCAGACACCACAGCCTTGTTTCTTCGAACCCTACCCAAACGCTGGCAAAGTCCGGTTCCAACACGTCTTTCAGACGTTGGGCGACGATGAAAGCGGTCTTCGCTTGTCTAGGATCGTTCCGAGGCAACAGAGTCCAGATTATCAACGCTGCTTTGAGGGCATTCTCTCTCTGGTCTGTTGTGGTGAATGCAAGCAATCTGTTTCGAACGGCTAGGGTGGAGAGTCGTTGCCAGTACATTATCTGCAGGTCGGAAGGAGGGGAAAGGTTTGTTGTCGGGTCGGTCGTGTCTTTTATTAGATCGCACTCGATGACTCGAGGGATTAAGAGGCGAAGATGGGTGGGAAGAAAACTGCTGCGTAAGAGCTGGTGGTTGCTAGTCGCAACAGCACTGTCGTTTACGGTTTGTGTGGCTTGGATCTTGCGTTTCACGGCCGAATCTATTGGCCGAGGATCGTAAGTGCACGCTGCAAAACTGCAGGGCTCAAGCTTCATGCACGCCAGCACGTCGTCGAGACTGAGCAGACGAATTAGAACTCGCTGGTCCTCGAATGCGTGGATGCCGCCTTCTAGCTCAGCCGTCAGATCTACTGCTGCTTTGAGGTGGATCCTTGCGGCTGGTTCGTCGCCTCTGTACAACGCCGCAGCTGCAAGGTACAAGATACAATCGACCAGAGCTCCCGTAGCCCGAGTTCCAGCAGTGGCGGGTCGATCGCTTTCAAGTCTTTGCTGCAGCAGGCGGAGTGATTGATGTGTACAGGTAAGAGCTCGATGTTGGAGATGGGTGAGGGAGATCGCTTGCACGTAGCGAATGCGTGAAGCTGCAGCGCTCAAGATGCAATTCATCATCAGGTCATCTTGAATCGCAGAGCCGATGACTCGCTCGATATTTGGGGTGAAAGTGAAGTTACTGGGGAACTTCGTCGAGTAGTGGTGGAAGTATTGCAGCAGATCGTGTGAGATGATGTCGAGAGGTACCGAGGCGGACTCGAAAGGGTCTAGCTTGGACGACAGAGAGCGTATGTGAGGGTCGTAGAGGGCCCGGTCGTCTAGAATAAGATGCTGGTGTCGAGTGTCATTTGGCTGTTCGCTCGGCAAGGAATTCCGGATGCTCAAGGCTACTACTTTGTTTGGCTTTCGATCGGGTCGACGTCTATTCACTCCTATATCTTTCATGGCATGCTTTCGGATTTTGCTTTTGACTTTCGCATCGTACATTCCAGGGAGATCGGAGAAGACGAGGAATTGGAAAGACGTTGGCATGTTGAATGGATGTCAGCCGTTCCCGCTGAACCCCTAATGCCGGAAATGATAGATATTCGAGAGATAGCACTACAGCGAGCTGAACCATGTCGAGAGCATATGTGACCAGCAGCTTGTCGACATACTTCATTCTGCTTTGCTGACGAGCCGTCCCTTGGAAGCACTAAAGATTCAGGTAAGGTCGAGGCCTTGTGGATTAGTCGTATAACACGCCGTAACATCTTACGTAGTGGGCTGCAGACAGACGCAGGGACTCGATGACCAATTACCTAAAGCAGACAAGGTGCTTGGGTGCTACCCTCGGTCAAGCTGAGTAAGCTCAGGTGTAACGCAGACCGTTTACGTTTGGTCACTTACAGATTACTGCCATAGATGCGTTAGTTATGTCACAGAAACCACTTGGACAGCACTGCGACAAACAGTTCATGATTCCAAAGGTGGAAGGATAAAGTTAACAAAAGAACAAGCCGTGTTGATTGAACTCTATCACTGCGAAGTATCTTTTCTAATTCAGTGAAATGAAGAGCTAAGCTCGGTGGAATTCGTTTGACTTCGCTAATTGACTGGAAGAAACAGCGCATAGGTGTCTCTATGGGAGTCGCTCATCAATAGGCAATTGAGCCAGGAAGTGCATAATCCTTCAACCAACGAGCAGCAAGCTCTCGTGCAATAGCAGTTGCGTCTTGCGAATGTCGTTTCGTGGCTTGCGAATCTCGTTTTCGAACTCTGCGGAGACGTCCGGAACGGTACATCCTACACAGGTAGTCTTCTTCGTCTGAGGACGTGTTCGACTGAAGGAAAGCGTCTACGGTGTCTCTCAAGTGGTCATCTTCAGGAACATACCGCTTCCCATGCTCCGGCTGAAGAGTTCGTTTCGACTCCGAGGAGGACGGAGGTTGGATGTGAGGATCAGGTCGGTCGCGTAAAAGCGAATCCCCATCTTGCAACGCTTGCATTGGCTCTGTTGCTTCAGATCTGTCCATATAATCTTCAAGCGGATGCATTACAAAGTCTTGATTCTTGTCGTCCATGCTATCCGGGTTGGGAGTGTTCGAGTCTGATTTGCTCTCGCTTAGGTCTTCATGGAATTCGCCACCTTTAGAAGCGTCAACGGAACTTCGTTCTGTGTAAGCTTCTTCGTCAGGTGGAGGGCCTTGTGGTATGGAGTTCCATTCGAGGCCGGCAAGGGCTGGATACTGCTGCAGCAGCGCGGCGGGAAGGAAGTTTTTCGGCATGCAAATTGTTGTTCCCGCGTGGGACGCTGCTTCTTCTTCCAACAGAGGCTTAAAACACACCCGGCCAGCCTCAGATCTGAAATGCCTACCAAGAGCGTCTGCACGCGCGAATCTACGTCCACATCCCCATGATGAACCATTGGATAATGTACCGCGGCAGACGAACCTCTTCTCGCCTGAGTGCAGGCCTTCATGGCGCTTCCGATCATGCTGGCGAGCGAAGGCTTTGCCACAAACAATGCAAACGAAGGGTCTTTCATCCGTATGAGTACGTAGATGGGAGCGGAGGTTATACGCTCTCGTGAAGCGTTTAGGACAAAGGTTGCATTAGTATGTTGCTGGATGCCTCCGCTGCCTTCGACTGTCCGCGCCATTTGAAGGAGTGCGTTCGGGGTTAGCGAGGTCCAGTATATAATCGCGATGATCCGAGGCGTTGCTAGAACTGCGCCCGTTACGCGAAGACTGCGATCCGTTTGGGCCTCTGACAGAAGATGGAGTTCGCGGAGATACTGAGTTGTCATCGTAGGGAGCGAGCGAAGTACTTGACATAGGTGGCTGGAGAGATAACGAGCGCCCACGTCCAGCGAGCGAAGGTGTTTTCGGACGTGGAAGTGCGTGGGAGTCGGACTTGGCACGCATACGAGGCAATGAAAATCGCCATGTCGTACTTCTGTCGTGGTAAGGAGCGAATGAGCCGGTCAAAGCAGGAGGCCGCACGATCGATGCTAAGGAAATTACATTCGGCTTCGATCCAACGGGAGGACTACTTGGGTCACCCCTTCGTCGTAGATGATATGGCATTGCTCCCTGTGCACGTGCATGAGTGGGTTGCATCGACGAGCTACCAGAGGGCAAAAAAGGTACTGGCGGTCTCGCAATAGACGATGGCTGTGCTTGATTTCTCAGTGCAGCCGCTGATAGCTTGTCGCGCAGAGTCAAGAAATTGTACGCAGCGACCTGCCGATGCCGTTGGTGGGACGTGGCTGGAAGTTGGTTTGAGCGCGAGACCGGTCGAGGGAGGGAGTCGACCAATCTCTTGCAATACAAGCTTAAGTGAGCTTTGGATTCCATGGTCTGCGGTGCTGGTCTGTCCATCCCATGCATCCATGGCGGTGGCAAAAGATCCCGCCAGTCCTCGGGCGGCGTCCATGCAGCTTTGCAGCTGGCTCTTCACCAGGTCCGGATCGTCGACTCCCCGATGTACGTTGGCATGAGGACCAGACGATTGCACTTCGGTTTGACCGGTATTCATCGTAGCATCCGCGTTGTCGATACTCATAAGAGCCACTGGAGCGCACAGAGCTGGTGGAACATCGGCTACGCCGTGCGTACTGCCGCCTCGTACGAGAGAGGCTATTGTGTCAGACAGACTCTTGTTGGAATCAGACAGATGTTTATTGGAGAGCAAGACGTCCTTAATCTGGGTTTCGAGTTTCTCGATACCGATTGCGTTTCTGTCGATGTGTTCGTTAACAAGACAACTTATTAGCCAGGGACTCGCACTGCTTCATCTACTCACTTGCTCCGCCGGCTTTCTTCGAATTGTGGAATTGTAAGCATCAAATGCAATATTGCGCGATAGCGTTCCAACATAGCTCTCAGCTCAATCAGCCTGCTTTTGTCGATGGTCCATTGTAGCCTGGCAGAAGTCCTCTGCCAAGATCCTCCTTGCGTTATCTTGCGAAGCGACGCTTCCACGGGACCTTTCAGCTCCAAGAAGACGGCACTGCAGCCGCGTAGGACTTTTTCGGTGTCGTCAACCAGCTGTTCAGTGTGCAGTGCTTTGATATCCGCGTGAGAGAGCAACGTTCCAACGTTTCTGGGTGTACTAGCTGTCGTTTCAACCTCGGTAGCAATGCTCTCCAAAGCCGTCTTCGCATCGCGGATATCTCTGGCACATTTCCAAAGCACGCCGCCGACTTCAGCTCCAAAGCCGGCGACTTCGAGGACTCCAGCTGCGAGTCCAAAAGCCTCCATGGCAATACATTTCAGGGCATGATCATTGCTGGTGATAAGACTAGAAAGCCTCTGAAATTTATCTCATGGCAAACAGAAGCTGTTTTAGTAACGGGACGGAGGATCAGGTCAGGTACAGATTACAGTGCCTCGTTCATGAGGCTGAGCGGCAGCCATCAAGCCGCGTTGCGGGACTTGTTTGCATCCGGCGAATCAAGCAGTGCCACATATCGACAAGGATGAGGCACAGCCTGCATAAGCCCCTCTAAACAACGGAACATTCGGCGGCTGCTTGTGACTTTTCACGTCGAACGGAGGAGGAACGTGTGCCGCCGCGACGGCTAAGTTTGACATGTCTTTTTCTCATTAAATATTCTGGAGTTTACATACGGGATGCGTGCGTGCTGGCTTTGCTGGCTGGTCCGCGCCTTGTCCGAAGGGTATCTTGTTGGTTGGCTTTCTAATGCTGCTTTCGTGAAAAGGGGAAATGGGGAAAAGAAGGGGTAATGCACCCTATCCGCCTGTGTCTGGAGGTTCCTGAGTCCCTCTGTGAATTATATCAAGAAATGAGACTATGCAATGAAAGTTGTCATGATAGTGGCCACGGTGCTCAGCGGGTCTTTATATCGACGTGATCCGAGTCGATCCGTTGACGCCCTTCTTGGGTCGTAATGTGATGACGTTTTCGAGTTCTTTGATCATGCTTGTGTTTGCTTCGCGGCGAGCCATAAGACTTGTGCGACGTTCGCGCTCTTGGTGCATCTTCATAATTCGTTCCTCGCGGGTCAGGGACGATCGCTTCTTAGGCATGGCTATAGCTTCGAAAACGGCTTCGCCCTCCTCGGATGGAGTAGTGGCAATACTCGAGCGTTTCGAAGTCATTCCATCTCCATCGCCGGAAAGAAGTCTGAGAGCGTTCGCAGGCGAGCCGTCACCATCTTCGTCAACGGCTGTGAGGCCACCGAGAGATGAGACAGGCGAGCGAAGTCCGGATGCATTTGAGACGAGTGAGAGGCGCTTTTCCTGTCGTGTGATGTTCGACTGCAAGCTGGCTTTGCCGGTCTCCCAGGCCTGCATGAGGTCCTTGAGGTCAGTGCCGATCGAATCGTATTGCGCCATCAGGTTTGGACCAAGATCAGTGAGGTCGTCTGACGATTCTATCGATCGATTGGTCTCCTCCCGCAAGACTTGCATCTTTGCCTGGAGACTTCGGATACCTGAAGACAAAGCCGAGATCTTGCGGACTTGGCTGCGCATGTTGTCACGTGCTGGTGCGGAGCTCGGAGATCTCATGGCAGGCGTTGTAGGTACGTTGAGCGTCTCCATGTCAGCCATGACGTTCTGGAGCTTGTCTGCTGAAGTGGCTAATGTGTTGCTTAGAGAGAAAAGCAATTCGGTCGCTGTGCGCCAGCGCGTGAAGTCCGGTTTGCTGCCATCTGCTTGCAAGGACATGAGAGCCGATACAAAGACACGGCGAAGAATGCCTGCGCGGTAGCCGAGTACACGTAGTGATTTGAGCGACTCCGGGTCGTCCTCGAGAATACCCAAAGCTTCCGGGCCAGATGCTTCTTGGGCATCTTGTGCATTGATATCGTAAACGTCGAAATATCTGTCGAGATCGTCTTCATCGATCAGCGTCCGCAGTGTGGTGATTCCAGCAATACAAGCTGGGATCAGGGCAGCATATGATTTATGCAGCACTTTGCGAAGCCTAGCGCAACGCCTAGCCGGACCGCTGTCCTCGAGTCTGGACACTGGTGGTAAAGGTGTGCTTAGTCTGTAGCCCTTTGACACGAGCTCGACCTCCTGAATGAATTGTAAGGCACTCGTGCTCGAGACCTCGAAAGCCTGCCAGTTGGTCGTTGAATTTGTCGCGCCCTCAACAGCTTGGTGCCGAAGGTACTTCAGCCACTGTCTCCTCACGTATGCATAGCCAACCAGGGTTATCAATGCAAAGAGCGTCACCACCAGTGCTACTCGTCCCTTGCTGAAGTGGCCTCCTTTTCCTGAACGGGCCCAGTGTATGAGCCAGACTGCAGCGAACGCACCCACCGCGGTCGCAGCTGCGCCATACAAGCTGTTCGCATTGTTGAGTATGGCAGGCTCGCTTGCTACGCCATCCGTTTCGTGTCTTGGGATTGATGTCGGCGGTGGTAAGGAGCCTTGGTCCAGGTACTCGTTCAGAAGTTGTGATGCGACCAGAATGTAGCGGAAATGTTCGAGGAACTTTGCGTTCTCAGCGCGACCCAGTCGGGAGTTCACGGCGGTGGACCACGCATTGTGGACGCTAGCGAGAGACGCCTGGGTATTTGTTGTCGAGCTTATGTGTATTGGAGGGAGGATCTTCCGTCGCAGTCGCGAGGCCGGTGCAGGCAGTATATTAGACGGTGCGAAGGAAATGGGGTCGTCTACATGTTGCGCGCGGATCGAAGGGCTGTGGTCAGGTTCGCTGTCGTGGTGTGGGTCATATGAACCCTCGCCTGAAGTACTGTCAGCGCATTGCTTATGGTCGTTTGTCCCAGCGCTCAGTGGAAGGATTCCACAAAAGGATGCAAGTGAGGCTGTAGGCAAACGTACCTTCGAGATAGGCAGCTAGAGGGGTGCCTTGGGCGTAGATGGGCTCCATTCCATGGCGTGACTCCTACGGTACAGGATGTTGGGATGTGGTGTGCGATAGGGCTGAATGGCTTGGGTATACTGAGTGGTATGTAAAAGAGACGGTCTCGGTAATGGAGTGTACAGACGGTAACTATGGGCGAGATTGGATGATGTATTGTTTGTTGTCCAGACGCGACTGGCGGCGAGATTGGGCCATGTGCTCTCGAACATATGGAGATTACAGGGATGCGTGATTCAGCCCGGTGGCCCTGACTGGAAAGGGGTGAAGATTGTGGGGTCGCGGCCTAGTACTAGTACTAGTATAAACGTAGCACTTCTGTTGCCTTTCAAGCATCATCCTGACATGTGGTGATATGGTAAACTGCCCTCCTTTCTGTGCACCTGTGCCATTTACAAACTTGGGCCATTTTTGGAGCTGAAGCAAGGCCGCAAGCCGGAGGTTATCGTCTTCCGCTCCTCGTCAAAGCATGTCCGCCATCGCCGACGAGCTGTCTCAGGCAGATGGCAGATGTTGAAATAACGGCCGCAAGATCTGCCATATCGTCATTTGCCTTTCTTGTAAGTACATGACAAAGCAAGAGAGATGTTTCCGTAATCTTGGTGCCAACAGCCCTGCATAACAATCAAACTCTCGGCCGCCCAAGTTCACTTCAGCCGCTGACGGCAGCAGGAGCCGCCGAACTTCCAGATTGCGAGCTTTACCACGTGTCTGAGCCTCATGCACCACACCTCCTGTCTCCAGTGAGATCGATGTCGATGTCACTATACAAACCTTCTATGCCGCCAACTTTGAGGCTCATCTGGTCCCGGATGCAATGTATCACCCAAGACCGGCCAGTACGATGATTAATCCCTTTAGCTCCGGCTCGACGTTATCTCGGCATGCGGCGCTTCGTAATCGCATAGCCCTGGGCTCTCGCTCACTCACTAGACGGTGACTTCACTTCATGCGTGCTGCCTGGGCGAGTATACGCCTCCGGAGGTATTCTGTTCTACTGCTTACATGCCATGCTACCTTCTGCAGGTCCCACGATCAGCCCTATGCTGCCGATCTATCCTCCCTTCAGTAGGCCCAAGAGGCTGTGTTTTAAAGACCTCTTGTCAGCATTCTGGATCTGCCATCGCTCTCTCCGAGCAGGCATGTCGCCACATCTCCAGCACGGTGTCGCGATTAGGCATCATGTCTACCGACCAAGGTTCTTAGCGGCGTCCTCGCAACCTTCGAGGCTACCCTGACATAATCGGCACAATGAGTTACCCTTCATCGTTCTTCCGTCCCGATCGCAAGCCTTCATCTCGTCCTTCTGTCCGATACTGGCATAGTCGAACAATGTATCATTCGCCCGTTGGTCCTCTAGTCAATGAAGCGAGACGCACATCGAAAACTACTAGCCAGCCGCAATAAAGTCGAGATAGACCAAGGTAACGACCCTGTGATACTGCGAACGCGAGCTAGTTGCAGTGTTACTCCGCGAGATCATATAAATGCTCAGTCGAACGCAGACGACTCGATAATGGCACATTGCAGCGTTTAAGTCGTCTCTCCTGCACCTCCAACAACAATTTCCATCACCATGAGCGAAGAAGCCCGTATCACCGCCTGCAAGACGGCCTTGAGCCAAATCTACACAATGCTACGATCCTCACCAGGGCAATGGCGCAACTTCCTCACTCTTGCCCGCACAGCCATCGCACATCTGGACGCCACGACTCTCATGC
The DNA here is from genome assembly GCA_022813715.1 of Cladosporium austrohemisphaericum. Classification (NCBI taxonomy): domain Eukaryota; kingdom Fungi; phylum Ascomycota; class Dothideomycetes; order Cladosporiales; family Cladosporiaceae; genus Cladosporium; species Cladosporium austrohemisphaericum. The sequence goes on from JAKLLY010000025.1 coordinate 180,019, forward strand.
AGCAGACCAACAGAACAGCAGAGCAGGTCTGGATCGTAGCGGGATTGCAAATGCTCGCGTTCAAAGACGTCGACAATGGTCCGGTTGTAGACATCGCATCATGGTGTTCAAGACAATGGCTCAACATCGTTCAACGCGAGCCGCAAAACCTGTCTGCTCTTCGAGGTTTGGGCCAAATGTGGCTATCTAAGTCGCAGCCTGCTCTTGCGAGAGTACATGCATCGCAAGCACGGTCCTCGTCTAGTGGAAGCGGCTCGCAAAGATCCGGTCGATCAGCTGGTGAGTCAGCGGCGGAGGCTGAGCGACGCGTGGGTTCTGCAGATTACGTGGAGGCGAGAGGATTCCTACAGCCTGCTGCAGAGTATCTGGAGAGAGCCGTTGTTGCTGCATCAGGGCAGAATGCTTTGTCCGGTGACCTGTTGAGCAAGGTAAGCCAAGCTCGCTTGACCCTTCCAAAGCAATAGGCTAGTAGCTAACGCACATGTAGGCTGCAGAAGCGTACATGTCTCTCGGGAATGTCTCAAGCCCGAGGACGAACGAGCAGTATTTTCGTCGGGCGTTGCAGTTGTTGCAGAGAGCGTCGCAGATACAAGGTTATGCCCTTCCTAGGCATTTGCAGAAGTGAGCACGACCTCAGAGCAACGTAACGTGTACTCAAGCTAACAGACGACAGATACCTTGACGATTATGGCAGATTGTACCTATAACATACAAAAGATCTCTAAATATACAGCAAGAGCATAGGTTGCTTCATAGATAGTGCATGCGATGTGTCTTTTGCGGGTCACCCACTGTTTCATCTTCCTTGTTCGCACCGGGTACAACGGTGCCGTGCGGTCAGTGGCTGTCGAATAGATCACAGTCATACTATGAAATGGCCCGAGAGTTGTTTCTGGCTTACTTGCGGGAATAATCACTTTGATAGCGAATAGAATGAAGAATAAATACATGTACTCAAGGAGAAGTGAAGTGCATTCGGGCTAGCAAACGCCGAGAAATGAACCCTAACCCTAGAGCAACGTCTGTGAGTTGGAAGCGACGTTCGCGCCACTTCGAACACGAACTACCTTATGAGCCGTCATATAATCGCCCAAAGATACCCCATTCACTACCCAGCACCGATCGCCATCACCACTTACACCCATCTCACCTTGTCCCGAAAATTAGACCGCGCAAGGCGACTCGGAAGGCTGCGGACTTAAGCAAATCTCGCGACTTCTACCTCACTCCAAGCCATCCACGTGGCTCCTGGTTCCTGCACATCCGAAGTTCAAGGAAACAAACCACTCACTATCGCTACCATGCTCGATGAGCGCCAGCTTGCTCTCAAACCTATTGTAGGAGAAAGTGTGGCCCACAACCACCGGGTAAGTGCCTCTTCTTGCTTGAGTTGCCAGCTGGGGCAACAACACGTTGCATCACATAGCAAGCACGCCGCTAACACGATCTACTAGACCGTTTCTAATATCAGATCACTCACTGCGTCCCTCTTCGGTGTTGTCGCCGGCACTCTCGGCCTCGAATCCCTGCCAGGCTTCTTCTTCTACTTCGTCGGCACAGCCATCGTCTCGCTTCTGATTTTCTCCCTCAAAGCGAAGAGCGATGCTAGTGCCTACTTCTTCCGACCTCTAGGTGACTTCTGGATTGGCGATCTCTTCGGCGGGCTGATGTCGTTCGTGCTTACATGGACGCTGTTCTACGGCCTTTGCAAGGCGTGATTGGGCGTGGGCCGCGTATGTAAACGCTTTGGTCAGCGCCGAGATGGGGTATGCGAGATTCGGGGTGGCGAGCGAAGATGCTGCTTGGAGGAAGAGGACGGGCAGGGTTGAGACGTGTCGGCCGCTCCGAGATGAAGAGCGAGCTACGGCTCCGTCAGGCTTTCTTTTGCAGTCATGCATACTCGATTACAGCATGGCGAGCGACCTTTGCCGCATCGGACGGCATTGCACATTCCAGCGATGGAGTCTCTTCTGCTTGCCAACTCGACAACGTCCTTTACACCACGCCATTGCAGGGATCAAGGGCCGGCCATGAGAGACCAGCGCTTACTTTCAGAGGATGATAGCTCTACCCTCTCTTCGAGTGGGGCACATAGGGCGCCATTTCTTAGTTACCTTACCATTTCATGAACGCGCTGTACTTATTTCAAGCCGGTTGAGGCAGGAAAGAGCCCATGAAGAGCCTAACGCCAGACAAACCATAGGAGCGTGCTATATGCGACAATTTTCACCAGAACTACATAGCATGGCTTTAGGTTCCTAGACATACGTGTACATGATATTAGCGATACAATTCACTGCTCTCGTCCGATCTTGAGCAAAATAGTGGGGTTCGGAGCGGAACTAGCCGTGTCGGCGACTTCCCCAGGTTTTTTGGCTCTCTCGTCCTGAAAAAGTTCAAGACTTGAACTCCGAAGGCAGACTCGGCTGTTAGAGAAGCTGTCAACCACCACACACCATGCCGGCCTCCCAACTGAAGCGTCTCAAGACGTCTCTGCGTGAGCAGGGCGTCACCGGACCTCAAAAATCTAAAAAGCAAAAGAAGGAGCACAAGGGCCGCTCAGGGCAGGAGCGCGTCGACCGCAATGTCGCCATGCAGCAGATCCGCGATTCCTTCAATCCCTTCGAAATGCGCCAGGCCTCCCGACCGGCCAAGTTCCCGAGCGCGAGCCAGCAGCCTGCAAAGACTGGACGCTATAAGGATATCTTACACAGACCCGGTGTCTCGAAGAGTGCCGGAGAGCAAATGCGCCGCGACACTTTGCTGCCGGAGATGCAGAGAAGGAATAAGACTGGCGGACTTACCGACCGGAGAATTGGTGAGGGAGATGTTGGTATGACGCCTGAAGAGCGCGCGACTGAGCGCTATGCTCTGGAGAAGCAGAGGAAGAAGGGTGGTTCCATGTTCGATCTGGAGGGCAGTGATGATGAGGGTGGATTCGGCTTGACACACGGAGGAAAAAGGATTCAAGACCTGGCCACAGACGACTTCAAGGACGATGTGTCGGGAGGCTCTGACGACGATTCCGATGGAGAGCTCATGCGCAAGAAGCGCCGCAGGTCCGACGTGGATGACGAGGAAGACGACCAGCCTGCGCCAGAGGAACAACCGCAGGAGCCTGAGCGGAAAAAGTCGAAGCATGAGGTTATGCAGGAGGTCATTGCCAAGTCAAAACAGTACAAGTATGAGAGGCAAAAGGCGCAAGAAGAGGATGACGACATTCGCGAGAAGATGGACAAGGAAATGTCAGAGATGCTTGCCTTGCTTGGTGGACACAAACCACCCACTAAGGCTCAACTTCTCGAAAAGGCTGAAGCAAAGGCTGGTGCTGCTGGCATCAACCCTGATCGCCAGGCATTGATTGACAGTATGGACCGTGTCCAGGCCGACAAGGAATACGATATTCGCATGCGCCAATATGCACAGGACACCCGAGCGAAGCCCTCCGACCGAACAAAGACTGAGGAGGAGAAGGCTGCAGCAGAGGCCGAGAGGCTTCGTAAGCTTGAGGAGAAGCGTGCCAAGCGCATGAATGGCGAGGAGGTTTCTGATGATGAACCTGAGGAGGAGACCAAGGCTCCGGCACCAAAGGCTGGATTCGACGCAGCCAGACCTGACAAATATGTTGACGAGGATGACGAGCCCGATGAGACTGCGGAATTCGGATTCACATCTTCTCGCGCACCACAGAAGCCCGCAAAGGAAGAAAAGGCTGTGCAGCCTGACGAGGATGAGTTTGCTCTGGATGACGATCTTATTGCCAGTGGATCCGATGTCGACAGCGATGTCAGTGGCGAGTCAGACGGTGAGGGATCAGCCTCTGGATCCGACTCCGACGCTGAATCTGACGACGATGAGGGACAGGAGCCGGCAATCGATGAAGAAGACGAGTTCGTCCAAGAAGTCCTTGGTGATTCCAAGTCAAGTGCTGCCCCCGATAACACAGGAGCCAACTCGATCGCATTGGGTGTCAGATACACATATCCTTGCCCTCGCTCACATCCTGAGTTACTGGAAGTCATCAAGGACGTCTCTGCCCAGGAGGTACCTACGATAGTCCAGCGCATCCGTGCGTTGCACCACCCGTCGCTCTCTGCATCGAACAAAGAAGCTATGGCAGAGTTCTCAGCATCGCTCGTTGATCACATCGCGTACATGGGAGACAACTATCAATCGCTTGCAACAGTAGAGCAGCTTATCAGACATCTTCACTCGCTTTCCAGGACCTACCCAACAGAGATCGCCAACGCTTTCAGAACGCACCTCCAGGCTTTCCACGAGCGGGGCCAACCTACAGGTGGCGACTTGATCATCCTGACGGCCATTGGTTCCATCTACCCGACCAGTGATCATTTCCACCAAGTGGTCACTCCTGCAATCACATTAATTGCTCGCTGGTTAGGCATCACAACTCCTACAACATCGGCTCATCACACACAAGGAGCATACCTCGTCCGCCTCGCTCTGAGCTACCAAAAGCTAAGCAAGCGTTACCTGCCAGAAGCAGTGCGCTTCTCCGTCCGAGCGCTTACCGCAAAGCAAGCACCAGACGCCGCTCAGAAGAAATCTCATCTAGACAACATCACTACCATGGCAAACCTTTGGAAAGACAAACCCGCCTTCCCCGAGATCTTCGCCCCTCTCTTGCCCGAACTGAAGAAATCCGGCGGAAAGAAATCCCTCCAAACTCTCAAGATTCTCCTCTCGCAATCCCGCCTCCACCGTCGCCCTCTCACCCTCCACACCCACAAACCCCTCTCAATCCGGCAATCGATCCCCAAATTCGAAGAGACATTCGACCCAACCAAGCACTACGACCCGGACAAGGAGCGCTCCGACGCTGCCAAGCTGCAGAAAGAGTACAAGCGCGAGCGCAAAGGTGCTGTGCGCGAGCTGCGCAAGGACGCGAACTTCATCGCCCGCGAACAGTTGCGGGAGAAAAGGGAGAAGGACGCCGCGTACGAGAAGAAGCACAAGAGGCTTATTGCGGAGATTCAGGGCGAGGAGGGACGCGAGGCGAAGGAGTATCAGAGGGAGAAGATGAAGAGGAAGGCGCAGAGGTGAGTGTTGTGGAGGGAGATGGAGTAGATGTGGTTTTTAAATATTTCTCCTTTATCGTGATCCGCGGAATGAGATCGCCGAAACATGTAGCCAGCTGTGTATCACGGATGCGTATGTTTCGAGAGATCCAGCTCTGTTTGTCATCACAATTACCAAGAGGGAAGTGCGTGTATGTAACGTACGTGTACATGTGTGCTACAGTGTGCTTTAATTGTAGGCTATGTTATGCTTATGCCAATGCTAAAATTATGCTTCTTTCGCCTCGCAAATGCCCAAGGTCTCCGTGCTCGCTCCGGGTATCTATATTAGTAAGAAACAAGAAAAAGGCACCCAAAGCTATACGAAACGCATGTTCAGAATGGTAAGAAAAGGAAAACGCAATGCCTCAATCTCCATCCCCGTCTTAGGCGTCATCCTCCTCTTCCTCGTCTTCTTCTTCCACAACTCGACCCGCGCCTTCCTCCTGCACAAGCCTAACCTCCTCTCCGTCCCCGGCACCCTTAGCCACTAACCTCTCAATCTCATTGCTGATGCCAAGCACCCAATGATCCCTCTCAGCGCGACTGCGGGCTTTAAAAACGACGCTGCGACCCGTAGCGCCCAACTGACTGACTCTCGTGAACTTGCGCTTGGTCCCACTACGATCAGCCTGCTTCTGCGAATTCTTGACATCGTCCTGGTTCTGCGAGCTGCGGAACCAAGACTTGCTCTTTGAGTGCCAGAGGACAAACGTCGTCATGGAGTCTTCGTCTGTGGACGTCCAGCCGTCTTCGAGGTAGATTTTGGGAAGGGCGTTGTGGCCTGGGGTGTTGGAGTCGAAAGTGCGGTTTTGGTAGAGGAGATCGTTTTCAGTCAAGAGGCCGGAGTAGATGTAACAACCTTGCAGGTCGATAGAGGCGATGCGCTCGTGGTGAATGTGGACGAGCTTTTTGCCAGAAGTTTTGCGAAGGGTGTCTTGGTAGATGAGCAGGTGGCCGTGGGAAAGGATGACGTGGCAGCGGGTGAAGGTGCTGTGGCGGCGAGGTTTGCGGAACAAGAGGCCTGATAGGTGGATGGTGCGACAGTCTGCGATGCCGCAGAGATTGTAGAGGACGGAAGATGCGTAGGATTGTGATACCTCCCACTTGTAGGCGAATTGGCCGACAACGGCTTCAGCTCGCTCGTCGATTTTCAGGCTTTTGAGATTCTGCTCACGCACTGTCTTGTATATGTCCATGTCTGCTTTGGCGCGCTTGGTCCAGTAGTTAACAAGAGTACGAATACGCGTCATCCACTCGCGACACGCAGCTTTGTTATAAGCCTGTAGGCGGACAACGAGGCCATTCTTCATCACTAGCTCGAAAGTGCGATCTTCGTCGACTTCTGTGGTGGCACCGTCGTCGGTACGGTCATCTGAACGAAGGTTGTCTTCGTTCGTATGGAAATCCACATCTTCTCCGTCCTCTACATTAGCATCGGCAGGAATGGCACCCTTGTGCATTTCCCGCACGCGTGTGACATCGCAAAGGTTGATGAACCCATCGGACGCAAGAAGCATGTCGACATTGCGCTGAGCCTCTTGGGCAGCATCCTGGTCATGCTGCGCAAGATCGTGAGAGGGTACAGCGCCTTCTTTGAGCCAAGACACCAAACCCTCTTCTACCGGGTAAGGGTTGACTTCATAAGTCAGAGGTACATCTTTCGCAATTTGCTCTGATGTTGGCGCGTCACCACCACCATGTGCGTGCATCTTCGGAGGAGGTGGCGGAGTAGCTTTTGCAGGTCTGACGAACAAAAGGTAGTTGTCCAAGGTGGAAAAGTAGAGCCTTTTGAAAAGCATCTTTCCTAGCCTGCGATCTTGGCCTTGCTGGCTCGTTAGTCGGACAAGGAAGCCTTCCACAGGAGAGGGTTCATCGACATTTTGCGTCTCTCCTCGGGGTTTGACGCTGAGTGGGTAATGGTCTTTGGGTCGCAGCTCGAGATCATGTGTCTTCTGCATCGCAAGAGTCCCATACATCTTGTCCTCCACTGCCCCATGGATCCATTCGAGACGGTCGTATCTCTTCCAGGCCAGTCCAACACGTCCAGTCTTCGCCCAGGCTTTCAACACGTCGTCCCAGTCCGGGGAGTCTTTCAGCATGTCCAGACAGCGGGATACAATCACTCCAGCAGCGCCAGTTTCATCTGTCAATTTGTTTGTGACAGCAATGGCGCCTTGCTTTTGGTGCTCAGCTGCTTCTGTCTGTGCGCTTTCGATAGCTTCGAAGGGATCGTCAAGGCGCAGGCTTATACTAAGATCAGGGACATTGACTGTGAGTGTTTGGGCTCGCTTCCAGCCCATGATGCTGGTGAGGAAAGTGTACCACTCAACCGAGGTGGAAGCGGTAGTGGCTCGGAGATAGTAGATTGTCGTTCTTGCGCCATCCTTTGCCCAAAGGCAAAGCGTCTTGTCCAGCGTCGAGAAAAGTGATACTCTCGCATGTTTGTTACTGAGCAGTACCTGTGCTTTTGGCTTCTTCTTGATCTTGCCATTATCCGACATATCGATGACTCGCGTCTGATGAAGCTGGAGCACGGCCGTGGCACCGTCTTCGCTATGCTTCCTGCACACTACCATGAACTCACGCCACTTGTCCAAGGACTTTGTCTCGACGCCTTGGCTGACCCGCTCATCGAATTGCTCTGGTAGTTGCTGTTGCGTGATGTCGATGCGAACCAGCATCTTGTCCATCTTGATCACCTCTCCATCTTTGATCTTGCTTCCTCGCAGGCGACCCTTAGCTGCCAGCTTCTGTGCTCTTGCACGGATTTGCAGTCGCGATGGCTCATTGAAACGTACCCGAGGCACGCTTTGCCGCGCGCGATCGAACAGTAGGCCTTTACTGAGTCGCGAGTTCAACGTCTGATTGTCTTGATTGTTGGAATTTTCCTGCGACAACGGAGCGGTCTCATTCCTTTCCGCGCTTTCTCTTTGGCTTCGCAGTAAAGATGTTGTTGACACTTCATTGCCATTGTTCAGCGCGGATTGAGACGACAGTCTCGGGGTCTCTTGTCGCGGCGAAGTCTGTGTCGCTGGTTCCGAGTGTGATGGAGCCTCTGCATGCTGTGCTGGTGGCGCACTTTTCCCCTGCTCTTGAGACTGGTCCTGCGTCGCCTCTCTCGACTGCACTGGCGATGCGACTGCGCCTTCGTCTTGTCGCGGTCTTTCGGGTAATTGAGTAGGCTGAGCTGCGATGAAGGTGTTCTGCCGGCTGTCGCTGGTTCCTATGGGCAGATACTGCTTGTACCACTGCTTCCTATGGCTCTTCAACCATCCTTCTGGGATGGGCCCAATAAAGGTGCGTTTTGAAGTCTGGTGGATATGGTCCGGGGTAGCATGTTCAAGTCGCCGTGCGGTATAAGAGTCGGCGGGGAGTCGGCTCATGGCTGCAGTCGGTGTGTATGCTTCCTCGGTCCAGAGATGCTTCGAATCACATGCTCGAATATGGTTGCATCAAAGTCGCAAAGGAGGGAGCAGAGTAAAGAGCAAGTTACCTTAGGCTTCAACGTCCCGTCGTTGCGATCGGCACTCACTAACGAAGGAAATGACGGATGCGGCTGAGATCGATTGGCAAGAGTGGACCCTCGGCGGCTATAGAAGATCTGCGGGTCGACTCGAGTCTACAAATCCATATCAAGAGATATCATAATATTGTATATGGCGAAGATGGGAGAAGTCTCCTCATGCCCAAAAGCTTATTTATAAGTCTATATTATAGGTCTATCGTATCTCAAATCGAGCCAGCATATTAGGCCCTCCCACCAACTGCCTCCTCATCCTCGTCTCCAGCCACCTCAGTATACTCGGTCTGCGACGAGGCATCGCCCCGTCCCCCTCGCAGCTTGAACCACGCCATGCCTCCCATAGCAGCCACAAGGAACACGCTCGTACTAACAGCCAGCACCATGAACCCGGACACCTCCGTCTCAGCATCCACAATCCCTCCAAGCCAGGGATAGCACTCCGAGTCCACAATGATAAACACTCCCAATCCCATGTACAGAAACGGCACAACCACACTGGCATACTTCTCAGCAATAGCCAGAATATTCTTCTGCTGCATCACAAGCCATGCAACAAAGCACAGCACGCCCAGCAGCACATAATACGTGATCAGATAGACCACCATATCCGCTTTCCGCGCCTGCGCAAACAGCGGGATGTACGTGCCGATATTGTCGCCGCCGTTGATGACCGTGATGACGGCGACTTTGCTTATAGCCCTCCAGCCTCCAACGCCGACTTCCACCTCATCCTCGTCGTCTTCGTCGCTTTTCACGAAGAGGTCCAGCAGACTCCAGAATCCGAGCAGCATTGGCAGTAGGCCGAGGAATCCGATCGGTTCTGTGAGTAGGACTACCGCTGCGGCATATCCAATCATGGAAATCGCCAGGACAATTGTGAAGCCGACATACTGTCCCGCCGCGATCGTGAGGGCTGTCAGCGTCTTTCCTGTGGCTGCCTCGGCGAAGAAGGTGACGAGAATGAAGAGGTCGTCGATGTTGGTGATGGCGAAGCTGCTGCACGCCGTGAGCAGGGCATTGCTGTGCTGGATCATTATTGGGGCATGTGAAGAGGTAAGTCGCATATCCTTTGAGATACGACCTACTACACCATCTCGAGTTCGCTCCCGAGACGCGTCAACGTCCAAAGTGGCCGCAACGTCCGCATCTTCCGACCTCCGCGGGCACGCTTGAAGGCTTGGTTGACCTTAGTGTCTTGGAGACTGTTGGAGACTAGGCAAGATCAATGATGAGACCACTCAGCAAACAGCGAGCATTCTGTAGTAAAAAGTGCTTGAGTCAAATCAACCGGCATACAATTTATACGACTTGGCTGTTCCATCCTAGGCCGACTGAACAGCCTCTATCAGCTCGACGAGTCATAGGCATTTAAAAGCAAAGTCAGCATCGTAGATCTAGTATCAATTGATGCTTATACATAACCATGGTTCGTTCAACGATTATACATATTTCCATCAGGTTTAAAACGATGCAGGGTCACGCCGTAGGGCTCGCTGTAGGGCTGAGTACCAAAGTATTGACATCGAAAATAATGTTCCGGCAACATGATGCGAGGGTTAGGGTTGGGGTACGTTGCCTCAGTCCCCAGCTTCATGTTGCGATTGAAAAATCTAATTGCTTTCTTCTGCAGATTGATATCTGCAGATTAATCAAAGATGTGATCACACAAAAATGTGCTCAAAATAAAGTGTCGGCAAACAGCTGAATCCAAAGGTTTGTCGAGCCTGTGGCATCAATGTCAATCATCATATTGAACATATTGAACATATTGTAGATGACGAAGCAGTGAAAGACATACACCACCCGAATTCAAGACCATAATGATCTTGCGTTATCGGAGCATACAGTATCTCCAAGCCATATCTATGTGTTTGTCATGAGAACCAACCACCCAACGCTGAATTGTTATTTGAACTCGATTTTCAGCAACCCATCGGATCACTCGTTGGCTAAGGTACATACTATGTATTTGACGATCATCATGATGGAGCGCAGATTTTCGCATACGCTGTTATTAAACCTATCGCTATTTCCATATCAATCGAGCTGGCATTAACTCCTGATAGCAATTCCAGACCTGACATCTCTCGAAGGATGAATGCGTAGTGGAGCACACTATTCCAACCGCATCTCCTAGTTTCGACCTCTCCACAAATCCACCAAAGATCGACGACGCCAGTTTAGCGGTCGGTACTACTCACGTAACAATAACAACTTGCAGCACCAAGTCATCAATCGAAGCTCTTCCTCATAAAATTGATCCCAGCCACGAAACAGCATCCTGCATCCTCAACACCACCGCCACAATGCGCGAATCTCAAGCCGCATTCTACACGATCGCCACGAGCATACTCCTCCACACGCTCACTGAGCTCATGCAAGACCAAGTCTCAACACGAGGATCGACATTGGCCTGTTTCTTCATCGGGCGACTTTTTGCAGCTCTGGCACCACTTTATCTGCACATGAGGCTTATCGGAGAGCACAAAGTTGAGCCATTCCTCAACGCTAGTCTGGCTCTGATCGTGCCTGCTGTGGTTCACAAAATATGGGCAGACGATTGGTTCTGGATGATAGTCTGAAACTCGGGTCGTTGCGTGTTCGGGGATGGCAGAGGTCCAGCCAGTTGAGATAATGAGTGTATTGCTGGCAGGGAGCCAGGTGATGGTGTCAGGCTGGCGCTACGTGACGGAGCGTGATTGAAGAAATCTGGCTCTTGAAAGGGGATCCTCGGCATTTTGGTAAATTAAAATGCAAGATGCAGTTACCTGAGCCTGCAGCTTGTGATATCTTCTTCAACCTCTACCAGCCCAGCCTCGCCACCAAAAGTTTCGCCGCATCGCTCTCGGACTGCGCGCTCTGCCCGTACAAACCGGCACGATCCTCTTTTGGAGGGTTACTTGCTAATGCCTCCAACAGAGACTTCAATTCGTTGCTCAACAAATCGAAACGTCGCTCCTGTTCCGCGACTGCGCCATCCGGTCCATCGTCGTGTCGAACAGTAGCTATGCTCTTGATCACGACGCCTGCCATTTCTTCGAGCACAGAGCGGATTGTTGAGTGCTTGTGTCGAAGGAACAACTTGATTCGGATGTCGTCAAGACAAGCTTCGTGCAGTCGTGTTACTGTGTGAAGATCGGCGGATTGCGGTTTAGAACCTGATGAATCGTCTTCGGCTTCAGCGGCTGGCTGCAGCGTATCTAATTGTGCGGAGAATGTCTTCCAAGAATCCGCGATGACTACATCCGTGAAATGCGAGAATATTGTTGTCGAGAACTGGCGAGCCTTCCATGCGAACCGGCGGAGAACGACAGAGTGGTCCGAGGCGTCATGCCGAACTTCCTTATGGCAGAGCATTGCAAGCTGCGAAGTAGCATGTAGAACGCGAACTTGAACAAGCAAGGTGCGGAAGACATTGTCATAGTGCTGCACAACAGAAGGCGTGAAAATGTCGGCGAGCGGGCTCGGAGGAGTATATTGTAAGCGCAGGAAGTCGAGAGCGTAAATAGATGTCGGATCCATAACTCTGTCGATTTCGGCATCCGTCAATTCGCGTATGGCGAAACTCAGTCCTCCAGGGAGGTGAGTCTTGTCTTGCTGAGAGTTTCTAGATGTATATGATTCCGTCAAGACGTTCAGCAGCGTGAGCCGCAACTCAGAGCTTGCCGGTGGCCACCGCTGGCTGTCTCTGCTGCCTAGTCGGAGACCCATCGTTTCGCTCGTTGGTATGTTGCCTCGCTTGCGCTCAGCGCTCTGAACATCGTCACTGAACAGAGCTGTAGTCAGGCGAGTGACAAAATCACCGTTGCCAAAGAAGTGGTACGATCTGTGAAGCTCCAAGTGATCGCGCAATTGATACGTATTGAACAAGTAACCCAGGACACAGCCATGTACTAGAGATGCCTGGACCTCAATAAAGGGACGCAGGGGTGCCAGAATGTCGATGTCATTTTGCGCTAGATCCTCGTCGAGATCATCGCTACTGTCGTTTAATACACCCCGTACGCAGCATTGAACATTGCAATAAGCATCAATATTTGGCAAAAGCTCAGCTGATGTTTCATGCTCCAAATCGGCTATCTCATCAAGCGCGGACAGTGCGAATGGGTCACTTCCGTCGGTGGCGGATGTGTGCTCGTTTGCCGGGGGATCGGTTGCTGATGCAACATGGGAGCCCCGTCCACGACGATACTGGGCCAAAGCTTCGGTCATGCGGCTTCTGTAATCGTGCGCTCGCTGGACTACAGATTCAGGCGCCAAATCCGCTGTGAACTGCAATAGTCCGTGTCCTGACAATGAAGCATCCGGCTTCGCAAGGGGGTGTTCTGGAACATGCTGACGCAGCAAGCGAATGCTTTGCTTGACGCCGGTCAGATTGCGGTTGTCGTCGCCGGCAAGGAATGCAGCTTCGGGCAGCATTTCCTGTTCCGCAGAACCAGTGGCATCCATGGTTGATGCAAAGTTGCTACTGCGCAGACTTATCGACAAGCCTACATCCTCTGACAGACGTTGCAGCCAGGGCATGCTGGTATGCGCCAGGATCTGTTTCATCATGTGAGCCAGCATGCTGCCGCTTTGAGCCAATGTAGTAACTTCATCAGAGAGCACAGATATGAGCTCTTCGTCTGTCGAACAACGTTGTAGTCGCCCGACCAGCGAGTGTATGTAGCTCATGATAGACCATGATCTATCTGTAGCTTCCTGCAGTCGCAGTAGCGATGAGATGCGGACGATTCGTTCGCAGATGTGGCGCTCCAGGTGGTCAAGAACCGCGCTAATGGATCGCCTTAAGGCCACCATGGCGGTGCAGTCCCGAGTGTTCGTGTTGGCAACAAAAGTCACAAGGTCGCGGAACACGGTGCCAGCATTCATGAAATAAGCGAAGAGACTTTGAGAACCAGAGAGGCTAACTCTTGAGATGGCAATATCCTCCAAAGTCGGGATGAAAGAGCGTTTCGCCGCATCCCACTGAAAGAGCATTGACGATCGTCCAAGCACAAGACTACAGCACGCTTGTAGTGTGGCATCGTGTTGGATGACTCCAGCGGAATGCTCGCGCTGTTGGAGGAGGGCGTCGAAGGCGCCGTGGCCTGCCTCGGAGAAATATGCTGGGTGTGGCGGTCGATCGTGTTCGAGCTGAAATTCTTCCCATGTATGAAACCGAGGTCCAGTAGGCAGATCTTCTGGCTCTATGTCCAGATCCCAGACATCAAGTTCGTCAGACTGCTCTGTTTCGTGGTTCTCAAGCTCGGGCTCGGCCTGGAGATCTCGAGATAAGTCCTGCTCGACCTCAGCATCGAGAGGTACATCCTCGAGAGGCGGGAGACCAAATTCGTCAGCCAGCCCGTCGAAAAGGTTTGCGTCATTCTTTTTGGCCGTTAAGGAAGAGATGGCATCTAATTGCAGACCCTCGAAGATGCTGTCCTCCGGATTCGAGTCGACGGTTAAGATCGACGGCCGCCACAGCTCATGCGTGCTGAAAGCTCCATAGTCGGCCATGTCAGTTTTGTGATGTCTGTAGAACGCATCTTATGTTTTCAGTAGTGATGTGTTGGAAGTTGAGGTGAGCGTGCATTGGGGAAACAACGAGTCGCGTCTTGTTCGGCCAACGCGCCGGCTTCTTGGCGGAGTAGCTTGAGGAGAACCTCAGCTTGCAGACGAGGACGAGAACATGGAAAAACACCAGCACGCGCCACGACACTGAGGGAAAATCTAAATACGACATTGGCTGACGTTCACGAAGACTCGCCGATACTGTGACTTCGACTCATGGCCGGTGTATGTTTGGAGCTATTCATTTTGTGCAGCTGCGAGGCAAGCTTTTGCGCCACCTGCATTATTTCCTCTCCGCGACGTGTACTATTTATACACAGGAGTAGTCATTACGCGTTATTCAGTCCCTCCATTTACAGCATCAAGCCAGCCATCAGAGCTCCCACACCTCCAACAAATGCGCCCATACCGACGGTGGAGATCGAACCTGAAGAGTCGGCCGAAGCTGTTGCGGAAGCGGCAGACTCGCTCGCGGTCGCGGAGCCAGACTCAGAAGCAGAACCGCCGTGACCAGAGTGGTCGCTCTCTCCCTCTTCAGTGCTTGTGGTCCATTCTGCCTTGAAGTTGGAAGTTGAGTTAGAGCAAGCATCTCCGAGAGTCTCGTTGGAGCCGGTGACGAAGTTGACGGCGGCGCACTAACGATCGAGCAAGTCAGTGGCTGTCTGCAAGTGACCGAATCTACGATGAGGAACATACCTGGTACAGAGTACCGTCGCCGGAGTAGTCAATGACCTGCACGATGCCGGGGTTGCCTGAGAAGTTCGAAGGTGCGCTCAGATAGTTGAGGCAGAAGATACCAGCGCCTTCAGTGGCCACGAACGACAAGTTGGTCCATTCGTAGGGCTCTTCAGTGTCGAGAGTTGCGCGGAACTGCCAGTTGCCAGTCGGGTGTGAGCTCTGGATCTGAGCTGCGAAACGGTCGACCTGGACCTCTGGGCTGGAGTCGTTGACGGTGACAGTCGCACCACCGCAAGGGCCATTGACCTCTTCTTCATCAAGGAAACCAGCAGTCGGTGGCCAGTTGAGGACAAAGTGAGCGGAGCCGGTGGCCGCCACGGATAGGGCGAGGAGTGTGCGGGAGAGCATGTCGATGATTGAAAGGCGAATTGACCGTGATGGTCCGAGAGAGTTGTGTTATGGATGGAGAGTATTGACGAATAAGAGCAAACGGTATTGGGAGGCTGACTGGTGATATAGACTTCACGGCATTGAAAGCTAGGGCTGCTGAGCATTTAAACGCCGCCGCAACCGAAGGCTCGCTACAGTATGGCCCCGCCCACGAACTGCAGGGCGCGGGATCAGCATCACGCTTTGCCATTAGTTAAACCGTTTCGCGTGGCAGGCGCGGTCGAGACGCTTTGAACCGTGAAGCCAAATAGCGGCTGCGCGGAAAGCCGACTTCTGATTGGCCAAGCGTTGAGCAAGTTTGAGGACTTTCGAGGACTTGCGGTTCCATATCGCTGCCACGATAGCCGGGCTCGTCTAGACGACGCAATTAAGCATGTCTGAGGTCAAGTATGCGCACTATCTTTCTTTATACACACACCGTCCTTTTCATTCCACCCCTCCGTGCCAAGCCCGCCACCTGCCTCATCTGTCTTGAGCACCGCTCGCTTACCTATATGCTCGCTCTCTGCGACTGATCGCCAAACAGCAGGTTTAGCTAACGCGGACGCTTTCCAACACGGCAACGGTGAGCCTTCTGGCTCCCGACAACGTCAACCGCATTCATGAACATGGGCGGCATGAGCATGTCCATGGGTGGCATGTTCACTCCCACCAACAAGGCTATTGCTCACGACTTTTGGTACATCATAGCCGCCTTCGTGGGCCTGTTGACCGTCATCCGGTGCATATCATGGGTTCAAAGCCGGAGACGGCAAGCTGCACACAACGAGGGCCGCCAAACCGTACCTTCAAGGCCTGAGGGATATCTTGCACAACTATACGCCACCTCGACAGCGACATTCAGAGAGCTCTCATACCCGCAGCACATCGTGTTCACTGGCAAATTCAGCAGATTCTTTACCCCGCCGCCTGTGGGCAGATGCCTCGTTCTGGCGGTATACTGGATTGTCATCCTCACCATGCTCTGGAGCAACACGATTCTCACCAAGAATAGTAACGAGTACATCTACAAATGGGAGAAAGTAGGCTTTCGAGCTGCATGGGTTTCTGTCACCCAGATCCCATTCATTTTCTTGCTCTCTTGCAAGTTTAATCCTATCAGTATCTTGACAGGCATCTCGTACGAGCGCCTAAACTGGTTACACCGCTGGACGGCCCGGACAGTTTTCCTGACTGTCATCGTGCACTGGAGTTTCTTCTTCCAAGAGTGGGTGGAGGCAGACTTTGTCAAACTTCAGATGGAAATGATGCCCATGGTGAAGTACGGCTTCGGTGCCTGGGGGGTCATTACTTGGATGGTTCTTTCGAGCTTTGGCTACTTCAGGGCTGTAAGCTACGAGCTTTTTGTGGCCCAGCATATCGTAGCGGCTGCTGTATTGCTCTGGCTCATCTTCATCCACATCCCAGCTTACGCCCAGTACAACGTGTGGATCTGCGTTGGATTTTTGGCCTTTGACTGGGGCTGCAGAATTATTCATGGGTTCTTGAGGAACACCCACGTTCTGGGCAATTTCTCTGTCAAGATGCCGGGTTACTCAGCTACAACAGAAATCCTTCCGGGCGACATGGTCCGCTTGAGCGTGGACGACATTGACTTTACCTGGAAAGCTGGCCAGCATGTGTATATCTCGATACCAACTCTGCGACCTTTTGAGCTGCATCCATTTACCATCGCAAACGCTGCCAACACAGAGCAGACCAACGGAAGCAGACAGCTCACGGTCCTCGCCAAAGCCCATGGTGGCTTTTCTCGCAGTCTACAAAAGGCAGCGACCAAAGATGCCCAAAACGGACGCAAGCGACGAGTCTTCCTCAATGGGCCCTGGGGCATGCCACCCGACCTCCTACACTACGAAACCGTGGTGTTGATAGCCTGTGCGAGCGGTGCGTCATTCATCGTTCCGCTTCTGCAAGATCTAGTCGCAAAGCGAGGTTGCGTGCAACGCGTACACCTCCACTGGATCGTCCGCAACCAAGACTACACTAGTTGGTACAGCGATGAACTCCATGCCATAGCGACAGCAGCGCGCTCTGCTAGCACGCAACTGCAAATTACCATCCACATCACTCAGCGCAGCCAGCCAGACAGTGACTCAGACTACACGCCACCAAGCTCGAGCGCCGCTACCGGCAACCCGGCCTTAACAGCTGGTACTTCAACTGGCAGTTCAAGATCTGCGAGCTTGCACGATTCACCCCCCAACGTTGACGAAAAGCCCAACGTGGTTTCAGCAACATACGAGAAGAAGCCCTTACTCGACAACAATAGTGCAGTGGCCCTACGCTTCGGCTCTAGACCCTCAGTCGAAAGCATGATTAGACCACCCGTCGAAGCTGCCTATGGCGAGACGGCTGTCGTTACATGCGGCGGTGCGCAGATTACGGCACAGGCGAGGACGTTTGTTGCGAAACTTAGCGACGAGAGGGCGGTGCATAAGGGCACTGGCGCGCAAGGAATCTACCTGTTTACCGAGACTTACGGCTGGTAGGACTGCACTGACATCAGCTATGGGTACATAGAAATGCGTCCAAGTGGCTTAGAGACACGGGCATGAACGCACATAATGAACAGGATTCGGACATACACGGGAGCGCTTGTATAGTCAAAATTCCAAAGAATATCTATGAACAGCGAAAAAAGACTAAACACATATAAACATGACCATGACCAAATCCCTCGTGACTCGTCCATAATCCCATCCCTCGTCCAACCATTTTTTAGTTTATTACGTGTAGACACTCTCAGTGTAAGCGTTGACCTGCAATCCCCTCTCCGCCATCTCCGCGTCCTTCAAGAAGTCCAGCGGCATCCACACCAAATGGCCCTTGATCTTGTCCAACTCCTGGCGCACGACTTCCACAGGCTGGTACAAATCATACAAATGGCCAGCCTTGCGAGAACCCTTAGCGCCAAGGAAAGCGTCGTAGTCCTGGAAGTTCTTGACATTGTTGTCGGGGTCCGCGTGGAACAAGTGCCGGAAGACCTTGGTATTGGTCGTTGCACGACCAGTCCACATATCCCACAACTCGTCGTTGAGCGGGTCACCAACTAGGGCGTCGTGCTCGTCGCCGCCTTCCCAAACGTTGTCGGCATCGCCCGGAGGTTGGGCGTTGGGGTCGTTGGCTGCATCGAGAGGTTGGGCTTTGAGAAGACCGAGGTGCTCGCGCCAGAGCATACGGCGAAGAGTTGCGGCGTGGTGGCCGGCGGCGTAGGGCTGGCCGTTCATTAGGGAAGGCATGGGCTGGGTGTCTTCCATTACGATTGCGAGCTCGCTGTCGTGGAAGCCGAGCTGGGAGCGATCGTTGATGTTGCTGCTGCCGCAGATTGCGATGCGGTCGTCAACAATGAGGAGCTAGGGTAGACAAGTCAGTAAGGGTGGGTCCAAAGATATAAAGGTTTTACGTACCTTTCCGTGGATGTAGAGTTCTTCTTGGATGAAGTTCTCCTTCTCTTGTTCCCGTGCCTCTTCCGCCTCAGCATCGTCTTCCTTGACGTCGCCGTCGCGGCCGGCCCAAACCTCTTCGGAGGGCTTTGGCTCTCCGAGCATCGCATCTTTAGCAATGGAGTCGACACTACCGTGCTTGGTGTCAGTGCCACCGGTGGTGCTGCCAGGGTCCTGTGCGTCAGATCTCGCATCGCCAAGATCGACATTCCTCTCTTTGCGTTTCTCCTCGAATTGCTTTTTGCGCTGCTTCATCCTGCGTTTCTCCTGCTTTTCGGTCTTGGTATCATCGCCCTCACCGTCACTGGATGAGCTGCCGCCTTCGCCCTCAACGCCGTGAACACCGCTGCTCATGATTTCCTCAGCTTGAGCGCGCTGGACCTCCTGGTAAGTGACACCACTCTCCTCTTCTTGCTTCTTCAGCGCCGGCGTCTTGTTAAGTCTGTCGTAGCTGCGAAGGTTGAACACGAACATGTATTGCTCCGGATCAAAGCCTGCAGCTCTGATCTTACCAAAGATCGATTCTTCGCCGCGGTTAATAGACTTGTATTGATAGTCCATGATTGCACGGGTGCCGGTAGCTGCGTCGTCTCTGAGGTCACCAGCAAACCCAGGGATGGCTGGGATGATGATGATGACCCTGAACTTGCGGCCTTCCTTGCCCGCGCGGATACATGCATCTGCAATAGCGCCGCCAATCTGGTTGTGGACTGGAGCCTGCTTATCTCCGGTTGCGGTGATGAAGAATTGGTTCTCGATGTAGACGTAGTGCTGTGCGCCTCGGATGACTTGACAGTAGGCGTTTTGAATACTCTGTTCGGTGAGAATACCGCTCGACCAGTCAGCAGAGCTGCGCACGAGCTGAGCATGAAGCGAGCCATAGCCTCTGGCTGGCATGGTTGAGCCTTCCGCGTCTACTCTGCTGGAGGTATACATATCATTCTTGGCTGCGTGACCTCCTGAAGCAGTGACCATGCCCTCCTTCTCGGCCTTGTTGCCCGTGTGGTGGGCGTTCTCCTGGTGATTCACGGCCTGTTTTTCGATTTGCGACGCATCATCGTCTTTGCCAATATGAGGCATGTGCACACCGTGCGCTTCCAGCTTCTGCTTGTAACGAGTTCTAGTGTGTTGGTAATCGGTATAGCCGTGCTCATCGACACCATCACGAGCGTTGTAAAAGTCTTCAGGAGTTGCGCCTCCAGTGGCATCAATGTTGGCCTTGAAGATGTTCGCGGCCTTGCCTTGAATAGTTTTGAACGGGTGGTGAACGTAATCTCCAACTGGATGCTTAGGTCTTTGAACACCAATGAGATCCTCGTCGTCTCCGGTGCGTCCCGTCATGGTCAACCAGTCATAGCGCTCATCACGCTTGTACTTGTCGCGCTTGCAGAAGTTCCAACGAAGAACAAAGTGCTCAGCAATGTCGTAGATGCAAGGGCCAATGACACCCATGGCTACATCGTGCCAGGGCATGCGACCAAATTCGGCCTTCGAAAGCTCGTTCGTCTTCCAGTCCTCCACCGACTGGAAATCCATGATACGGTTGTTGTTGAAGTCCTGCCCGGGGAAGACTTCATTCTGAACACCAGCAGGATGGGCATCCGACAACGGGTGCTGTCTCGAATCCCAGCGGCCAAAGCACAAGTCCAGACCACCGATGAAAGCCAGCTCATAATCGATGACAATGAATTTTTCGTGGTGGGCCCAGTAGAAAGTCATGTCACCAGCGTTTTCGAAGACATTGTGGTCCGGATGGCGCATGACGCGGATGTTGCCAAAGCCAGGCTCGCCCTCCTTAATGAGGGTGTGGAAGGCATTCTTGGTGTGAGCAGAATTGCAAGTAATAGCAGCAGCCACCTCCTTGTACACAATGATGTACACCTTGACGCCACGCTCAGCGGCGCGCTTGATGACTTTATCGAGACGCCATTCCTGGCTGAAGTAGGGAGGACGTCTCAAGAAAAGCTCCGGGCTGATCCACCAATCTGCCAGATAGATGACTTCCTTGGCTCGCTCCAATGCAACCGAAACGGCGTGGAAGTAGTCGCGTCCGTCAATGTACCACTTGATCTCGTTGCCGTCACGCTCAGGAGCGAATGACTGGAAACGATGCTCCTCGGCGATGGCAGTCCGCTTGGCATCGGTCTTCTGCTCGTGCTCCTCGTCGTGGCGGTGGTTGGTGTTAATCAGATTCTGAAACTTGCCGATGCGGTGCTTGAGGTGGATTGCTCCAACCTTGGCATCGTACAGGTGGGTATCTTTGAGCTTGTTCCTGAGCTTGCCCATGAATCCCTTGTTTTCCTTCTCCGGGCTGTTGGCCTCCTCAGCGGCACGAGCGGCATTGTTTTCGGGAGTCCGTTGCTCGGAAGGGTCTGCTACGTGCGACGTAGTTCCGAGCACCATCTTGACGGCAGCGTGCGGTATGATCCGTCACGTATTGCCCAAGTATTGCACAGAAAAGCGAAGACGGAGACTCGGATACTGCGGAGCTGCGGGTGCTATATGGCCTAGAGAAGAGGAGAGGTTGGAGTGTGTTACGAACAAGGAAGTGCCCCACGCTGGCGTCATTGGTTTTGTCGTGTTTTAGCGGGGCATCAGCCTGATAGGGCTCATCTTAGATGGGAGGTTGTACAATGACTACAATGGTTTGATAAGGAGACGTCCGCTGGTCGAAGCTCCGAGGCAGGATGGCAATGGTGTTGTCAAGGCCTAAAAGAGATCAGCGTCTGGTGTAAAGGCTTCAAATCGCCCACGCGGATAGTCTTGCCTTGAGAAGTTGATGTTTTGAAGTCAAAGCGAGCCATTCTATCGTGGGTTGATCTGCAAGTGAAGTCGGAGCACGGGCCGTGCGCACGGTCTTCATGTCTCTCCCTCACCCACAACGTCGAAGCCCGCTCACTGCCGTGATAAGAGTCTCCTACGAGACGCGATCGAGCCTGTTTTACCAGCTGTTCCTGCAGCTGTGGTGGATGTGTCACCGCAGATTCCTCCCCAGCCCGACTTGGTACGCGAATGCAGTGGAGGTAGCGCCTCGGCATCGCGTACCGAACACGTACGAGTTATTTATACAACATAAATGTTCGCAAATCACGACTCGGTTCATCATTTACATTCAACGTAACGGCCCAGACCTTGCATCTGGTGCAAAGGAACTCATCGACACGCACTAAAAGCTTCTTAAGGTCCAAGCAACATGGATTTTCAGCTGAAACCGCACCAAACATCGCGCAACTAATTCTCAACTTGCCCAAGGGCAATAAAATTCACGCGACAAGATGAAAGACGTCCCTTCGCTGTTCAGTCATCAACATCACGCGGGTCGTGCTTCTCCCAGAACTCCTTGTACTCCTGGGTGCTCTGCGTCGGGAACTCCTCAGGCCAGGTCAACGGAGCCAACGGGCTGTCCGTCTCCTCGAACATCTTCAGCTTCTCAGCGGTCCGGCCACGCGACTTGTTGATGCTGTAGACTTTGATGCGGTGCGCAGAGCTGGTAACGTGCAAGCCCCAATTCCAGGCAGCGCGGACACTCAGCGGCTGCGTATTGAGTGAGTTGTCCCAGCAGCGACACACGATCTCGATCCATCCCTCCACGTCGCACGGAACGTCGAACTCCCAGGTGCGCCATGTCCATTTGTGCTTTGCGGACATGGCTTCGAGTGGAACGGCATACCAGCTGAAGCCGCCGTCCGCGCTGACTTCGATGCGTTCCGGCCACCGGCCGCCACCAGAGTAAGCCCAGCCTTTGCAGTGAATGGAGCCGTTGTGAATGACGACCTGATTGTTCCATGGTGACATGATTGCGGAGCTGACAGGCATCTCTTGGATTTGGATGCCATCCGTAGGCTTCTGGTTGTGTTTGCCAGTCTGCTGGT
This sequence comes from Cladosporium austrohemisphaericum, assembly GCA_022813715.1. Taxonomy (NCBI): domain Eukaryota; kingdom Fungi; phylum Ascomycota; class Dothideomycetes; order Cladosporiales; family Cladosporiaceae; genus Cladosporium; species Cladosporium austrohemisphaericum. The sequence goes on from JAKLLY010000025.1 coordinate 202,619, forward strand.
TGAAGTAAAGGTACTCTTTGCTTTGCACTGGCGCTAGGCTGGGGTTTTCGATGGCCTTGATGCGGTACAGCCATTTGACGCTTCGTGCGCCGATGTATCCCAAGACCATGACTCGCAGTGGAAATCCGTGGATGGCGGGTAGAGGCTCGCCATTCATCTCCCAGCAGAGCAGCACTTCGTTTGCCTTGACCTTCGACCATGGAACGCTGACAACGTAGTTCATAGCCTCATGGGCTTTGAAGTAGGTATCGGCGCCGTAAAACTCAAGATGCTTGGCCTTGCCAACGAGGCCACCGCAGGCCTTGATGACCTTCTTGAGGCTTATTCCGGTATAGGTTGCTGTGCCAATGGCTCCCTCCGCCCACGGCGCTTGAGGGACCGCATCTCCCTGACCAGCGTACGCCGTGATCTGTTCGATTCGCCGTGTGCCCGAGCACTGCATCGTAGCCATCTTAGTGATCCTGGGGAATCTTGACTCATCCTTGAGATCGTCCATGGTGAAGCTCTTTGGCTCGGCGACCAGGCCGTCAAGATCGAAAGAGAACTTCTTTTCGTCGATGATCGGGATGCCGCCATGATTTCTCACGAAATGCAGACTGTTCGGTGTAATGGCTTTGGCGGTGGTGAGACGCTTCGGAGGCTCGCCGTTGTACGGGAACTGAAGCAAGTGCAGCATCTCTGGGTGCTTCTCCTTTAGGACGGTGTTCCACGAGTCGTCAGAGGCCTTGGTGAGTTCGCCTCCGATGGCTGCGTGGTACATTTTGTACTCGATACCCTCAAGCACTGGGTTGGTGCCGGGGATGGGCCCCATTTGGTACTCCGGGTTTGGCGGGAAGACCTGTGAGGTGAGGAGCTTGTGTGCTTTTGCTTTCTTTTCTGGGTAGGCCTCCCATTCAACGTAGCTGATCAAAGTCAGTGAGTCGCAGGAGCCATTGACAGTTTTCGTGTTGCTACTCACCCTTCCCATCCATCTCTCTCACGCTTGAACAACTCATCACGGTCGCCCACTGACTTGATAGCGGCTTCGTCTTTGGTCAATTTGGGCTGGGCCTGAGGAAGAATCTCCACGGTGACATCGCCGGTCTGGTCGAGGAAAGGGAGTTTTGCTCCGTGGAGGCCTTGCTCGATTTTCCATTCATCGGGTCGGTTACTGATCTCCATTGGTACGGAGTTGTTGCTGGTGGTGTGTTGAGCCATTTCGCTGAGTGGAGCGAGCTCCGGTGAGGTTGATCAGGGTTATCAGGTTGTGTTGGCAGTGTATGATGAGCAGAAGTGGTAGAAGTGATGAAGGGCAGTCAAGCCAGTTCAAGACATGTGATTGCTTGAGGAAGGTACGCCCGTCTTTCGCGAGGAAGGTGCGACACGAACGGGAAGGCTCTCGCATACATAAATACCTCTATCAATGGGCCAGGCACGCGCGGATTGACAGGGGTTCCCCAGTCTATCCCAGAAGCTTAGTGACGATATGCATCGTCGTCCTCATGCGCTTTGGGGTCCGTGACATCCGCAAGCTCAGTCATCTAACCAATCACCAACTGCCGTGCGACCGACGGCAGTCGACATTGCAGCTATGGTATGCTGTCCGAGCGCCATCGCCTAACAAGAGGCTGCCGTGGCCGCCTTGAACACTCAAACAAGTGGCTTCCCGCAGATACGCAGAAATCATATCTCCGTAATGCCACCCGCAGAACATCCGCGACTCAGATCAATGGGCCCTCGCCTTGCATACTAGGACAGACGGCTCTGCCTTCAATGTCCGGGAAGCGTGCAACGCCAGCGAACTAGACCGCTTCATCAGCAAGCAGCGGGCGCTGACAGTGCGGCAAACGCCGAGAGATCACACCACTGGAAGAGGAGCTCCCAAGAGCGTATGATCAAAACCTTCTTATCAATGCCTAGTACTCATATGCACTCTGCTGACATGCCATCAAAGCATTGAAGTCAATGGCTAGGTACTGACCGTGCGCAAAGCTTGATGGTCCCGAGGTGGAGAGGGTCTTCCTGAGCTTGACAGCCAAAGGCGAGCTCGGTGGTGAGCTTGATCCTAAGCGCTTCATGATCTATAATAAACAGATACAAGGCTGCATGGATGCCGGAGCTGCGCTATGCATCATCGACGTGCACAACTACGCCCACTGGTGGGGTGGCATTGTCGATCAAGGTGGCCCGACCTATGCTGAGTTTGCCAGCATGTGGTCTTAACTTGCAGCAAAATACAAAGGCAATTCCAAAGTGGCATTCGGACTGATCAACGAGCCGGTATGTGCAATTTCTTGTCTCGGAACTACTAGACATGTGGTGACTGACGCCTTCTACTCTGCAGCACGATCTTGACATCATTCTATGGGCCGACACATGTCATGAAGCGGTGAACACTATTCGCAAGGCCGGCGCAAAGAAGCACATGATTCTCCTACACAGAATTGATTCTACGTCTGCTGACTCCTTCCTTTACGATGGCTCTGCCGAGGCTCTCTCACGGGTGACTGATTTCGACGGTACCACCACAAAACTCATCTTCGAAGTCCACAAATTTTTTGAATTCGATGAGTCTGGCACCCATAACACCTGCGCGATCAACAACGCGCAAGTCTTTAAGAATCTGGGCGAATGGCTCAAGGAAAATGGACGAAAGGCCATCCTTGCTGAGACAGGTGAATCGGCTTTCGGAAGGATTGCCGCAAATTTTCGTGCGAAGAGCTCGACGCAGTAAAAAGATACTCTCATCAATATCTTGAATGATTTCGCTGGGCAGCCGGTATGCTTGAGTATGACAGTATGTTTCCGGAGTCCCCGAAGAAGACGAGCAAGGGGTGTCCGGACGTTCCGCTTGTGAAGGAGTGCAGTGCGGGAAAGTTCAAGAAGTGATTGCTCATTTCTTCGCTCGCGAGTCACACTTTGAAACTACTACTGTCCTACCTTACGTCTTCGCTGACATTCGCGCTACGCCAAGCAGACAAGTGAAAGCAAGTGACTGGAGGCTTACGTTCGCCCAACTCATTTCAGACATTTGAGCGTTTCTATCCACTTGTCCCAGTGCCTGCCTTTACACCGGCCACATCAAATTATCCAGGTGTTGAAGTCATTCGGCATCTGAAAGGTGCTCGACGAAGAACTCGAAGCGCTCCACTTTCCCATCACCACACGAAGGAGCATTCGCTCAGCAACATGGCTGCGTCAACAAACCCAGACCTTCCCGCCACAAACATCAGTCAAAGCTCAACAAACTTCTTCTCTCTGCCCAGAGAGCTGCACGATGTCATTTACGACCTTGTTCACGAAGAGACATATCATGAAAAGAGTCTGGGTCATCGCGGCGGAAAATATTTAGGGAAAGTACACATCGACGTACGCACGCCAGTGTCAAATCTGCGCCTAGTCAGCCGCCAGGTCACGTCCGAATACGATGAGCGATCGCCCCTCAACAACTGTCTCTCGGTCTCTGCGACACCCGACGTCGAGGATCTGTCCGACATCATCCTCAGCATCAAGCGCAAAGTCGCAGACAACCCCACCAAAGTGCACCTCACCCTGCCCTTTCGTCCTGACAGCTTCGGAGACTTGCGACGAGCTCGAACAGGCCAAGTGGAGCTATCCGCAGTGGCTGCGGTCTATATGTTGTGATGCTTCGCGCATTGGAACATGTGTTGTGCGCCTGCACGTCTCTGCAGATTTTTGCGAGGAGATCCTCTCCTATCTTCAAGACGCTCTCTGGAAAGAGATCCTCGAAACGTTCGTCGGCCATTCTGCTGGCCCGGGCTGCCCCGCTGAAGTGAGCTTACTCTGGGCAATCAATGGAACAGGCGAGCTCGCTGAATTCGGCACGTGTACTCCAGAGGGCGGCCTCGCCTTCAAGGACGAGGCTATCGCTGCTTGCGCTTTGGCGATTTCGAGGCGTTGAGATGAAGTTAAGTCCAGACGCGGTATCATCGAAGAGTAAACAAGACAAGTTTGGGCCCATGAATGTCCTTCTAAGCTTGATCTTCCCGCAGGCTATCAAGCACGTTCCTACTCAAACACATTTGCCAGCGCTTGAGTTAACTGCTCATCCAATCCACAACGTTCAGTTAACTGCGCCTACACCAGCGAGTCGTCAGAGGCTTGATCATTGTAATCGACATTGTCCGGACGAGAGTGTAGCGCGGTCAAGGTAGCATCAGTGTAACAAAGCCTGTATGATTTGCAGAAGGATGACAGTAATAGTGGGTTGCCCGGTGCTTCGAATGCTTCGAAGGATTCACAGCCAAGTTCAACGTATTGTCTTCCTTCTCGTTCATTCGAATGTTAGCAATGCAGGAACGATAAGACTGTCAATTGAGTAGTAGACACGACAATCCGCGTCAGCTGGTTCTTTGACTTTTGCTGCTCACTGACCAATAGTCGTCTCCTAAGCCGCCACTGAAATGAGAGTGGAAGGACTATATTGACAAGCACATAACCAACATCGCTACAGCAACTGTGAGGCGGTTTCCGTGACACGTAGCGCACTGTTACATTAACCGCCGCGCTTTCAACCTCGCTTACTCGTCCAATCGCGCCGTAGCAGCGAACAGCGCTGGCTAACCTCCTAGTATGTATGTACGTACGTACGTACACACGCAAACTCCCAGCTACGCGTAGGAGGTACTACATATTCTGTGGAGTAGGTTTCGAAATGGCGACTCTAAGAGACCTCGACAAGCTCCCATTAGAACTCCGGGACCACATCTACGACTATGCCTATGAAGATACGCAGCGAACATTCATTGAGGATTCCCAGACATTCTGCTTCAAAACACGTACCCCAATAGCACAGCTACGCCTGGTCAGCCATCAACTCAAGCTCGAATACGACCGACGGCCACCCACTAGCAGCCTCTCGGTGTCTGCCAATTGGGAATGCCCACACGTCTCTGGTGGACAAAGCAGAATTATAGCGAATGTCCAGCCGACCAAAGTGGAGTTCACTGTTTGTCCTCGCCTGGAGGACATGGGTCAAACCAGCCGAGCCAGCCTTGGTTACGGGACCGAGGAATACATTTTTTACTGCGCTATGTTGTGGCTAAGAAAGTTCTGCCGAGACTTGTGCCGTGTCGATGCATTTGTTCTGTACTTGCAGCCAATGTTCTCGAGCTTCATCTCAGGCCTTGGTTCATTGACCCGGTCCTACGGCCAAGAGATATCTAGCCATGTGGTATCGCCTCCCACCTTGATCAGGATGCGCTGGTCGGCGCATGCTCATAGTGAGCCCACCGATTTTGCTGTGTGGACCCAGGCATCGGGTATCAAGCTTGTGGAAGAATGCATTGGCGAGTGGGCTGCTAGGCATGGCTGACAAAGTCTTGAAGTGGGTTGCTAGGCATGGCTGCAAAAGACGAAAATGATGGGATCCGCGTTCATGTCGCCTTCTATTCGACTACACAGACAGGACATTTATACACCTTCTTCCCCTCCCCAGCACCATCATCCTTAACCCCCTCATCCAAACAAACCCGATGGAACACATGCCTACAAGCGAAAACCACCAGCGCCAACCTCGCCCGATCCTCGCCCATGACATCCTCGACCGCATTGGCAACCGGATCCACCGCAATAGGCGCCTTCGCCTTTCCCCTAGAACGGCGTCTCGCCTCATCCCCACCACTCCTCTGAACCCGTTTCTCTGTCTTCGCCTGCTCTCTGGCCTGCTCTCGCCCTACCCACTCGTCCCAGAAAACCTCGCCGATAGCAGGTCCCCAAGCGCGGCGCTTGCAGTGCTCACAGACTTGTGAGCGAGGACGCCAGCCGCGTTGCCGGCGTTCATGGGCATCTTGGATTTCTGCAAAGACGTCGCCTCCTAGAAGGTCAGTGGCGAGGGTCAGGACGTTTTGCTCGAAGGCGTAGGCGCTGAAGATGTCGGCGAGGACTTCGCGGAGGTCGGAGAGGGAGGGTGCCGTTGTAGCGGCGCGTGTCAGGAAGGCGCGGAGAATGCGGAGGAAGGAGAGGTTGGTTTGGTGAGGCCGTGTGTGGGTGGCGGAGTCTGTCGACTGTTGTTGCTGCTTGGGTAACTGGGCAGCGGTAGCGGCTAGCAGGGCTGTGAAGGCTTGTTGGACGTTGGAGCGTAGGGCTAGACGGATGGAGTCAGAGTCTAGGCTGATGGCGTCGCCTTCTGAAGGATGCTCTTCAAGTGAGAGTAGCGCAGCAGAGGTCTCTTTGGTGACTTGAACGATGGGGTCAATCAGATTCAGCCACAAGAACTCATCAAGATCAAGTTCGTTCTCGTCGATGTCATTCGAGAAATTTGTCCGAGGCCGTTGTCGACGTTCTGTAGATGCCGTCTGTCCCTGGCACAACCATATGCCGACTTTGGTATACTTCTGTACTGCTTCGACCAAGTCATCAGCTGTCTCTCTTGTGGCTTCGGCATCTGGTGATTCTCCGGCGGCTTCGATTAAGCTCGTCAGGGCATGCTGTTGGCTCTGCACGTGCGACACAAGGCGGTCCATCGCATCTCGAGCAAGCCCGTCGCGTGCGAGTAACACGACCGCAGCATCAATGACGCCGCTTTCTTCCATTGCTGGCAGAACTCTGTCAAGTCTCAAGTCTCCAGATTGCAGAATGCCGACATAAACTGCGACGTGGCCAGGCTCGTGCACACACATGAGCTGCACATACCTCTCCTGGAACGTATGGCGAACATTCTCTGGGATTGCCTGTTGCGACCGCAATGAGGTGTCTTCCCTGATCAGCTTGGGTTCAAGTAACGTACGTAAAAACAAGAACTGCTGGTACGAGTCTTGAAGGGCCTTCGCAACAGGTTCCATCAGTTCTGGCACGCTAGCAAGGAGAGTTCTTGCGGTTTGCACAACGCTGATGTTCGCTAGATCAGATGCGTGAGCGACGATGGAACGCTTGAAAGACTCCGTCTGCTTCTGTCCGAGCCCTGAATCCGGCAGTAGACTAAAACTTATGCAATAGAAGACGCCATCCTTGTCCTCGTGACCCTCGAAGTAAGTCTCGAGAAGCTCAGTGAAGAGCTTTTGTCTGCGGTACACAGTCTTCAGCACTCTAAAGAAGCTTGCACGCTTCAACGACTCAATTAAAGCGCTAGAGTCTGGAGGCTGATAAGCTGATAACAGATACTCTGCGCTCAGTTGGCAATCTTCCCGCAGCGCTTCTGATGGCACTTCGCACAGTCGCTCTAGGACGCTGTTGAGAAGTGACCCGGACAGCACCAGCTGTGCCGGATACTTAGGTAGACTGCGTGCAATAAAGACGTCCAGGTATATCCGCTCTTCACTGTCGAAGTCATTTTGGTCCATGACATCTAGTAATATGCTGACGATGTGTTGTCGTGTCATCTTGTACCCAGCGCGGTTGCTGAGACCATTTGTCTGTGCAATTCCGTTGGTCTGTGAGTCTTCATCTGTCTCGTTGAGGAAAGGGTCTTCAAAGGCTTCGTTCAGCATGCTCATAAAGCTAGCTGCATCAAAGCGCAACAACAGGACCAGGTATGGGAAAGCGGGCTCATCCTGGGGATCGCTTTCGGTGTGGAATACCTGCTTGCTTCCATGCGGCCACGCTGCTGATCGTCCAGAGAAAAGGTACTCGTACAAATCTGCTTTGGCGTGTGATGCTTCTTCGTCGCCCATAAGTTGACCGTTCGGGTAGCGTCGACTCGTGAACGCGAACGCTAGATAAGGGAACACCCTCATAGCTGCGGCGAAGAAAGGGTTATCCGTAGAATGCTCAGCTTCGCTGCCGGCCTCCAGTAGCTTCACAAGCTGCAACAAGTCGATGAGTGGTGTGACGAAATCTCCGATTGCACGTGTCCATACGTGAATCAATGCATCGTACAAATTGTGTTGACGGCAAAGCATTGTGATCTCTTCCAAGTCGAACGAGGTAGGTTCAAGCCTGCACAGCAGCTCTTCCAGTCTCGCTGCTTCGTTCTGCGAGATGAAGTGCGCTACAACAGTCTTGATGACGTCTGGTGGGAGCAAAGTTAAGTCGCCATCGAGCACATAAGGCTCTAGTGTAGAGACAAAGATGTCTTCGTGATCCGCATCCTGGAACACCTCAAACAGTCTGTGGAACAAATAATCGGTCTCTTGCATGACTATGCAGGCGTCGAAGCAGACGTCAGCGAGTTCCTTGAGCCTGTCGTCTCGTGAATCATCATGCTGTGCAAATGTGTAGTCCATAGAGGCAGACAGCATAGCAAGCAGTCGTTCTCGGACCATATCATGCCGAGTCTCCTCGTCGTCCGGTAGGCCAACTGTGACGTTGTTTGCGACACCACTGTAATAGTCTGCAGCAAGCCGAATCGCAGCAATGTGATCACCAGTCTCCATCAAAGCTACCAAGCGGTCTGCCCAGTTCGAAAGCGACCCGACTGTCAGATCGTTGAAGCCCAGTAGAAAAGTTCGACCTTTGTAAGCCTTGAAGCTCATATAGAATGCGTCCGCAACGACGCCATGCATAGAGGGATCTTCTGGGTTCAATTGCTCCACAGCAGCGTGCAGTTGTCGCGAAAAAGGGTCCTGATGATAAAGATGACGATGCAACAGGTCGATGGAGTCAGTCACTTGCAGAGCGCCGTCTTCGAGGATGAGCATGCGCTGACTGATAGTAAGCACCCCAAGAACTGATCGGCCCAGCCATTGCACGGCAACGATAGCTTCTTCTGCCCGCCATCGACCTCGAGCATGGAATTCTAGCTTAGGTGGTTTATTTTTGTCTGCAGGGTCATCTTGAGGAAGCACCTTCACGTCGAGTACTGTCAGGACGTTCGACCAGCAATATACCAACTTCGTATCTGAGGCTTGCTTTTCTGGGTCTTTGTTGGGACCTTTGAGCTTTACCGCTGGGAACCAAGCAAGACATCCGCTCAAAGTGCTGTGTGGGGACACGTCTTTCGGTCGGGCAGACTTGTGCTGTGTCTGGGCGATCGGTGTAGTCGATACAATGACCAGAAGATACGGCGTCAGCAATGCGGTCAAGCCCATGTTGTCTGTCTGCTGCTCGACGTTTCCGAGAGGGAGCGGGGAGAAGGCGAGCACAGAACTAGGCTTGCGAGCGCGCTCGGTCTGAGGATCGAGAGATGGGTACCGCCCAAGCAGACGCGTTGATTTAATGGTCCGTGTCACGGGCCCAAGACCTCTCGTGGCTAGATGTGAGAAGGCCATTCCTCCGGAGTCGGCGGAGACAAGTGCTGTGTGGCGAGTACCCAAGAATCCGATGTGCAGGATCGCACGATCCGCTACGTGGCCGTCCGCATGTTGAGATTGTGACATGACACTTTGTGCTATGGGCGGTATTTGAAGAAACGGTCGGGCAGGTCGGTTGATTTCCCAAGTGAAGATGTAGCCATTAGCATGCCCGGCCGCAATGGTGGAGTAGTCTGCCGATATAGCTAGGGAAGTGACGCTACCACATTCCGCCGCTTTGGTTCCTTGCCCGACGATGATCTTTAGTGTCTGGTGGTAGTCAAATCCAAGCACCAGGCCTTTTGATGTGCCAACCGCAATGAGAGCCGAGACTGCAAGACATGTTGGTCTGCCAAAGTTCCGTTTTCCTATCTCGGAGAACAGCTGGCCTGTGATCTTGCGCAACTTGGTCCATCTGACAACTTCCCAGGGAGCTTGTGGTGGCTCGTCTGAAGCTGCATCGCCTTGCGAGGAGCCAAGGGGTGATAACTGCGAGCTGAGCGATATTTGTCTCGAGTGTGGCGAAAGGAACGCGGGTGACCCAGCCCGTGACGAGGGTGATGGAGATAGAGTTGGCCTACCCTCAAACCGGCGTTCAAAAGGTTGCAGAGCTCCCGATGCCGTTCGAGAAGGGAACCTACGAGGCGTGGACGGGGGACCGCGGCCTGGTGTTGATGGTTGGGAGCCAGCTGCAGAAAGTGTATCGTCGGGTATTGATCCGGAATCTAGAGGACTCGCCAGTGGAGATGCTGCTACAGGCGTCGCAGGCTCCGGCGGCAGATCAAGAGGCGCCTCATCCGGCGTAGCAGGCCTCTCGTATTCGAGTTGAAGAACATCCTGATCCGGATCCTCGGATGGAGAGGCCTCATCTTGGAGCATGTCTTCGTCTTCCAACTGTTCGCCCTCTAGCTCATCTTCCAGTGTCGACGGCTCCTCTTCTGCATCTCCATGGTCTTGATCTTGAAAGTAATCGCCACCGTCGACATCTTCGACTACCACCTGTGGAGCATTTGTATCCTCCGTCCCTGTTGCCTCATTTGCTTCCACATTCTTGTTCAGAGCGCTTGCGTCGCTGTCGCTCGATATTGAGCTCATCTGTGTTCCCAGTGATTGCACATCGCTTCTCCAGCTACGATTTCGGAAAGTCCGGCGGGAAATGAACTGCGTAAGTCGCGAGGTTTCTGGTTCAATGGTTGGGTCGTCTCGCGTTGGGTCGGTTGGGATAGTTCTTGGAGCCTTGAGATCCAGTCCCAAGATCGTGTGTATGCTGAGTCAATTGGTGTCCTTCGCAAACGCTATGCCGAGCTTCAAAAGACTGTACAGTCGATGTAACGGAGTATGAGCGCATACAAGGTGGCAGCAGTCGTCCAAGGATGCCGCTGCCTGAGGCTTGGCGCGATGGCGGAGCAAGCAGCAAGCTCCACCTTCAAGAGCACTCGCCTCAATCAACCACAACGTCGCAACACACAACACATCAAATCATGTCGGGTATAGGCGCAGAACTTCCTCCGCATCTTCTGGCCAAGCGAAAGCGACAAGAAGAAGAACAAGCCCAAGATGCGCCTCCCACAGCTTCCGGCGCAAAGCGATCACCAAGTCCCGAAGCCGCAGAGAAACGAAGGAAGGTTGCTGGCCCGGCCATGCCACCTGCACCTATAGAGGAACGACCTACAGACCCTGCAAACCCTGGAGAGGACGAGAGCAGCGACGACGATGATTTTGGACCTTCATTACCGCCCGCCGCAGGAGAGTCGGCCGATCACCAAACAACTGCTCAGCCACAGACATATGCTACGGAAGATTCCAAAGCGCCAGAGAAGCCGAAGCGAGATGACTGGATGACTATGCCGCCCGAGCAGGACGGGCTGGCATCACGGATGGACCCGAGCAAACCACGAGCACGAGGATTCAACACAGGGAAGGGCGCGAAAGCACCAGCAGAGAAGGGCGGAGACAGCTCAGCATGGCACGAGACACCTGAGCAAAAGAGAAAGAGACTAGAAGATGAGATGATGGGTGTGTCTAGAGCCGAGCCTGGTGCTCCTAAGGCTGCGCCGAAAAAGAAGGAGGGCGAGGACGCCGCTGCAAAGGAGCTGCGGGAACGAACTGTGAGTGATGAATTCTCAACAGAGCCTGCGATCGATGATATTAATGTACTCTCACAGGAAAAGGCCAGGGGCCCCTCATTGATGGAGAGGCATCAAGGTCGCAAGTCCGAAAATGCAGAAGACGACCCTAGCAAACGAGCATTCGACCGCGAGAAAGACATGGGCATGGGCGGTATTGGTCGCACGCAGAAGAAAAAATTACTTAAGCAAGCTGGCGGCTTTTCGTCGAAGTTCTCCGGCGGCGGTTATCTATAGAATCTCCAGAGACTGAACGCTCGTGGAATATAACATAAGCCATGTGGTAATCTTGCGACTCTAAACACGGCGAATGATCCTTGCTGCTGCAACATTTAAAACCGAGTCGACTTTCAAGGAGTACTAAAATCATCAAGCGTTGCAAGCAAAACTGAGAGAAAGCTTCGACGCGCGAGCTGTCTCACTTCGTTGTTGTGCAGTTGTCTACATGTACAACGCTCATCCGACAACATCAAACCCCACACATCACCTCACAAGTGGCGTCGAATGGATCGCTCGAGATCGTTGGCTTGATCACTATTGCTGCATAGAAGCAAGTGTTAACACTTACCGTATCAACGAGCATCAATCCCTCCAAATTGTCCTATAAACAATGCTGTCAGTCACCAACTGGAAAAGACGAGTCTAGCACAACACAACAAAACCAACGTTACTGGCGTCAACAAGTCGTATAATCGTGGCTGAAACGGGGCTGGGGTTCAACTTTAGCGCCGCGCAAGCAACCACTCAGCACTGTCGATCCTCCCTCCCTGCCTTCGACTTTCGCGAGCCCTCCCTCGCCTTGAAGTGTCCCAGTTCTCTTGTTGTCTTTCGTTTGTCTCTATTGTCTCAGCCGTCTCTCCGATCTCACCAGAACCGTACCACCACAGAACCACCCTAACTCGAATCCGTTGTGTTGTTCTTCGTCTCGACATTCGCTAGGCCCTTCAGCAACTCCAAACACAACAAGCACGCAGCTGGACTGATCAACTCCCTTGTACAAATCGAAGAGATACCTTGCTTGTAGCCTAGGGAGATTGGCCATATACTTCCATCTCTGGAACCTACGACAATCTAGCTCTCTCGCGAGAGCCCATACAATCAACATGTCCCTCTTCAAACGCCAAATCGAAGACACAAGCTCCTCAGACTACGCCGAACAAAGCGCAGACGCCTACAGAGACTACGACTGCTATGAAGAGAACCGCTGCAGTTGGTGGTGGGGACAAGTAAGCCTCTTCCTAACTTTACACACTTCTTTCCACCCGAACTCAACTAACCAACATCTCACCAGACCGGCTCCGCCGTCCGCTACTCCATCGTCGCCGTCCTCTTCTTCACCCTCTTCTTCTACTTCGTCTTCGGCTACTGGCACGCTCGGCGCCGCCTGCGAAAGAACCTGCCTCCCCTCGCCTACCACCGCTGGATGGTAAAGCAGCGCAGCCCGCGTTATTACAACCACTACCCTCACGGAGCGCCAATGTACAACCCCCACAACCCTCAAAACGCCTATTACGGCCAACACCAACACCCCGACAGCTACGGGATGCAAGGCGCCATGCACGCACCGCCGCCGCCCGCCTACCACGCTGGAGATGCGCCGCCGCCGGTGTACCAGCCGCCGCAAGGCTCGAGTAAGGTTGCGGCGGATCAGAATTACCAGGAAACGAGGGTTGGAGAGAGCAGTAGCGAGGTGCGGGCGCCTGGGGCTGCTGCTGCTACTTCGAGAGGAGCGTAGATGAAGAACGAGAGCTGGAAACCCGTTTTGGATAGAGAATGCATATCAGCGTCAGCTAAGCTTCCATTTTGTTTGAGATTTGGAAGCCTTATGCTGAGGGACATTGTGGAGTTATTTGGGATCCAGATTGGTTTTTGATTTGACCGCCACGTTATACCACAAAAGAAGAACATCAGGGGTTGCGTTATTGGTGTTTGGGAAGACGAGTAAATGCAGGACACGGCGTTTTCGATAGTTTGTTAGAATCTTCGCAGGATATGAAAGCTTGTATGCCGAATGATCGACAAATCCTCAGGAGCACATGTCGCCGAGTTCGTGTTTCTATTTGAAACAGCAGGCAAGAGGCTGGCTGTCGTTGATGGTGGAATGATGGGTTCCGGCTCGCGTTGTTGCAGCAATTCCCAGCACGCGGATTTCTCGTCTTCATCCTATCCTTCTCCTTAGACTCGCAGAACATCTCATCTACTGCATTTCCCGTTCTCGCTGAGCCATTTTCTTCTCAAAACACCATCCAAACACTGTCATGCAGATCCGAAACCCTGGGCGCGTTTGCCCGTTCCATGACTTTAACCGGAGCTTCACGATGATCCCCACTTCGACGTTTCAGGACGCCTTCCTTTTCGAAGGACACGGCAATTATTTGTCGGGACCACGAGCCTCGCCGCGTGGCGGTCGCTATCCATGTGGCGATGAAGGATCGCTTAATCGATTTCCGAAGTTTCGGAACTCGTATGGCCGCGTCCCGTGGATGTCGCGGGCCTGAAGCCGTGAGTCGTGAGTCGTGAGATCGGAGGTGAGTGTGTGAGTCTGACTCAACGATGCCCGGCATGCTCCCATGTTTCGTGCAGCTGTCGTGTAATCGTTACATTGGGAAGGTCTTTATGTTCGTTATGTATGCAATAGACATTCGAAAGTCATAGTGGCGGATCTTTACTTCGATGAGGCAGTAGCAGATATGGCTGTGCTACCTCATTCGCAGGTTGAAAGCATGTTCCTGATCACACCGACAAGTGTGCCGTTTTCCATGGCCGCCGCAACACGCTCTTTATCGCCAAGCTGCTTGTTGACCGCGTCAGCAGTAGTGTGAGTACCTTCCTTCAAGCGTACATCGATGCGGAAGCGCGGCGGCAGAGCATTCTCAAGGCGCACACGCACGGCCAGGCCGATGACTGTTCCCAGACTGCAGTGTGCGGTAGTAGGTGTGAGCAGGACAGTGACAGTGGAGATGCGAGAGGTCGGGCTCGAAGGCTTCGTGATGAAGATGTCTGGGAGATTGACAACGGCAAGACTAGCGAGCGAGTTGGGGTGCTCTGGGTCCTGGATGGAGGAGATGAGATCGTAGATCTCTTGCGAGTCTATCTCTTCACGGTCATCGTCGCTGTCCGAAGCGGCATCCGAACCCTCCGGAGATGAAAGGTCGTCGAGCGGAGCGGCGTACGAAGGGTAGGCAGGCGCGATGAGGTCGTCGAAGAGAGTCGGCCGTTTGGTGGTGGGGTTTGAGAGACGGCGCGAGGGGAGGTCGGAGGCGTTGACGATGGTGGGGTTCGGGTTGTCCAAGTCGGCCATGGCTGCTTCTGGGCTCGGGGAGTGAGAGCGATGTGGTATGGATGTTTGCGATACGGATCTGGTGTATTGCTGGAACAGTGTGGGTTGGCGATAGACTGATCAGTGATGTCGCGTGGTGGTTTCAGACAGCGGTACGGCAGTTGAAGGCGAGAGAGAAGGTGACGAAAGCAAACTTCGAGGCTATCGGGTAATTCTCGGCCATGGGACGACTGGTGGATGGCGTGACGAATGGCGCTATATAGAACATGTCTGGAAGGTTGTGCTACTGTACCGTTATTTCACTGATACTAGTCGGCGATGTTTCCTCTTCGATGTTGGATCCAAGTATAGGCTCGACTACACGTACAAGATGATACACGATTGATAGGCATGCGTACGGCCGAGAAGGTGCTCGACAGCCCAGCGAGCACTTGAACAACCGTTTCGCATTTTCGTGCAACCGCAGATCTGGCCTCAGGGTCTCTCGACAGCCACCGTGGAGCTTGCCGAAAGGATTCCCTTCATGCGAGTCAAGCGTGCGTGAATCATCAGGTACGCTTCAGCCCGACGAAATGAATCGACACACTCAATTTCTACTCGACTCCATCTCCTGGCTGCATCGTTGAACGAGTCCCATGCACACATGAAGCGTCACCTCGATGCGACAGACCTCGCCATGCCAACCATGCAAGACTGCGGTCTCCCTATAGCCATAGCAGCCAAGAGATATGGAGTCGGCTACTTGCGAAGACCCCTCCCGCGACTGGTATCCAGTCTCCGTGAGCCCCGATGAGCCCCGACCTAGCGGAAACGGCCGTGCAGCTTGATGTCCAAAGAACGCAACTGGTGGAGTTCAGGCCCATTACACGGACGAACTCGAGGATCTAGCCTTGCTGATCGTGTCTATCAACCACTGATTGCAACCCGCAGCACTTCAAACGAGTCCTGTGTCTTCAAGGCGCCCTCGCCTGACAAGATGCCGCCGTGTGTCTCAGTTTAAGGGTGGAAGGATGCCAACCGGTCCGTTTTCACATGCACCGCATGCAGAGTGGGCGCGCAAGCACCACGACTCCGCAAACCTGTGCCTCGGCGACTTTGACGTCCAGCCACGGTTTATGCTTCAACGCCTCCTGCTGGCGCTATGAGGCGACCGTGGCCCTGCGCTCGGCTCATGCAATGACATGACAGGTGCTGCCACTGTAAAACACGCTGCGCCGCTCGGATAAGTGACGTGCCTTTCCGACCCTCTGTACCTGGCAGCGCCCGCGCAGCCAACTCATCACAAACGACAGATCGCTGCGTCCTTCCGCAATTCAATCCCCACACCGACTTGCGCTAGAAAGTGAAGCTAGGCAGTTGTCTCGCGGGCCCGCACCTCTCCTCCCACCTTGTCCAAATCAAATCAACCACGCTCGCTGCGCCCGGCACTCGGGGTCGACTCTGCCATCTGTGCCCTTCCAGATCTCTCGCTCGCACCGCACCCGTCGGCACCGCTCCGCCACCTCTTCACCTCACTCCCGCCTCCATCCCTGCTGCACTTCGATTCTTCAGCCCGCTGCCACCTGCATTTCTTCTCACTTGCTCCAGAAAGGGGCATGGCGCTTCGGGTCCAGCTTCCGGTGTCATTGTTTCGTTAGGTCGCTTCATGTTTGACGCCCCACGCCGCCCTGCAACATTTGGCGAGTTTCAGCCCTTTTGGACTATACCTTTCAACAGACGAAACCCCGCTGCCGCGTCTACAGCGAACGTTCGATTCTCTCACCATGGCTGAGTCCGCCACCGCCGCTGCTCCTCATACCAAGCAGTATGTGTTCGTCGACGAATACAACCGGCACAAACGCCTCAAGGTCATGCGTGCCTGCGACGGCTGCCGCAAACGCAAGATTCGTTGCGATGGCGCCTTGCAGAATGGCCCATGGCCTTGTGGAGCTTGTGTACGACTCAAGCTGAAATGCGTACCTCCTACCCTCGATCCCGACGACGACCCTATCACTCAAGCCGCCGAAGGATCGGCCGGCAACACTCAATTCACTTTCCAAAATACTACTTTCAACCCATCTACGAGCAAGTCTTCGCAACACACATCGAGTCCTGCTCCTACCGACTATTCCTGGACCAATTCGACTAGGTCGCCACTCAGCTCTGCGCCCACCTCCGCTCCCTCCCAAGCCGATAGCACTGTTTCTTCTGGCTATCTTCCACCCAAAGTCATTTCACCACCCACTGTTGTTCCAGGCTCCGAATATGGCTACTCGCAACTTCCGGCCCAGAACCAGTATCAACCATCCCAAAGCGTTCCCAGGGCTGTACGCAACCAAAGCGAGGTGTCTAGTAGCTCCGATGGGAACCCTGAGGATGTGGATGCTGCTGTGAAGAGCCTCACTAATCAGATGGGCGATCTTCGCGTGGAGATCACAAGTGCCTCACCTTGGATCGCTAAACACAACAAGGTCAAGGAATCGCCCCAGTGTGAGGAACCAGAAGTGCTACTCCCGGCAAGCGTTATGTCAGATTCCACTGGAAGGATTCCCCCGGAGATGATGCCTCACGATGAACGAGTTATGGATTACTTCGGCTATTACTTCAACCATGTCCATCCTTATATCCCGGTGTTAAACAAGGCGGCATTTTATCACCAGTGGCAAACAGCTCGAGATACGGTGCCACCGCTACTTCTAGAGGCCATCTTTGCCTCCGTGGCACGCTATCTGGATCATCCCATTGAGTGCAAGCGATGGTTAGCATTGGCCGCAAAGCATGAGGAGAGCTATAAGGACGTGCCCAGAGTCAGCACTGTGCAAGCTCTCATTATCTTGTTGAAGGCGCGCGAGTTCGCTCCCAAGCCTGGCTACTTCTATAGGTCCTGGATGGCCCTCAAATATATTACTACCATGGCAATGGATCTGGATATGCACGAACATCACGACAAGCATGGCGCAGGAACCCCATGCACATTATCACGACCTGACTGTTTTATGTATACACGTATATGGCAGACTCTCTTTGGCCACGAGCTCATCATTGGCGGACCGCAAGGGAGATCTGATCTGCTCATTGAAGCCGATACTGTTGACGAGAGCTTCCCCTATCCTGCTCCCGAGGTCGATGCCTTCGAGTACGAGTGTTCCAGACGGCATACGCTGATGGCACAGGCGGGTCAGGCCATTAAAGTCTCAAACACAATGATGCAAATTGGAAAACGGAAGAAGTCGGCAACATGGGCGCTTGATCCTGCAATGGGACGGCATGACAAGGACCTAGATGCTTTCTTCGAGAATCTCCCAGATGACCTTCAAATACACTACCCGGAGGATGGTAGCCCGCCTTGGCTGGGAGGCGACCACTACCTCGCCGATGCACACGCATATTTCCACTTGGTCATTGTCATGCACCATCGGCCGCAATTGCAGACGAAGCTCGAGATGAAACTCCCCGATTGGCGACGCCACCTCGACATCTGCGTGGACTCAGCCATCAAGATGTGCAGACTGCAGGAGGCTTTGCTGCGTGACTTTGGGCTTCACGGACTGAACTTCATGCTTCGGGGCATCAACTTTACGGTGTACTGTGTTCTCACCTGCACCATGCTTCACCTTGTAAGCAGGCCAAAATGCGTTATAAGATGCCTCCGCTAACTCTTTAGGTTGCCATCACATGTCCCGATCCAGTACTCAACTCTCAAGCGCGTCGATATTTCACGAGACACATGCGCGTGCTCGAACAGTGCACTTCATCTACTCAGCCAGAAGTCCAGCAACAGATCAATGCACTTCGTGAAGCTTTCAGCCGAGATACAAGCAAGCCGTTTGAGCTGAAGCATACGCTGGGCATGCAGAGCCCTGTCATGGACCAGCATCTCATGGCGACCGCAGGTGTCACACAGCCGATGCAACAAGCCATGGCTAACCCAACGGCGCGATCCAACCAAAACTGGCCACTTGGCCATGAGGACGTCTCACCCAAGACAACCAGCACACCAGCCGGCTATATGCAATCTTTCGACGCAGCTGCGTCCGTCTCAATGCCTGGCGCAAACCCCGTGGCTTTCAACACCAACAGCTTCGACATTCCCTCTTCCACAGCTTACACTCCGCAAAACTTCAGTCACGTTACAAGCACAGCCTACCAACAGCCATACTCGCTTGAACGAGCGCCTAGCAATGACCACCAAACTACTCCAGTTTGGGACCCTTCGGGCATCTTCTCACAATGGAACAACGCTTTCGGACCGCAGCCAACTCCTGGGCAACCTTCTCCTCCAACAGCCCAGTTCCAGCAGCCCACATCCACTACATCTCTACTGCGACAGCCCTTGCCGCAGCAAAACGTCAGTGCAGGAATGCAGGCCAGTTTCTACCAGCCGCCGGTGACCACAGCACCAACAGCAGTGCATCCTCCACCACCACAGGGGCAGGTTCCCGGCGCTGGCTTCGCTCCGATGCCAACCGTCACGCCAAATATGTGGCAAGATGCTTTCACTTCGGCTTATGTGTCGGGACACAAACGATATAGAGACGAGTCAGTTGATCTCACGGCCATGTACGATCCATACGGGACGAAACGACGAGGGTAGCAACGTTCATCTTTTGATACCGATAAACCGATGAGCCAAACGATGAAGCTTGCCTGTCCCTAAATCGCATGGCCGAATGTCCGGAAGAGCCATCGACTATCATTCCATCGGACAAAGATTTGGATACCTTAGGGGCCCCGCTACGCAATCACGCGGTTTCGACTAAGGCGGATTGGTTTTCGTGTCCAAAAAAAAAAAATCGTGAAGACACAGAAAGTGAGCTCGAACAGATGGGCTAGTACCACAAACTCGACCCTCGGCTTAGATCTGACTTATAGGACAGCCGACGACAAGCCGCCAATCACCAAGGAAGCTCCCCAAGCTTTCCTTGCCATGTCACGAAGCCTTGCAGATCACTTTCTCTCCGCATTCAATGTGGAGCTTATGCGCGGGGTCGGCGTACGCCACGGACTTGGGGTTACCGCGAGACGTCTAACGATACCTTCGATACTTTGCCTGACATGGGCGATTTCCTTACTGTCACACGCCTGCGTTGCTCGCCGCTGTCGGCAACTGCTCGCTATGATGTTTGACCGACGTTGTACATGATGATGAGTGGGGTGCGGCTATCATGGTTAAGGGCACATTTTGCGAATGCACGCCTGTATGAACATCCTATGTCTTTTCCTCCCAACCTTCTTCTACTCCTCTTTGGTCTCTTTTCATTCGTGTCTGTAAATTTGCCATATCTCTGTCTAGGGACGTTCAGCGATACTAGGACCTCGACGACACCTTTTAAGTTCCGCGCTTTACGTTGCGCTATCACAACCTCTGTGATATATCTACACATCACGAGCATCACCCAACAAACCGCCATCATGGCCATCTGGAACCGCAAGCCCACGGCGCCCGACACCACGTCGCCCACGCCTTCAACGCCACCAAAAGAATCCCTCGACCCCGAAACCGCCATCCACGCCGAAACCACACCTCACTCTTCCTCCACCCCGTCGCAAAAATGGAAAGTCTCCCGCTCCGGCGACGGCGACGTCGCAATGTCCCTCTTCAACTCTCCAGCAGAACTACACGAGCCAATATCGCCAGAAGAAGACGCCCGCGTAAAGCGCAAAGTCGACTGGATGATCCTGCCCTACCTCGGCGTTTGCTACGCTTTCTTCTATATCGACAAGACCACGCTTTCCTATGCTGCTATCTTTGGCATCCGCGAAGACTTGAATCTGCAAGGAACGCAGTATAGTTGGCTCAGCTCTATCTTTTATTTCGGCTTCCTAATTTATGCCTTTCCCACCAACTTCCTGATGCAGAGGTTGCCGATCGGGAGATATTTGGGGTTTAATATCTTTCTTTGGGGGGCTTTCCTGATGTTGCAGGCCGCTGCGAAGAACTTCGAGGGACTGGCGGCGCTGAGGGCGCTGGCGGGGGCGGCGGAGGCGTGTTCTGATCCGAGTTTTATGCTGATCACTAGTATGTGGTATAAGGTATGTTGGTGGGCAATTCGACGGTTCGCATGGCGTGGAAACTGACTGTCGCCACAGCGCTCCGAACAACCTCGTGCAATGGGAACTTGGTATCTAGCCAACGGGTTTGGCATTGCTCTCGGTGGATTACTTGGATTTGGTATTGGTAATATCGATGGATCTTTACCGAGCTGGAAGTTCGAGTTCCTGATTATCGGAGCCCTCTGCTGTATTTGGGGAACCGTGATGTACATTTTCCTTCCGGACAGCCCTGTCACTGCAAAAGGCTTGACGATGAGAGAGAAAAGGGTTGTGGTGGAGAGGTTGAGAGGAAACCAGACTGGAATCGAGAACAAGCACCTGAAAGCCTATCAGGTCAAAGAAGCATTCCTCGACATCAAGCTATACCTGTTCTTTTTGCTAGGAACGGTCTGCAATATTCCCAACGGCGGTATGTCCACTCTCCGTGAAACTTACCACACAACAGTCCAACTAACGTTTAGTTACAAGGCATCTCCAACTTCGGTACAATAATCATCCAAGGCTTCGGCTTCTCCACCCTCGTCACAACCCTGATGCAGATCCCTTATGGTGCCATCATCGCCATCAGCATCCTCATTTGCGTCTTCGCAAACGAGTACGTCGAGAAGACCGGGCGTCAAGCCCGCTCGTGGTTCATTCTCCTTTTCCTCGCGCCCAACATCGCAGGAGCATTTGGTCTCGCGTTCCTCGATCAGAGCAACCAAGCTGGAAGACTGGTATCTTACTACCTCACGGGACCGTACAACGCAGCGTTTGTGATGGTGCTGAGCATGAGCACGGCGAACACAGCGGGGCATACGAAGAAGGTTGTTACTAATGGTATGTTTCCCTGCCTTCCTCGCGTTTATTTATCGATCGCTGGCTAACATCTCTCAATAGCCGTCCTCTTCCTCGGCTACTGTACCGGCAACATTGCCGGGCCCTTCTTCTACTTGGCCTCGCAAGCTCCACGCTACCAGCTCGGCATCTGGAGCATGATCGTCTCGCACCTGATCGAAGCTGCTCTGATCTTGATTCTGCGCTTCTTGCTGGCGAGAGAGAACAAGCGTAGAGACAAGATCCAGAGTGCGATGGAGGGAGGTCTAGAAGGTAGGGATCTCGATGCGACGGCATTCAGTGATATGACTGATAAGGAGAACCTCAACTTTCGCTATATCTATTGAGATAGAGCGAAGGCGCTCGAAGATTGACTGGCGAAATCTGAGAAGTGGTGAAAGGGAATGCACGGAAAAAATTGGCTGGTATCATACAAATGTCTCACTTGCTTGCTTCTATGTAGCATTTTATTACACCGGTCCATCCAGAACGCCGCTTTCGCGCAGACTCCGCCACAGCTCTGGCTCCAGGAACTTGCCAACAGTGACGTCTTCGGCGAGACCCTTTCTCCGACGAGTCTTGAGCACGAAGTCTCTAGCCGTCGCTTGCGCGCTCGCGGGCTCGAGCGCACGCAGTTTGATGTCCTTGTCAAGAGGATCACCAGGCACCAGACTCCAGCGGTCAAAGACAAGTGAGACGGTCGCTTGACCTTGAGTGTGAATACGGAGATCGGTCTCGAAACCGAACGAGTCGATGACAGGAATGAGACCTTTGACGGAGTAGAGTGGTGTGCCGGGTACAGGTGCGTCTTGGAGGACGTGACCACGGCGGCGGGCGAGGACTGTGTAGAGGGCTGAGACGGCGTTCGCCGGGCCGAGCATGGTGCAAGAATAGACGGGTTCCATGAGTCTGGGTCCGGCCATAAGGAAGGAAGAGTAGCAGGCACGCCTTGAGGTAGGAATGATCTGTCCACCACCACGGAAGATAGGCTCTGGCGCGAGGTCGATGTCTGTGAGGCGGAACTTGGTGTTGCGGATCGGCTCCTCACACAGAGGACCTTCTCTGCTGGCCCAAGAGAAACCTTGCTTGACAGTATCCCGTACACTGCGGAGAATCTTCTGGTCGACATCTGAAGGAAGCGTGTCGTTTTGTAGGATATTGGGACCCATATCCTCGGGACCGAAAGCCCAGATGTTTCTGCTGGCCAGAAGATCGTAGCCGTAGTTCTCTTCGAAGTACTTGCCAACCTTACGCACAGGGTCCTTGATGCTGACCTTGCCAGTCTCGATGTCTTCGGCGATACCGTCATCGAGAGGTTCAGCGACAAATGTGAGTTTGTTCTTTTTGTTTGGTGTAAGCGCGTAACACTTGATGCTGCTCTGATCTTGGACAGTTTCGCAGAAGCGAGTCACGGGATCAGAGACCTTGATTTCCATTTTAGCGTACAGCTTGCGGAGATCGTGAAGTACGCAATCCATGTACAGCTCGCCTGTTCCCAAGACGACGTGCTCGCCGGACTCTTCAACCTTCGTGGTGATAAGAGGGTATGATTTGTTGATTTTGCGCAGACCGTCAAGCATCTTAGGAAGCTCTGAAGGGTTGATAGGCTCCACTGCAACCTTGAAGACGCTCTCGAAGAAGTGTGTCACCGGCTTGAAGATGTGAGCATCTTCATCATCCGGCAGCGTCTGTGCCACTATCGTTGCGGACTTGACAATGCTGTTGTCAACGCCGCCGAGTAAGACAAAGTTACCAGCAGGCACGCCGGAGGTAGGGACATTATACCGGCTTTCTGCCATCCAGACGTCGGAAATCGTAGCTGTAACCATGTCTTCTTCGTCCTCGATCGAGTAGTTCTCTCCAAGCACTCTAACAGTCGCTCCTACGCGTGCTGTGCCTGACATGACACGTCCGAACGAGTGGAAGCCTGAAGCGTCTTGTGTGTTGTAGAGCTTCGTAATGTTGACAATGAGCGGACCTTCAGCATCCGCTTTGAGCATGCTTTCGGCAGTCTTGGTATCTTGCGGTCCAGCGTAGTAGTGATCGAGCTTCTGCTTTGCGCCATCCACGGGGCTTGGCACGTGATCAACAACCATATCTACAAAGCCGCTTGCAGGCCCGAAGAACTGTTCGCAAACCATCTTGAGCAAATCTTTGGCGTTCGCGCGCAATTGTGAGGGCTTGAGCTGGATACCCAGATCCTTCAACGTCTTTTTGAGATCGTCGGGGCTCTCGGAAAGCGTATGGCTGTACAGCTTGTAGATAGGCTCCATGACGAAGTGCACGAACGACCGGCGCGCACCCTCCTCGACTGCTTTCCGTGTGAACTTCCGCGATCCGGAGTTGAAGAAGATATCGCCCCATAACCTCTTGCTGAACTCTTTCACATCGAATGCTGATGATGGGTAGCTCTCCGCGTACATCTTGGCAAAGCTGGGTAGAGTGAAGCACCAGCCCATGCTGCTGCTGGCGAACGCCACATTACCCTTCTCTGGGCTGACTCGGAACTTCTCGCCACGGCCAGGAACCGCCTCCTCGATCTTTGTGTTAACCTCTTCCACCACATGTTTGAGCTTGAAGTATGCATCGTTAGGCGGGAGCTTGAGTTCCAGAATCAGGCGATCCATCTTGTTGACCAATAGAACGATGGGAAGGTCGACGAGCGCGGCATGCTTGATCGCAAGCTCTGTTTGGACTTGCACGCCCTCCACAACGTCTACCACTAGCACGACCGCATCTGCCAGTCGCATAGAAGCCGCAACCTCGTCGGCGAAGTTGACGTGACCGGGAGTATCAATGATGTTGATCAAGTGCGTCTTTCCGCTTGTGCTCTCCAGTGGTAACGACATTGGGCTCGACTTGATTGAGACACCTCTCTCATGCTCCAGAATGTGGGTGTCCGTGTATCGCAATCGGTCGTCGCGCGCTTTGCCAGTCTTTCCTTCTTGGTATGCAGAGACATCATGCGTCTGCGCTACAAGCATGTCCATAACACTGGTCTTTCCGTGGTGTAGGTGTCCGCATAACACGACATTCCGTATTTGTTCCGGGAAGCTCATCAAATCCGAAAGGAATCCTCTGTCGAAGTATACCTGCGGCAGATCCTCCTCCTGCACTGTGAATTTCTTCTTCTCGATTGGCGCCACAATGGGCTGCTGCAATGTCTGTGTATCCTCCTCTTGTACCAGTGTTTCCACGTCGGGCCCGTAGACTTGAGATGCTGAAGGGTAGTATTGTTTATCCTCGTGCAACACCACGGCATTTGAAGGCCCATCCTCATCCACTTCCATCAGCTCCTGGCCAGCCGCGCCATCCTCTTCGGCCTCGTCGTCGTCCAGATATTGCGCGCCATCGTATGCTGGCTGCTGGTCTTCCTCGTCGCTCTCCTCCGGCTCGCCAATGTAGTTTCCAAATTCGTCGTAAAGGTCGTCCATGATTGCGGCAGCCGTTCGTCTGATGTTCGCACAACTTGCGCGACAAATATAGCTCCGACCAAAGTCTCGCGCGCGTGTCGCAAAGTCTCAAGTCTCAAAAGTCGAGTGAAGTCAGTACGGCGGACCGTTCCTCAACGTCTGCCAAGGCACGGGGCATCTTATGGAATGGTAAAGGTACCTGACTTCACTCTTAAACCGACGAAAAATCATGAGAAGCGTCTGAGAAGGACATATTCGGAGTCGGCCATTATTGCAAGCGCGCTCTTAGTAACCCGGGCCATGCACGTTCACTTCAATCCCGCACCTCATGCCAACTTACCAGGCATAGGAGTGAGCTCTGTCATTACGACAGGTCAGGCCTCCTTTGTCACTTGGGCGAGAATATGCATCGCGATCTCAAGTAAGACTATATAGCGTTCTCAAATGGACAGCGCCACGTTGAGCAGGCCAGCTCGCTAACCTATTGGTCATCTGTGGCTGACTGCTCAATATGCAGGGGCACTCAGCTGCGCGTTGGCCTAGACTCGTGACCAGTCTGGATTGGTGGCAGCTTGGCTACTCAGTAAAAAGACGGGCTATCTCCTACGACACGTTCATTTACACTGACTCAATCCCTCTCGTATACGCTACAGCTTGACTGCTCCCGGGCGCCCTGATCAGAGAAATAGAAAGATGCCACAAGCTATTCTGGGCTCTTGAGTACTAGGAGCCACGCTGTTTAGTCTGTTTGGGGCAAGGCTGATACAACAAGGGCGTTCTGGCATGCTCAATACACCACACGGATCCACAAGACACATCAATGTAGCCATCCCTGGACATACTTGACCAACCTCACGCCATTTCAGGGCTCATCGCACGTTAATATGGCGAGCAGTCAGTGCGCTCCACCTGGTCACGTGTACCACGGTAATACGATCTCCGGTTCAGCTCGTGTCCACTTTGGCGACAACCACAATTACCATCACGATGTTTACCAGACAAGAGAACAGATCATATATCACGCCATCATTGAGAATCTCGCTTTCCGCGACATGGGCAGGCGAAGTGAGCTTTTGTCGTCGGAGACCAAGCACTCTTTTCAATGGATACTCGACAATAATGACCAAAACGAGCATCCAGTGATCGGATCAGAGTACGATAATCGTTCCGATAGTCCCAGCTTCGATAGTCCCAGCTCCGACGGTTACAGTTCCGACAGCAGTCTCTCTTTCACACACCGCCGCAGGGCATACAGAAAATGGCAGCAGTCTAGAGTTGAACCTAGATATATCCATATAGGTCACAATGTCCCTAACCGGAATCTAGATCCACATCTAGATGAGCGAGGACGCACGTGCCAAGCTCTGAGAGACTGGCTATCATCCGATCATCAAAGCTCTACCTTTTGGATCACTGGCAAGCCGGGCTCCGGGAAGTCGACGCTCACTAAAGCAATTCAAGATCACAAACGTATCGATGAGCTGCTGCGAGAATGGACAAACAACAAGGATTACATTATCGCCGAGCACTTCTTCTGGTTAGCAGGAGATCATATGCAAAAATCGCTTGTGGGCATGATGCGAGCTCTTCTTTGCAGGATATTACAGGCGCTCACGGTGGAAACCGATCTTGAGCTTCTCAAAACCATCTGCGACGTACGATGGACTACTACTTCCCGACATCGCCAGTGGGATTACGAAGCGCTGAAGTCAAGCCTCAAGCGGGCGTGCCAATGTGTCAGCCTCAAGATTTTGTTCATCATCGATGGCCTCGATGAATGTGACGCGCAAGAACATCCGGATTTGATCACCAACATCCTCGAACTCGGTGCGTGTCCCAATGTTAAGTCTATAGTGAGTAGTCGCCCAAGGCCTGTGTTCGAGACGAGACTTCAATGCACTCTACGCGTTAAGGTAGAAGACATCACTTCGGTCGATATGCGCGAGTTCGCCTTTCGACGGCTGGCCGAAGCAGAAGCTTCGCACGATGGCAACCGATACTTTCGTGATCAGAGCATTGAAGCACAGTCGCTAGTCACCGAGATTGAACTTCGAGCCGAGGGCGTCTTCCTCTGGACGGCACTAGTCCTCAAAGCTCTTGCGACGGAGGTTCGGAAGGGATGCCAGATCGAGTCGCTTCTAAATACTATGCGTGAATATCCAGAAGGGCTAGAGCAATATTTCCGGGAGCGGATATACTCAAGAGTCCCCCAGACAAAGCAGAATCGAATCGACACTGCGAATGCTCTTATGCTACTCATACACACACACGAAGCAGGACTACCACACTACCGGGGTGGTAATCTTGTCGCGTTTTCTCTGCTGAGCCACCGCCAACTCTTCACACCCATTCCTTCGTCTGAACATCGGCTTTGTACGCAGGAGGAGGCATTGCGTCAGAGAAGTCGAACAATCTCCTTTCTACAGGAAACCTGTGGAGATATGGTGCAGGTCTCTCCATGGTCCGGGCGGCTCACAGAGGGAGGCAACGTTGTTGAGTCGGAAAATCTCCCGCTCGCGAGCGCGGTCGAGTTTGTCCATCGAAGTGCTTTCGATTTCCTGCATGATGAACAGACAATGTCCTTCATCACAGCGAATCGTTCCGAGGAGTTCACTGAAGCAAGCGTCGCTGAGAAGATTGGCGCTGCCTGCGTGAGAGAGATGATGGGTCAAGAGAATCTGCAGTGCGACGATGCCACTGTTCTCTTACTTGCGATGATCGCCCGTTGGAAGATGGGCAACAGCATGTGGCGCCTTGACTTTCTGCGAGTAGGTGATTCCTTCGCAGCGCAGCACGTCACTGCCAATAAGCTTCGAGCTGTCACGAATGGCCGCGATACCTGGAACATCTACGTCTCAATCACACTTTTCAACACTAGCGTGCGTGAATATGCACTGGCAGTCATGCGTGAAGCGTCGCATTTGATACTCCAGGACCGGAAACTCCACCACGACCCACATGACCTAGAGATCTGGCTCGGTCTCAGACCTGAAGAAATAGAGAGCTCAAACTTACACCTATCTTTTGTGGAACAACTGTTGGAATTGGGCAGCCAAGCGAACGACAGCGTCACTCCTCCTAGACGTCTGTTTAGCACTGCTCCTGTGTATGTGACGGACTCTGATACCTCTATCTGGGAATTATTCTTGTGCAAATGGGTGGTACGGCCCTGGTTCGCAAAGGCACCCACGGCTATCTGGTGCAGATCAGCCCTAGCTGACCGATGGAAGGTCCTCCTTCCCTCACGCGTGGCGCGGTCGTTATTCGGAAACAGATTCGATGCTTTCATCCCGGCCGTGAGCGCGGATCAAGAGGACCAGATCGCAAGAATTGCTTTGGCTATGCTGGAGGCTGGCGCCAATCCCAAGGGAACAATCTGCGCTTGCCGCTGGGCTTCAATGCGAGTCGATCACAAATGTCAACGCATTTGTCTTGAGCAGGTCATTGAATCTTATATGCCGCAACACTGGCGTGGGCTCTTACTGATCAAGCTGCAATCTGTCTCCTCGGCCGCTGGACAAGACTTCAGGTTCAAGAGGCAAAAGTTGCGCGCCCTACGTACGATGCAGACCACCACTCCGACTCCGGGCACGCCCTCATACATTTGGTTCATGACCACGACATTCGCAACATTCTTGCAGTGGTGGGTCTCTTATGTATCATCTCCCGACTATAGTTGTGCTATCTGCGGCCATCTTGACTCGAACAACGGGTTCCATATATGTCTCGACTGTGACGGGTTCCTACTGATTTGTCAAAATTGTATTCTCACAGCGCCGTGCTTTCGCGAAGGTCACTTTTTATTGGACTATCTGGGGAGTTCTTGGGCTGGTGGATCGTACACTGGTCCTAAGCTTATGCGGGATTGGAGGTCGTTACACAACATTCGTGTCATGTTGTATTCGTGGTATGAGCGAAATGCGGAAAGATACGGTGTTTTGGGCTAGACAGTCCGGTTCTCAGCAGAAGAAAAACGCAGAGGCGATGTTGAGAGCTCTCGGCAGGGCAATCATCCAGTTTCTCTTCCCCCATTCTTCCAAACGAACCAGACAGTCGCTTGCTGCTGAATAGAACATATGCTTGACTGGACGTATGTTGTGCCTAACACTGTTCTGCCATTTCAAATGAACTGTGTCCGATCACGTCGGACCGTTGAGAAGGTTCACACGAAGAAGTGCGTTAGCTATGTCAACGAAGTATGGTCTCGCGTGTCCTTGCTGTCTGTGGCGTTGGGTGTTAAATTCACTTCGTCGAGGTGAAATTCAGGGATTGAGCTCCTCAACAAAGGGCGGTGCCTGCCGCCGCTGCAGATCGTCAGGGAAATTGGCGGGGTCGAGTCAAGTGGTTCGATTGTTCCTCCTTGTCCAAGAAACATTTTTTGAGCCGATACCGCTGTTTGTATACACAACACTGCACACTCCCATCCCACCTATCCTTCACAAACCATTGTACATACCTTCAAGACAACAATCGCCATGGCTCCCTCAAAGCCCGTCTACATCGTCTCGGCCGTCCGTACCCCCACCGGTATGTTCTTGGGCTCCCTCTCCAGCCAGACCGCCGTCCAGCTCGGTGCCCACGCGATCAAGAACGCCGTCTCTCGCGCTGGTATCAAGCCTGAGGAGGTCGAGGAGGTTTTCTTCGGCAATGTCCTCCAGGCCAACCTTGGCCAGAACCCCGCCAGACAATGCACCATTCACGCCGGCCTCCCCGAGTCCACTGTCGCAACCACCGTCAACAAGGTCTGCGCTTCCTCCGTTAAGGCCGTCGCCCTCGGCGCTCAGACTATCCTCTGCGGCAACGCTGAGGTCGTCGTTGCTGGCGGTGCCGAGAGCATGTCCAACACCCCTCACTACCTCCCCAACATGCGCAACGGCGCCAAGTTCGGCAACCAGGAGCTCGTCGACGGTGTGCTGAAGGACGGTCTTACCGACGCATACGAGAGCCAGCACATGGGTCTCGCCGCTGAGGCTTGCGCCGCGGACCACGGTTTCAACAGGGAAGAGCAGGACGACTACTGCATTCGCTCGTACAAGAAGGCACAGGCAGCCCAGGCAAATGGCTGGTTCGGCGAGGAAATCGCTCCCTACACCATCCCTGGTGTGCGCGGCAAGCCCGACACCGTTGTTGACAAGGATGACGAGCCCGGCAATTTCAACGAGTCCAAGACCAAGACCCTCCGCCCCGTCTTCAAAAAGGACGGCACCGTCACCGCCGCCAACGCCTCTCCTCTCTCTGACGGCGCTGCTGCCGTCGTCCTTGCCAGCGAGGAGTACGTTCAGAAGCACAGCCTCAAGCCCATCGCTAAGATTCTCGGCTGGGGTGACGCCGCCCACGCACCCGCCAAATTCACCACCGCTCCTGCCCTCGCCATTCCCAAAGCCCTTAAGCACGCCGGCGTGACCGAGGAGCAGATCGACGCCTACGAGATCAACGAGGCCTTCTCCGTCGTCGCCCTCGCCAACATGAAGCTCCTCAATATCAACGAGGATAAGGTCAACCTTCACGGTGGTGCGGTCGCTCTCGGCCACCCTCTTGGCGGCTCTGGCGCCAGAATCATCACCACTCTTCTCGGCGTGCTCAAAGAGAAGAACGGCAAGATTGGATGTGTTGGTATCTGCAACGGCGGTGGTGGTGCCAGCGCTATGGTTGTTGAGAGACTTTAGAGGGTAATTTTATGAAGTTGTTACGAAGAAAAAGGGTATGCATTGAAGCGTAGGCGCATCGATGCATTTAGATGATCAAAGATCAAAATAAACATGGGGAAATATTTTATTCAATTTCATTCTGGTCGTGCTCAAGCTTGAAACCTCCAATGGACTGGGTTTTTCTGGATTCGGGTGAGAGAGATATATTTATCATGGTAGGTT
The DNA here is from genome assembly GCA_022813715.1 of Cladosporium austrohemisphaericum. Classification (NCBI taxonomy): domain Eukaryota; kingdom Fungi; phylum Ascomycota; class Dothideomycetes; order Cladosporiales; family Cladosporiaceae; genus Cladosporium; species Cladosporium austrohemisphaericum. The sequence continues at coordinate 233,324 of JAKLLY010000025.1, forward strand.
GGTACATCGAACCTTCTATGTACCTCAGGGTTTGCATACAGTACTTCCTCCGTTTAGCAGACTTTCTCGACCGCTGAAACTTCCTAGTGGTATTCGACAAACGTCAGAGAACGCCGAGTCGACTCATGGACAACAACGATCCATGGTCCATCTTAGTTATGCATGGAAGAGTTACACTCCGGTCTGGACTAAGGGTTACATGCTTAATAAACTTAGGGTTAAGCTCGCCATTCCGCATAGCTCCGGATGATCACATGCAAAAGCTCCTCTAAGCGAGGCCCATGACGTCGTGATTTAATATTCCCATTGCTGCACCGCGCCTCGCATGGTCTGACCACTTTCTAGACTCTTACCTTCTTACAAACCAGTCGCATGCCCTCTGAATAAGCTGATACTTGTGCAATTGAACAAGCCGAGGATTTGGAACGGACTGTACCTTCGTGCGGCTAAGCTGAATACCGACGACTACCTAGGTCACTTCTACGCGCGACAATCACACCACGCGATTCATTCCAAATATACAAAGCACCGCGGCCGTATCTCTTTTACTCTAAAACCCAGCGACTTCCCATGATCTGAGCGAATATCACCATCAAACAAGACATTCCACCTACTTGCCACACTCACAGATCACATTCAATCAACGACCGCAACCATGGCCTCCTCAATCTCCAAACTCATCCCCTCCGACCCCGAAAAGGTCATGGTCATCCGCTCCCTCACTCCCGACATCAAGACCTTCAGCACACCTTTCCTCAGATTTGGCCGCATCAAGATCGGCGGCCGCGGCACAGCTGTGCGCCTCTCCTCTGGCAGCACAGCAATCTTCTCTCCAGTAGCAATTACACCCACCGTGCGCGCCGAAATGGCCTCGCTAGGCCCCACAAAGTACCTTGTAGCCTTGGATCAAGAACACCACATCTTCCTCGAGCAGTGGCACAAAGAGTTCCCCGACGCCAAAGTCATCGCGCCTGAAACTCTTCCCGAGTACAGAGACAAGCAAGGCTACTTTAAGATCCCTACGCAAAACTGGCACCTCTTCACCGCGCAAGCGAGCAAAGAAGGGATATTGAGCGTGGATCCCGACTTCGACTCCGAATTCGACTTTACCTACGTCGACGGCCACGCGAACAAGGAAATCGTCTTCAACCACCGCAAGTCCGGCACCCTAATTGAAGGAGACCTCCTCTTCAACTTGCCCGCAAACGAGCAGTTCTCGAAATCAGACATTGATCCCAAGACCGGCGTTTTCAGCAGACTTTTCAACTGGCTGAACAACACTCAAGGCGAAGCGATCAGTCAGAGGAGGGTCCTGTGGTATGGTGTTTCTGCGGACAGGGCTGCGGTGAACAGGGAGGTGAGCAGGATTAGCGGATGGAAGTTTGACAAGATTGTTCCCTGCCACGGTGATGTGATTGAGAGTGGCGGTAAGGGAATCTTTGACAAGGTTATGAAGTGGCATCTTGAGGCGGCGAGGAAGGGGCAGTGAGTCGTTGGATTTGCGAAGAGCGGAAACATCTAGGTGTGGTAATACGGCGTTGGTTTGATGTGGGTGTGGATGAGGCGATGATACCAATTGGCGAGGAAGTTTCTCTTGTATGGATTCGTGATGACGAATGCTTTTGCTTTGTATGTCCAAGTATGGCGGTCTATCGCCGTTTGTCTATGTCTGTATGTCTAATTTCGAGGCCAGCCTCGAGTCTATATCTATCGTAGTGCCATTGTATTACAATGCCAGAAAACTTTTGTTCCAACCATTTCCGAGCGGCCCCTTTTCATGCAAACAAATCCCAAGGTTGGCGGCGATAAGTTGCAATGCGGCAACAGCTTCAACCGCAGGACCATCTGTCTGGATTCGCCACAGCAGTCCGGACTCAACTTCTATCGCAATCACCGATAATCCTCCTCGACCTCCCAAATCGCGCGCTCGACTTTCTTCGCGCTTCCCAGAATCTTCTTCGTCATCGCCGTCTCAGGCACTAACTGACCTTTCTCAATCGCATGATCCAGCAACGCCTGATGACTCTCGTACTCGTGCAAAGCCAAAAATCGCGGTGCTTCGTCGTCCACGCTGTTGTCGCCTTCAGGCCCAAGTAAGCGATATCGTGTACAGCGAATGAAAATCGGATTCTCAGCCATCAATTCCAACTGCTCGTTGCGATACCAGTGATCTAGCGTTTCTTCGTCACCAGCTGCGGGTTCGATGCCAACGGCGACGATGCAGCGGCCTTTGGTCGAGCGGGCTTTTTGTCGGGGTGGTTCAAAAGATTGAATGAGAGAGTAGCCTTTGAGGTTTGCGCCGAATTCTGCGGCTGGGATGGAGCCTTTTCGATGCTCGATGCGTCTTGAGGGCGCTAGACTTTGAGGCGGTTCGAATTGGATGGGCAGTTTGCTGAAGGCTTCCATTGCGGCGGGAGAGTCTACATCGTGGATGTGCACGGCGAGAGCACAGCAGCCGCCGTTTAGAGGCTTGAAGTGCGTTTGTAGAGTTCCGGAGCGAGCACTAGGATTTGTGTTGTGCAGATGCCAGAGAAGTGTTGTCCCGGGTGATTCTATGAGGGCTGGGGCGAGGAGGTCGTTTACTACTTGTTCCACTTCACAATTGCTTAAAGAGTGTTCAGCGGCTCCAAGGATGATCCAGGCGAGGCCGGAGTTGTCATTGCTGGTATTGCCGCCATTGACTTCTCCATTTGGAGGCGTTGAGTCGCGAGACGAGTCTGGTGAAGGTGTGAGGAATGTTTGAAGGCGTCTCAGGCTGTGGCGAGGGCGGTGGATCGTCATGACCCGATTCAAGAGAGTGTGTGATAACGTACGCGCTTAGATAGCACGCGTGGCGACGTTGTGAGTAGCGCCGACTTGTTTGTGTGGAGTGATGGAGGCGTTAACGAAAGTGTCGATGTGTACAGGTACTTACTGTTGTCTACAGGGCTGATGCTATGTATATCATGCTGGATTGAAAAACACCGGGTCTGTTCGGGCCATGCGAATTTTCCGGATGCCAACGATCGCGAGCCGTGATCCTGAATCTCTGGGCGGTGGTCGAAGGGAAGGGAAGGGAAGAGTGGTTCGGGGCGGACCTGCCTGCAGAAATGGGCAGAACGCCGGCCCGATTCCACAGGTTTGGTCGACGTCAATGAGCCGTGCTCATATCTGCTTGGATGTACCTTGTATTGCGCACTGTCAAGCTGAGCTACCTCGTTGCACTCCATCGCGTTTGCGACTTTAATGTGAGGTAGCAACGAGCGGTAATACTCGCGGCCACTGGCCTAATACCCACAATGCCTCGCACACCTCTCCCATCCGCCTCTATGCGTACCGCCAAACGCCTCCTCGAACTCCCACCCGCAGTCCGCCGCAACTTCTGGTCAACCGCATCCGCAGCAGCAGTCGCAAAGAAACCAGAGATCTTCGACCTCGTCTGCGTTGGTGGAGGTCCCGCTGGTCTCTCTCTGGTCTCTGCCCTACGCTCAAATCCCTCAACGAAAGACCTGAAGATCGCTCTCATCGACGGACAAGACCTCACAACTTCTCGCACACCAGGAAACGAGACATTCTCAAATCGATGCTCTTCGCTTACACCTGCGTCGGTGCGATTTCTGAAAGACATTGGAGCATGGAATAGTGTCAACGATATCAGGACGCAGCGATATCATGGAATGGAAGTGTGGGACGGTGTGAGTGGGAGCAAGATCAGTTTTGATCCCGTGGATCAGACGCCTGGATTTTTGGATTCGCTGGCCGAGCTGGTTCCTGGATCGCGTTTCTCGAAAAGCAGGAAAAAGTATGAATCGGGAAATCCGACTGTTGTTGCGACTATGTGCGAGAACGGGAACTTGACAGCGGCGCTGCTGCAACAATTGAAAGAGGCACAAGGAATGGAAATGCTGGATAAAACGAAAGTGGAGTCAATACAGTACGGTCCCGAGCCGGAGAACGATGAAGCACCAGATCTCTCGCAGTGGCCGGTTTTGACTCTTCCCGATAATCGCCAGGTCGCCGCTCGTCTGTTGGTAGGCGCAGACGGCGCGAACAGCCCTGTCAGGCAGTTCGCCGATATTCCTTCTCATGGCTGGGACTATGGCCAACACGGCGTGGTAGCGACTGTCAACCTCGACAAGTCATTCGACTCATCCGCCCTACGAACAGCGTACCAACGCTTCCTCCCCTCTGGACCCATCGCCCTCTTGCCACTCCCAGACAACAAAGCAAGCATAGTCTGGAGCACCACACCCGCCCGTGCCTCGCAACTCAAACAGCTCTCACCCACAGACTTCACGGCAATGGTCAACGCCGCTTTCCGCCTCCTCACTACTGACATCGACTTCATGCTCACGCACCATGCGCAAATCTCGCCCGCCTCGGAGCTCGCCTGGCGCGAATCAAGCACCAACAGCCCTGATCTCGGTCTACCCACTTCATTCCCTCGCGTAGCAGAAGTGCAAGAAGGCAGCGTCGCCTCGTTCCCTCTACGCATGCGCCACGCAGATACCTACACATCCCACCGCGTGGCTTTGATCGGTGACGCAGCACATACTGTGCACCCTCTCGCAGGCCAAGGACTGAATCTCGGACTCGCAGACGCAGAGAGCCTGGCGAAATCCATCGCTCACGGTATGGAGACCGGTTCAGACATTGGCACTTGCTGGACTTTGGACAGCTATAACGCGGATCGATGGGCGAAGAACAATGCTATGCTCGGCGTAGTCGATAAGCTGCAGAAGCTCTACTCGGCCGGTTCGGGGCCTGTCGTTTGGGGAAGGAGTCTGGGATTGGACTTGGTTAATAAGTTGGGACCGTTGAAGGGGGCGCTGATGGGCGCTGCCGCTGGGACGAAGTGAAGGACAATTCTTGAAGCAAAGGAAGAACGATTGTAATACTATATCTGTACAGATACTGACTGCGATTTAACGCCTTTAGTCGTATTGTGTTACCTCTACCGTGGGCAAATCTCTGGAATCTCTGGAATCAAAAGATAATAATGCTGCGGCTTCGACGTGGAAAACATCGTTCTCACTCTCGAAGCACTTCGATTGTATGCTGCCAACTGATAAGACCTACATAGGCCTTGATGATGATCTAACCGCGCAATATCACTCAGCTCACAACAATGAAGCGTTGATAAGAGGGTGAGGAATCTAATGTCTCTGGAGGAAAGTAAGGTAATGCATGCTTGAAAATGCACGTGACGAGCGTGGGATAAGTCATACGAGGATACTGCTATTTTAAGGACGTGGCGTGGTCAAGCGCGGCAGATGGTGCAGCACTGCTCCAGCCTTGCGTTGCAAGACGTGCGATGCTGACATCTTCTTAACCAACACTGCACCATCATACAATCCAACCAAGAACGGCAGGCTGGCTCTTGTGATGACTCTCCGGCTTGAAGCGGCTTTGGAAGACACCATCTGCAGGCAAGGTCGATGTGGTCAAAGCATTGATCGCAGCAGGCGTGGATGGAAACGCTTCAGACAAGAACGGCCACAGCCCGCTCACTATAGCTGCAGGAGAAGGAAGAGTCGATGCGATCAAAGCACTGATTGCAGCAAACGTCGATATCAACGCTTCAGACATGGCAGGGTACAGTCCGGTCCACGTGGCCGCGGAAGTAGGCGAGGCCGATGCGATCAAAGCATTCATTGCAGCAGGCGTCGATATCAACGCTAAAAATTCGGCAGGCCGCAGTCCGCTCCATCTAGCCGCGCGAGCAGGGCAAGTCGATACACTCAAGGCACTCATTGCAGCCGGTGTCGACATCAATGCTTTGGATGATTCAGGTTCCAGTCCACTTTGCGCTGCCGCGAAAGCAGGCCGGATCAGGAGTCTAAAGGCTTTGATGACGGCCAGTGCTGACGTTGACGGTCTCGACAGGGACGGACGTGCAGCCATCCACCTAGCTGCTTTAATGGGGAACCTCGACGTCGTAACAACTCTCGTCCAAGCTGGCGCAGACATTAACATCAAGGACAGCGACGGCATGACACCCTTAGATTTCGCCCAGCGCTTACGAAAATTGAAGCCGGAATCAAAGGGCGCTCGGGAGGTTGTTCCGACACTCATCTCGGCTGGTGCGAAAGAAGGCCATTCATTGGACGCTTGTTGACCTTTCTATACGCATGTGCAAGGAGGCCGGATATTCTCCACTACTACGTAGCTCAAGCGAACGAGCTCCTCGCATGAGAGGCTTCCAAAGCCTGAAGAACAACATTAACACCGATTAATCACAAGCTCAAAAATCCTTTTGATGAGGTGCAGCCGATGACACGACCATACGACAAAACAACCCTGCGCTTTGTTTTTTTTTGACATCGGACGAGCTTTGCATGGGAAGTGATGACGAGAAAGACGCATAAGGGATATGATAGTCGTCAAAGCGAGAAAAAGAGAAACATATTGGTATCATTATTCAAAGCCTCCAAGGAAAGCAAAACCCCTCACATCAAACCCATCATATGAGAAACGTTCGAGCCCTTCATCTTCACCTTCACATCGTACAAAAATGCGAGGGATCGTTCCACACCATCCGTCTTCCTCTTTCAACCCTTGTTTCTTTTCGCATCAGCCCCAGCCTCTTCTTCCGCCGCTCTCTTTCGATCTTCCTCTCGCCACCCTTGCCCGTTACCCACGACCGGTGTCTGGAAGTTCAGCGGGCTAGGCAGCATATTGCTATCACCCGATCGTCCGAATCCCCACTCAGAGTAGAACGTCGATGGACTAGGGAGCATCTCTTGCATGAAGCGGGAAGGCAGAGCAGACATAGGCGTTTCAATGTTTTCTCGATTGGCGGCGTGTGGGTTCGTGCTCATCGGTGGCGCGGGGCGGGCGAAGGGATTTGGAGGACCTTGGGCGCCGGCGCTTAGGAGAGTATTTGTTGATGGCGACGGAGGTGGGAGCACGACGTGAGAAGGTGGTCCTTGCTGCTGTGGGCCAGTGGCGGTTTGTAGTTGCGAGGTGCTGGCTGCGTCAGAGTCGGCTGTTGCGGCTTCGTCGCCGGATGCTTCGCTTGGAATTTGCACTTTCAGACGAGGTCGTTTGGCGTCTGGCGCTGTCCCTGTACGAGTCGGAGGGCCTAACACAGGAACGCTTGATGTGCTTGCTGTTCGCTGAGGTGGTTGTGAGGGCGCTGGAGGCTGTGGAGATCGGTGAGGCGGCTGGGCAGGTGGTGGTCTAGGTGACAAGCCATTGGCTTTGTCTCGATTCATCGCGGCTACATCTATCGATGCAGCACGAGGTCCGCCGTCTTCCAGTTTAATCGCAGGTTCTGTGCGAGGCTGCTCCATCATGCTTGAGGTCCCCCAATGCTGTGCCAGTAGTGATCTGCTGTCGTCAATAGGTGTGAAAATGCTGTTATGTTTGGCGTGCGCGGGAAGAGGCTTCGGCTGCGGTATAGGCGGACTGGCGAAATCGTGATGCTGCGGAGGTTGAGGAGACGGGCCGGGAACGGGTTGCTGCTGTTGCGGTGGCGGTTGCAGATGCTGCTGAGGAGGCTGTGGCGAGGACACAGACGATCGCTGAGGCGGAGGCTGCAGTTGCTCATTTGAGGGATCTTGGTGCATTTGGGCTTGCTGAGGAGGTCCTTGGGGCGGGAACGCCGGCGGCATAGATTGTCGTCGATTATCCTGCATCATAGCCTGTGCTACTGCAGGATGTTGAGGATGCTGCTGAGAAGGGTATGCCGGAGGATATGTCGCCTGTGGTGGAGGTCGCTGCTGCAATTGCGCCTGCGCAGCAGCTTGGTGGTTATACATCGGCTGATTCGGCGCGTAGGCGTAAGTCGGCTGTGGAGGAGGTCCTTGGGTATGTTGCGGATGGCCATGAGGAACAAGATTTGAGCTCGTGCGGCGAAGATGTTGCGGAGGATGTTGTTGCGGGTGCTGCTGCATCGGATGCTGGGAAGTTCGAGACGAAGGACGCGAGATCCCTGGAGGCAGTGGTGAAGGTCCTCGCTGGAACTGTGGCATGGCGCCGTTCGGCATGGGCGGCGAGCCTTGCGGTGTGCCGTGTCTGACATGGTGAAGACCAGGGTGGTGCTGTAGACCCGGTTGTTGCTGTTGCTGCATCATCTGCTGGTGGTGGTCCGGTGTGGCTCTCGCATCTCCCATGTCCTCATCGCCGCCCTCGCCATCTTCGTCATCGTCGTCGCCTCCCTTGTCCGCAAAGTCCTGTGGGCCCTTGTGCTCGTGAGCGCCGCCATACTACTCTGCCGTCAGTATACACGATCGCGATGTCCAATATGTGCCGGGTCTACCCACGTAATTAAATCTGTGGATCGTCTCGTTGATGTCGCCCGAAGAGTACTCGTACAGCTTCTTATTGTGCCCAAAGATGATAACCGCGACGTCGACGGAGCACAGCACCGACAATTCGTGCGCCTTCTTGAACAAGCCGCCCTTGCGCTTGAGGAAGGTGACCGACCTAGACGACAGCGAAGACAGGAGTCAGCACAACGGCGCGCGTGGAAGTGGAAGTGGAAGCGAGGGCAGGGTCAGCGCAAAACGCACCTGTTGCGGTCGTCCTTGATAGGCTTGATCTCGATCTTGCGACGCCCCATTGCGCGCGGTCGGGGATATATGGAGGTCGCGTATATATAGAAGGTGCCGTCGCACTCGAGTGTAAAGAAACGGCTGGCTGGGCGTGTCTCAGTCGGGCGGCGCGCCTAGGCTCCTCGTGGCAGCGTGGTGGAGGGAGGGAGCAAGGACGCCGTGGATTGCGACGGGCGGCGGGCGAAACAGCTGAGCTGAGCGAGCGACCAGGCTGCTGCTGCACGCAAAAGGGACGGCGACGCACCAGGCGCGCTTACGAAACAGACAGACAGAAATGATATAGCGATATGCGATGCGATCTGGTGTTTTCGTTCGTCGCGTGTCGTTGATTTGCGCCTGGGAAGCTTGTCACGTCACTGCCTGACCTCGGTTTGGTTTATTCTTAGGATCAAGAGGTGCGCAAAAGGAGTTTTAAATAGAAGCACCACGAGAGATGCTCCGCGCTAAAATCGTGAACCCTTGGTGGGTCCGTCAGTTAAGGTATCTTCACACCTATAAGTACCTTTTGAGTACCTCACTTTGTAGTTTTCATCGTCACCTGGAATGGAATTTTGTATGATGTGTAGCTGCGGTGGTGTTCTGTTTCGTCTCATTCGTACACAGCCTGCTATATTAAGCTGTAGTCTAGTATAAATACATGATATGTCGTTCTTCTGCAACCGATCGTGCATGAATCCACTACGGCCGTCTTCGTAAGGCTGAGATGTCCATCGCTCTTTAATCGCATAGCCTCTCGACAGAACGAATCAAACGGGCGTCGCGTGCCGTACCAGCGTCTCCAGTTTTCACGCCGGTGCTGGGTCACAACATGCAATCATGCCATCCATGTTGACAAGGTACTTCCTAGCCTGTCCAATGACACACAGCCGCGTCGCAATCATGATCGTGTTCGTCGACCGCTGTTTTCCAGCGCAGGGCGCAGCGAATATATTTGAGAGCGGCTTCTCTGGTCTCAGTCCTTTCAAGCTGGCGCGACGATAGTGGCAACAGCTCGACTGACAGTGGGTAGCAGTGTGGCAATGCTTGGACTGTTCATCTTCGAACAATCATCCACACCAGCTTAGTTCTTCCTTGCCCTCTTGCTCCGTCTGACAGTGCCCTCAATGGCTAACACGTCCTTCTTACCGTCTTCATCTTCCCTCTTGATCCGTTTCTCCAACACCTTCTCAACCTTCTTCACCACCTCCTCGTCCTCACCTTCCTCCTTCTTGATGCCAACATTCTCGTCATCCTCCTCCTTCTTCTCAACTTTCTCAACCTTCGCCACCAACCTCTCACTGAAAGCCTTCAGATCCGCCGTGAACAACACCGAATGCGCCCACCCAGCCTCCTTCCCCCACAGACTCCTAAACTTATCCCCAACAGCATCATACGTCGCCTTCGTCAAACTCGAATGCTTGCCCTTTCCAAACTTGTAATCCCGCTGCGCAATCTGCCACACATGCGTGTCAACAGGTACGGCCTCTCCCCAGCCCAATCCCATCAAGCAAACGCAATCCGCAACCTTGGGCCCAACACCTTGCAACGTAACCAACTCTTCATGCGCCTTCCTATACCCCTCTCGCCCCGAACTCTCCCACTTCCCTCCATCTTCAGCTTTAACACCAAGCACCGGCGCCTCCGGATTTCTCAACCCATCCAACCACCCCTCCGGCTTCTCCACGACCATACAAGCCGTCTCATACAAATACCGCGCCCTATACCCAAAACCCAGATTCCTCAAATTGGCTTCTACTCCTTCCTTCGCCAGCGCCCTCGGCTCAGGGAAATCGTAGTACGTCTCTCCATCCAGCTCTCCAAGCAAAGGCCCATAGTGAACGCAGAGTTTATGCATCATCTGCGATATGCGCGCAATGTTGTTGTTACTGCTGCAAATGAACCCGACCAGCGCTTCCCACGCATCTTGTCGCAAAATCCTTATACCAGTAAACTTAGGCGCTTTCTTCGCGAAGTTGGCGTCTGCGGCGGACCATTGCGCGTAGAGGTCTGTGAGATTGGGTTTGAGATTGAGATAGTGCTGGACTAGAGCGAGGGTGTCGTCTTCGTCTGGTGTTGTGCCTGCGACGGAGGGGGCGTGGGAGGCGGGCGGTGTTGGGAGGGAGAGTTGAGGTTTAGGAGTTGGGAATGTTGCGCGGTAGTAGAGGTGTTCGGGGTCCTGGTGGAGGGAGAGGATGCGGTTGTGTAGGGACATCGACCAGACGCCTGCGTCGTTTTTGCGCCATCTATGCGTGGGATTAGCACGTTGTTCGATATGCTTTGCGATTCCGTTTATTCGCGCATGGGGAGCTTTGCGCTCACTTACCTGAAGGACTGGCCACAGCGCAAAGTCGTGTTGATGCAGAGTTCAGATAGTGAAGAGGGGATCTTCTGCCATTCTAGTGCGCCCATGGTTGCGAGACTCGGTTGGGTCATTGGTGATCGGATTAATGGCAGAGCAAAGGATGAGAATCTGTGATCTCTCTCGTTTCAACATCGGTTACCCCACGATCTGGAAGGTGCATTGATCAAAGTGAGGTTGTGGACGCTACGCGAGTTTGGCGCGGTCACACACCTCCGCAAGCGCGCCCACTTCGCGACAAGGTTCGATTTGAGCTGGCCGCTCAGTTACCTCCTACCTCATTCTATCAAAACGACATGCTCCTGGGTTTAGATCCTTGTCGCTCTATTGAATGAGCCTCAGAGTGCCTCGGCAGATGGCTCGAACCAGTTGCTTCACTTACACCAGACAGATGAAAGCTTTGTCCGGCCTTCCTCGACTGTCTGACTGTGCGGGATGCTACAGTATGCCTTATAGTCGAGCCGCACTACTCAGAAGGGTGAGATTCCATACCATACGAGGTCATGCTGCCTCATGAGTCCGAGGGAACATCTTCGGCCTCGGAAACAAGACCTTTTTCATTAGAGCTCATTCAGGCTAAAGTCATGCCACGCAGCTGCTGGGTTGTTTTCTTGCTGCTGGCAGAGCCCCGCATAATGGTACTTCTGCGAGTTGACCGCTGCCGACGTGACGACTACTTCAGCATTGGCTAAGAACATAGAAACACCGTCTCTTCAATGGATTGGCTGTTCAGCTGGAGCGCTACCTCTTACTCCCGAAAGAGCGATTCATGGCCCGATTTTTGCAAGTCTGAACATTTACATAGAGTGGTAGAGGACTGATTCCTTCAATGCAAAGCTCGACTAGTATCGCACAGCTACGTCAATGCCAATGCTCGTACACGATCACCACGATCCTTTAGCGACGTAGCGTTGCATTGCATTCTGGCTATTCTACTGATTTTGCTGGGCATTATGGTAGCTCGAAGTATGTTGCTATTACTCCTCACTGACTCCACTCTGTGATTGCTATATCTACTGTGCAGCAATGCCGCAAGCCCTAAGTCGACAACCCTAGTCTAGGAAGACTATACCGGTCTTCAACATGGCCTCTTTCATCGCGTCCACCTTGGCGGTCCTGGCACTCGGTCTCCCTTTGGTGTCTGCAACACACGAGTATCCGAACTGCGAGAATGGACCGTTGTCCAACAATTCTGTCTGTGACACGAGTCTTCCAGCACGTGTCCGAGCCCAGGCCTTTGTAGAAGCATTGACCTTCAATGAGAAGATCAACATCACCAACAACTGGTCTCCGGGAGTTGAACGACTTGGTATCAATCCGTACAATTGGTGGGGCGAAGCTCTCCATGGCCTCGCGAGCGCGCCTGGTACTAATTTCAACGACTCTGGAGAATGGTCATACGCCACTTCGTTCCCACAGCCGATTACAATGGCTGCTGCGTTCGATGATGACCTGATATATGCTATCGCGGATGTTATCAGTACCGAAGCTCGTGCGTACAACAATGCCAACATGGCCGGCTTGGATTTCTGGACGCCCAACATCAACCCTTTCCGTGACCCTCGCTGGGGTCGTGGCCAGGAAACTCCAGGCGAAGATACCTACGTTGTCAAGCGCTATATCGAGAACTACGTTACAGCCATGCAAGGTGGCGCCAGCCCCGAGCACTACAAGACCATAGCAACCTGCAAGCACTACTCCGCATACGACATGGAGTTCTGGCAGGGGAACACTCGCTACGGCTACGACGCGATCGTGAACGATCATGACATGTCGTCTTACTACATGCAGCCCTTCGTGCAATGTGCGCGCGACACGAAAGTAGCATCGATCATGTGTTCCTACAATGCCGTCAACGGTGTACCTCAGTGTGCGGATGAGTACATGATCGACACCGTGCTGCGCGGACACTGGAACTGGACTGCGGACGAAAATTACATCGTCACGGATTGTACTTCGGTCCAGAATATCTTCACGGATCACATGTACACCGACACACGCCAACAAGCCGTTGCGGCCGCGGTGAATTCAGGCGCCGACCTCGACTGCGGCTACTATTTCTACACTTTCTTGGAGTCTGCTGTGCAGCAGGGATTGCTCGACGAGGCCACTATCGATCGTTCAATCCTGCGCATGTACACTGCGCTGACGAAGAGTGGCTACTTCGACCCTCCTGACCATCCCTGGCGCTCACTGGGCTGGGAGAACGTGTCCACTGATGCCGCAGAGGCTCTCGCCCTAAAGAGCGCCGAGGAAGGTCTTGTATTACTCAAGAACGATGGCGTTCTGCCTCTCACCATCCCAGAAGACCGCAACTACACTATCCTGATGACCGGTGGCTGGATCAATGCCACTTCACAGCTGCAGGGCATCTACGCTGGTCCTGCTCGTACCCTTGTCTCTCCATGGATGGCGTTGAGCAATGTGTCAAACGTAAATATCGAGACCGTCGCATGGTACGAGTCACCGTTGAAGCGCGTGAACGAAGTTCAGCCTGATCTCGTGCTTTGGATCGATGCTACCAATGAAGGCGCAGAAGAGACAACTGACCGCAACACCCTACACTGGGATCGCATGCAACCAGATGGCGCTCTTATCGCCGCGAGCACCGGTGTTCCCACCGTCGTAGCACACATGGGCGAGCAAGTCGACGACAGCATCTTCTTCAATAACCCTAACATCAGCGCGGTCATCTGGGGCGGCTATCCAGGCATGTTCGGTGGCACTGCCCTCGTCAATCTGCTGCTAGGAAACATCAATCCCGCTGGCCGCATGCCCATTACCCAGTACCCGGAATCCTACGCCGAAGCCGTTCCGATGACTGATATGAACATGCGTCCCAACAACGCAACCGGCAACCCAGGCCGCACTTACAAGTGGTTCGACGATGCGGTTGTTGAGTTCGGCTTCGGACTGCACTACACCAACTTCACCGCCAGCATCGACGCCCCCACCAATGCATCCTTCTCAATCCAGTCTCTCATCGATGACTGCGATCAGAGCACAGTCAACCACGTCGAGCTCTGCCCTTTCCTTCCCTCTACATCCGCATCATCCCTTAGCGTGAATGTCACCAACACGGGCGCGCGAGGCTCCGACTTCGTTACTCTCGCATTCGTAGCGGGCGAATTCGGCCCATTGCCGCGCCCTAGGAAGTCTCTGGTAGCATACCAACGCCTCTTCGGCATTGGACCTGAGGCTTCGCAGGTTGCGCAGCTGAGTGTCACACTGGGATCTCTGGCTAGGCATGACGAGAGTGGAAACCAGATACTGTACCCCGGCACGTACAGATTCGAAGTTGATGTTCCTTCGCAGGATAGCTGGGAGTTTGAGCTTACCGGGGAGGAGGCTGTGTTGGATCTGTGGCCACAGAAGCAGAATGGGACGAGACATCGCTAGGATTAGCTAGGTAGTTGCGGAAGCAGCGGCAAGGCTCATGGTTCTAGGTTTTCGAAGTGCAGCAGACACGAGGTTGAGGACGTGGGCAGCACGATATGCATGCACATGGAGTCACGCCTTATCGGTAGCCTCATGCGGGTGGCCTGATAACAGCAATAATTCTTTTTTCGCTCCAACGCAGACTCCTGTGGCGGCCTTTTCCCTCACTAAATACGTGCCGCATAGCAAGAAGAAACTTTATGATGCAAACTCCTGAATTATAGGGGCTTGCTGCCGACATTAGGGCCACCATTTTGTCTAGGTTAAAATCAGCTTTCGAAAGATATCGCGACAATGAGTTGTTATCAAGAAGGCCGCAGACGATAATGACCTGCGATAAGGCATCGATGAGAATAGACACGCTGCAGGCATATACCTTGATGTTCTCGAGATACTGCTAGAAGCAAACCGCATGCGGACAGCACATACACGTGTTTGTCCGCTTCTTTCGACACGCGGACTTGCATGCTGCACGCTCGAAGCTTGAATACGGAGACTCTTCTGTGTCCTTGATACAACGCCTTCACAGAAAAACAGTCATCCTACTTTCTGTCCAGGCCTCCAAGCCAGTGCTATTTCATGTCCCTACTATGGTTCCATGACGCAACGATCATCCTGAGTTCTCCGAAAGTCGCAACATATCAGGTAAAAAAAACTGCACTCCGACTGTTGTGATAGAAAGCTGAGGATGGTACGGAAGTGTTCCTCCACAACACGCACAGATCGTTGTGAGGTCGTTCGAGAGCCGGGTCCTCCGGCTCCGGTCCAAGATCGACCGGCATCCGAAGCTTGATTTGCACCTTGTTTTCCCTTCTCCCTCTCCACTCACCACGGACAAGCAATGACCATGCAACTCTCTCTGACGAACCTTCTTATCACACTCTCATCAGCCGCAATTTGATCCTGTCGGAATCCTTTCCCTCCAGCTGCAATGCGACGAGTGCATGCTATTTGCATCGGACACGGAAACCTACGTTCAGGATCTTCCCCTGAGAGCGAAGCCTGAATCAATATCACGCCGGCATATGACTGTGAGACAGCTCTCTAGAGCATCTCTGAGCCAGACTTCCCTCCCCCTGCGCATATCATCCAGGCAGGTGGTCTTGCCAAGGGGCATGCAAACACCTCTGATAACGGCTTGACCTTCACGTGCGTGAGGTCAGAGTCTCGCTGGCAGCGCCGACCGAGCACTCTTCTCCTGAACCGAGACATAAGGCACCCGCGACAACTTTTAGTCAGGAACGTGATCGCCGCTACCCAATGGCGTTCGTCGATCACCCGGTACCTTGCACCCTTGTATATCTCCTCGGGAAATGGCCGCTGTGACCGGACATGAGGCTGCCGTCCACCGACGTGCCTTGCATGGGAGGGCTGCAACAACTTTAGTCTTCGTGCTACCAGACCTTCATGCCCCGTTGCCATTCTGGGGCACCACCTGTAAGCACGAGAGCCCCGCGCGTCGTGCAGAATAGTTATTGATTGACAGGCGGCGCCACGTATCCCGATGTTGCATTCGTTGCGTTTCTCCGGTAAGTCGGCCGCGCTCGATTAGAATAAGTCCTCTGGGGTTCCCGTTCTTGGTCCAGAGGTTTGGATACCATATGAGACACCCCTCGACCGTTTGCATCTCCACTCACTGAGCACTACTCCACCCGTTACAGAACCCGTTTCTCTATCGCGATCGACCAATCGACTTGGCGTCTCAAGGTGAAGCATCTGGCTTCGGTCATATACATAGACAGTGTATTCTCGCAACGATGCGTCGTTCGCGGTGCCCTTCACCACACTCAGAAATGAGTTCTTCAACCAAGCCCTCGCGGCAACACAGTCTTCACGAATCCAGAAGCACCGATGTCATTGAGGCTGCTTCTAGGATCCTCAACAGGCCTTATCATCCTCGGTCGTCGTCGCCGTCAGGAACGGAATCGACCACCGTGGCGTCGCAAGGACCGACGCCAGCTCAAAGATCCAAGATCGCACTGATCCCACCAGCACGCTATGCAAAGCAAACAATTGTCGCCACTGAGCACGAAATGCCCGATGAATGGCGGGATGCATTGAAGAAGTCTCGCATCACAGTCTGGGATGGTTACGCGCTGGCTCGCAACGACATCACAGGCGAGTTCAGACTCGTGGAAAAGGACAGGTTCCCTTCCGAAGACCAAAGCCCCATCTCAACAGACTCCACCATTCACGAGAAAGGGTTCAACTCATACCCTCCAGCATCAATATCAAATAGCGATGACTCACCACCACCGTCACGACCTTCCAACGGACCGGAATCAGAACATCGCATGTCGAGGATACACGAGGCTCTGTTCGTCATCAACGTCTGCCTTGCACAATTCCTCACTCTTGGTGGTCTATCACAAACCATCGCACCTGGTTTCATCATCGGAACACATCTCGGAGCCGACTATGCTAAGCTCAGCCTTGCCACGGCTGCATATGGCATGTCTCTAGGCACACTCATCCTGCCCGCAGGTCGACTTGGAGACATGTTCGGCCATAAACGCATCTTCATCATCGGCTGGCTGTGGTTCGCAGTCTGGTCAATGTTCTGCGGCTTCAGCGAATACCGCGGCTACACAATGCTTGTCGGCGGCAGAGCAATGCAAGGCATTGGACCCGCTCTCATCGTTCCTAATGGCATTGCGCTTATTGGCCGTACATTCCCTCTCGGACTCAAGCGTAACTTCTCAATCTCCTGCTTCGGCGGTATGGGTCCCGTGGGCATGGTCACTGGCTCAGCCTTCTCATCGCTCTGCGCACAGAAAGGCTGGTGGCAGTGGTCTTTCTGGGCTCTGGCATGCACCTGCGCACTGATCAGCGTCCTCAGCTTCCTCATCGTTCCTGCCGACGGCAGGCGAATGGCACCCTACAACCACAGTGCTGAGCCCAAACCGAGATGGTGGGTCAAGTTCGACTTGCCTGGCGCTTTGACGGGTGTCGCGGGACTCGTCATGATCAACTTTGCTTTCAACGAGGCGCCTATCGTTGGCTGGCACCAATCTTACATTCCATTCATCCTTGTTCTTGGACTCATCTGCTTGGGCATTTTCATCTACATTGAGCTTCGGGTGGCTTCTTTCCCATTGATTCCTATCAAGGGACTCACACGCGATGCTGCTTTTACGCTCGTTATCATTGCTTGCGGGTGGGGATCACATGGCTTGTGGGTTGTTGGTAAGTGGCACATATGTTTCTCAGTGCATTTTGAAGCAGATAGCTAACAACAGACTACAGGCTACTTCGTCTTCCAAACACGCTTCCGCCACCTGACACCCTTGATGGCCGTGGCCCAAAAAGTTCCAGTCGCTCCCATCGGTCTAGCCTGCGCAATGGCCGTTGCCTTCGTTCTCCGCCGCATCAGAGTCGCCTGGGTAATGTTCGCCGCCATGACCGCCTTCCTCGTCGGCACAGTCCTCCTCGCCACTGCACCAGTCGGCCAGACCTATTGGATCAACACCTTCCTCTCCATCATTATCATGCCGCTTGCCATGAACTGGAGCTACCCGGCGGGTTCTGTCATCATGTCGAACTCAGTACCTCGAGAATCTCAAGGCATTGCGGCGAGTCTGATTAGTACTATGGTCAACTACAGTATCAGTCTAGGCCTGGGCATGGCGGGGTCGATTGAGAGGTATGTTGGCGACACGGATGGGCCCCTTGTCGCCTGGAGGAGTGCGCTGTACTTTGGTGTAGCTTTGGATGCATTGGGATTGCTCATTAGTGGGTACTTTGTTTGGAAGACGAGGGCGAAGAAGTGAGGCTAGTCGTCTTTCCGTTCGAGGCATAGAGTCGACTTTCTCCTGTGGGCATACGGTACACAAGGCATTTCGCATAACATTATTGGGGTCGTCTTTGATGAATAGTAGCTTGATGGCGTCCAATAGAGGGAGGTTAAGCAAATGAGCTATGAATACCTACAACGACGCTCTCGCACTCTCACAACATCTACCCTCCCTTGGTGATAACTCTGTTTTGTCGGGCATCTTAGTGGTCTTATTTCTCTGGGTAGAAATATGTCCTACAACAGCTGCATATGTCTGGTGACTGCCAACACAGCAGAGGAAGACAAAGCTTACGGACCAAGGAAGCTCAACCGCGACCCTGACGCGAGACGCGAGAACACATCCCTCGGCGCGTGTACACCCCACCGATACCACAGACCGCTTCGCACTTAAAACACTAGACAGCATCAACAAAGACACAATGGCCGACGAAGCAACTCCACAACCTGAGCACGACGTTCCCAGCCTTCCAGCAAGCCCAGAGCCTAAGCGCACAAAATACACCGAGCCCGCTGCAAACCTCACTGTCGCTTGTACGCTATAATCAATCCTACACTTACAACCCGATCCCACCTCTTGTCACTAACAACCCAACCAACCCAGCAATCCTCAACTCCGCCCAACCAACTCCCACGCCCACAACCGCCACCCTCACCGACCCAATGGCCGCCGCCGCACCTCCCACCACAACCCTTCCCTCCATGTCTCTCACCGGCGAACCCGCTCCTCCCGCCCTGCAAGTCAAATTCCTCTCTTCCACCGCCAAAGCCCCTACGCGTGGCTCCGCCTACGCCGCCGGCTACGATCTCTACGCTTCCAAGCCCACAACTGTGCCCGCCCGTGGCAAGGTCCTTGTCGACACAGACATCTCGATCGCTGTGCCGGCGGGTACGTACGGCCGTGTTGCGCCTAGAAGTGGCCTTGCGAGCAAGCATAGCATTGACGTGGGCGCCGGTGTGATTGATGCGGATTACCGTGGTCCGCTCAAGGTGCTGCTGTTCAATTTGAGTGAGGTTGACTTCAAGGTTGAGGAGGGAGAGAGAGTTGCGCAGTTGATTGTTGAGAGAGTGAGTTCTTTCACTTGAGGATTTGGATCTATGACTAGAGTGGAGATGGCTGACGTTTTGACCAGATTTATACCCCGGAGGTTGTCGTTGTCGAAGAGCTTGAGGAGACTGTACGAGGTGTTGGTGGATTCGGCTCGACTGGTGGCTTTGGTGGGCAGCTGCCTAGCATCAATGGCGTTGCACCTCAGTAGAGGAGGCATGGTGTGCAATCGTTCAACAGCATTACCTTGTTGAACTAGGAACGTGCCCTGGCTCTCAGGAAGCGAGGGAGCAAAAACGAACAGGAACAAGAACAAAGAATGGCTATCAGAATCGCTTCTAAGAAGCATATGTATCGCCAATGTCATTAATGAACCCACCACTGGATTATACATAACCCACTCAGGCACGCAGCCCCTCATGGCCAGTCACCACCAAGACTTCCCTCCCAACCTTCGCCCTTCGCCTGAATCAGCATACTCTTCCTCACCCTCTCCTTGACCCTACCGCCACCTCCCTCCTCGAGATCATCATAAACATCCAACCCCACAAACGCACCATGCGTGCTCCCAAACTCCCACCCTTCCATCGCCTTCCACATCTTCTGCATCTCCCCTGGCGGCAGCGGAATCATATTCGGAATGCTCCACATGAAAGTATAGCTGATCGTGCCTGGCGGACGATTCTTATGGTACAGCGCCGAAGGCACCGTGACGAGTGTGTCAGCAATCAGCAGTCGAGCTTTCTCGCCTGCAATCCCTGTTTCGACGTGCAAAACGAGCGAGCCAGGGAAGTGTCCGCCAGTCGTGAGCGCTGTGACTCCAGGGACTATCTCCGTCGGCTCAGAAGGCACAACGCGGCGGAGAGACTTGTAATCAACTCTCTGCACCCACATGGCATCTGCCTCAGATATATAGACTGGGCAGTCGAATGCGGCTGCCCAGCTGAGGTGTCTGCTGTAGTAATGAGGGTGGCTAATAACAATCGCTTTCAAGCCGCCTTGGGTTTTAATCCACTCGACTGTGGCGTCATCGAGCAGGGTGAGGCAATCCCAGAGAACGTTACCATGAGGCGTCTTGACCAGGATTGCACGCTGGCCGATGGCGAACTTGGGCTCGGTGAAGATAGACCAGAGGTTTGGGTTGGTGTCGAGTTGTTGCCATTTGTTGGTATGCTTTACTTTAAGCTTGGAGTGGGAGGTCCATGTTTGGCCGATTGGCGGGACGTATTGCCGGGGATCCTGGTTGGGGTGTAAGATGGTTTTGCTCTTTCAAGACGTTTTTGCTCGCTGACGTACATCGCAAATCACACAGTTGGCTAAAGGGTCGTTGGCGGGCTGATCAAATTCTGTGCCACATGCTACACAGATGAGGAGGTCTTCGTTGGTGGTGCTTGTGGCCATGATTCGGTAGCTTTGTGCTCTTGGTGTTGTTGATGGGATGGCGACTGGATGCTTGTCGTTCGCTGGTAGCAGGTCAAGTGTTCTGCGCCTGGAGTGAATGCTTTTGTCTGCGATCTGCGATTCAGTCAGTCACGACTTGCTACGATCACGTCCACTTTTTGGATCAAGAGTGGGCGATGCGATGCACATAGCATCTGCGGCAGCTCCTACGTCATCTACATACATGAGCAATCAGCAAATGCTGTACATGTTTCCCTTGCTCTGCCTTCTAGTTTATGGCCTTCATATGTGGAAAGCTTGTCCATGATACTTCTGGTATTCACGTCAACTGACTACATGTACCCACTCCTATCTGCATCAACCTGTCGAACATGAATTTAGATCACTTTGACTGTTTTTGGCTGCTAGGGTAAGGGTTGGGGTTATTTGAATTGACAGTGGTCGGAATGAAGGCACAATTTGTGTCATTCGCGAGGCCGAACGCAAGAAACTGGAATGTCACACTTCGATTGACCTTCGAGAGCTCTGTATGTATGCATATCGGTATTTGTTTCGTTACCCCCGGGCTCGATGGAACGATGCCTGGCAACATCCATTGCTATATAATTGTCTACACGTTCGATTGCCAACCAAACGAGCGAAGATACAGGTCAGTATCAATACGATGGATAGCTCTATAGTAAACCCACTGCCGTACCGAGTACAACAGGGCACCCTTCCGCCACCGTGAATTGAGCCACCTGATTCTTTTCATCTGGTAAGATAAAATGAGATTTTGCGCAATTCCTATACTCACCCTCGGTGTTTCGGCACGCCCGGATGCCGAAAGCGTTCCACTCCATCTCTGTCTTCCATCGTACTAACAGTACAGCATAGACGTATTTCGCCTCGAGAACATCAGCTCCCACTCCAAGTTCCCAAAAGCTCCACCGGTCTATACGTCTAAATCAATACGACCACCATAATGTCCATCAACTGGTGGACAGTCGGCAGCCTCTATGGTGCCGCCTCCGTGGCATTCGGAGCATTCGGCGCCCACGGTCTGAAGTCTCGCGGTATCCCTGAAGCAAAGATCGCAAGCTGGGGAACTGCTGCTCATTATCAGGTGCGTGCCCAATTGTCTCTTGTCGCCCCTGCCTCAGATTGCTAACATTCTCACAGCTCATCCACTCCGTCGCTCTCGTAGCTGTCGAGACTGCTTTCCCTGGCAAGCAAAAGATCTGGGCAAAGTCGCTCCTGACTGCCGGCATGACCATGTTCAGTGGTTCGATTTACCTGCTGGTTCTTGACCCGCAGCGTTTCAAGGCTCTTGGCCCTGTGACGCCTCTAGGTGGCGTGGCATTGATTGGAGGATGGGTGGCGCTAGCTATTGGCAGTCGGGGCAGGATTGCTATGCATTGAGGGGGAGATGCGGACAGGCATGGGAGTATTCTGATGCATCTCAAGTTTTGAAAAGCCTACTTTGCGTGTACGAGGATTTGCGGACGAGGAGGAGAGCATAGGAAACCGACATAGATAGCTATCGTCCTTGGACGCTGTACAGTAGAGAGCGTGTATATATAATCGATCATGGCTACTTCATCTTACAGCCAAGAACCTGTGTGCTCACGTTCACATGCTGACCGACATCACCACATCCGACCAGTGGGCTCATGAATGACTAGTTCATGGGATGGAGATCACAGAGGATGATATTGTTTGCACAGATGTCGGTGGGAATCCATCAAGATGGACGTCTTTGAGCTCATTTGCGCATGCGGAAGCGTACTGGAAATCGTGAAGTCCAAAGAAGCTCAAAAAGCTCGTTGCTCTTTCCTCGCCATGTTGGTACCAGAACCTCACCTCTTGCAAATACGGTCTTCCAACCCATTGAGATCAGACGACTAACTGATAAATCAATCTCACCTGCGTCGCTTTTGACAACGAACAAGCAAAGCCTCAGCACATCGCGCTTGGACGTTTCAGCATAGCGACACCTCATCGCCCTCACGATCGAGAAGTACAAGCCTGTCGCCAAAAAAGGGATTAATACCAAGCGGATACCTAAAGCAGTGAAGAGCCTTGCAGACAGAAGACCATCAGTTGCTTGTCACCTCTGTAGGAGCCCTCGGAAGTGTCACAGCCTGAGCGTACGTGTTGTCGTTCGGCTTAAAGGAGTGGCTGCTCCCAAAGCCATCACCGAACAATCAGCGATCCATGCGCACTTATCTCCACAGCCTCGGCAAAGATTCATGGTGGGGACCCCGGCCTCCACCGTTGCTTTCCGCTCGGCTTACCTCTGGACATTCCCATCGCTACAACTTCTCCCTTCGACAGCCATTGAGAAGTTGCTGCAGTGCAGTCTCGACTCGTCCTCCTCAATCCCCTCTCCCACCACACCCGACATGAGCTTCATCGCCAACCGCAGCTTCGCCCGGGCAGCATCACGAAGCATCGTCCTCAAAGCCAGCCCCAGAGCTCCACTTTGCAGCTCCAGGTTAGCCCAACACGCCGCCAAATCTTCCTTCTCTGTCCTTCCATCTTCACGACACAACACTGCTCGCACATTCTCAACAACCATGGTGCAAGCTTCCGCCGGAGACGCTTTTGCGTCCCCTGCTCCCGCCGCCGAGTATGACCAGGAAATCGTCGACATGGCATCTTACATCCACAACTATAAGATCGACTCTGAGCTGGCCGTGAGTTGCCATTGGATATCCCTACAAGCTTGATGGTACGACTAACACCTTTCACCAGATCGACACCGCTCGTTTCGTCTTCCTTGACACTCTCGGTTGCGGCCTGAAGGCCCTTGAGTTCCCTCACTGCACCAAGCTCCTTGGCCCTGTCGTCGAGGGTACTACCGTCCCCAATGGCACCAAGGTCCCTGGCACACCTTACCAGCTCGACCCCGTCCGCGGTGCGTTCAACATCGGTGCCATGATCCGCTGGCTCGACTTCAACGACTGCTGGTTGGCAGCTGAGTGGGGCCACCCCTCCGACAACCTGGGTGCCATCCTCGCAGTAGCAGACTGGATGAACCGCTCGAACAAGGCCGGCGGCAAGAAGGTCGCCAACGGCGCCACTTTCACTGTCAAGGACGTACTTGAGGCTATGGTCAAGGCCCACGAGATTCAGGGCTGCCTGGCCCTCGAGAACAGCTTCAACAAGGTCGGTCTCGACCACGTTGTCAACGTCAAGGTTGCCTCTGCCGCCGTCGTCTCGCAGATGCTCGGTCTCTCCGAGTCCCAGACCCGCGATGCTATCTCGCAGGCCTGGGTTGACGGTCAGTCCATGCGTACATACCGCCACAGCCCCAACACCATGTCCCGCAAGTCCTGGGCTGCCGGTGACGCTTGCGAGCGTGCCGTCAACGTCTGCTTGAAGGTCATGGCCGGCGAGGGTGGCATGGCCACCGTCCTCTCCGCTCCCACCTGGGGCTTCTACGACGTCAACTTCCACGGCAAGAAGTTCGACTTCCAGCGCCCCTACGGCTCCTACGTGATGGAGAACGTGCTGTTCAAGGTCTCCTACCCCGCCGAGTTCCACTCGCAGACCGCCGTCGAAGCCGCCGAGAACCTCAACAAGAAGCTCGCCGCCATGGGCAAGACCGCCGAGGACATCGAGAGCGTCAGCAACCGCACGCACGAGGCCTGCATCCGCATCATCGACAAGCAGCTCAAGCCCATGGACAACTTCGCCGACCGCGACCACTGCGTCCAGTACATGGTCGCCACCATGTTCGCCTTCAACCGCCTCACAGCCGAAGACTACACCGACGGCAGCGAAGCCGCCACCTCCCCTCTCGTCGAGTCCCTCCGCAAGAAGATCTCCTGCGTCGAAGACCCGCAGTTCACCAAGGACTACCATGACCCCGAGAAGCGCACCATTGCCAACGCCCTGACCGTCAAGCTGAAGGACGGCACCGTACTCGAGGAGGAAGTCGTCGAGGCTCCTCTGGGCCACAGGCTGCGCCGCGAGGAGGCCAAGCCTGAGATCATGAAGAAGTTCGAGAAGCACCTTGCTCCCCACTTCAGCGAGGCGCACGTCAAGAAGCTAATGGATCTCGGCAACAACCCCGCCGAGTTGTACAAGATGCCTGTTGACGAGTACGTGGATCTGTACGTTAAGGAGAGGATTCTGTAGATGAGTGAAGTAGCTGTTGGAGTCCAAAAATGGCTGGCCAAACTATCGATTCAACATAGATGATGAGACAAACGAATATATTCGAAAGAACAGAATGGACATCTTACAGCATCGTGTCGTGATCGTACAAACTTCGATGAATCGCACCTGGGCACGGGACGACGGAGATGTGGAGTGGACTGGATGCTAGGAGGCATTGACGAATGTTGCCACAGTGTTATGTGTTCATTCGGGACAAACAGCGAAGTGTGTCGAATGTGAAGAACTTCACTCGGAATCTCGCTGTGTTCTCTTCTTAGCTCCATGTTTCGTCGATTGTTTTTTTTTTCTTCTCTCTCTCTCCTGCTTGGAGTATGACTAACAAGCTCATCTTATCCCTTTTCCATGCCTAATGCCACCCACGATCAATAATCACGCCAGCAAACGCCAATGCTCACACTCTTGTCTCCGCGTAAAATCATAATGCATCCTTGTCGTCCAGACTGTGCCAGTCCTCAAAGCCTGCGGCCCTCAGAAATCAAAGGAAGGTCCACCCTAATAGACCCTCTGTTGCTGACCGCCAACAACGCCTTGTACGGGCGTAGAGCCATACGAGTTCTGCGATGCAGCACCGCTGCGGGCATTGAGCTCGGCGAACCAGGGGTGGGCAAGAGCTTGGTGTGCTGAGCAGCGCATCTCGGGCCTCATCTGCAGCATCTGGCCCAGCAGCTGCAGGCCCAGGCTATCGACTTGCGGCAGAATGGCGCGGAGCTCTTGGGTCGCGTACACAGGCCAGGTCGGCTTGTATTCTGGGAAGGCGCTGATGCCGGGCCATGAGCGCTCCGAGGGGGTGCCCATGAGGCGGAAGATCTTGAGGAGCTGGTCTTCGTTTGTTGTGCCTGGGAAGAGAGGGCGGCCGGTGAACATCTCGGCCATGATGCAGCCAGCGCTCCAGATGTCGATGCTGGTGTTGTAGGTGCGAGAGCCGAGGAGGACGTCTGGGGCGCGGTACCAGAGGGTGACGACTTCGTTGGAGAACGTGTTGACTGGGATGCCGAAAGCACGGGCGAGACCGAAATCAGCGAGTTTGAGCGAGCCGGAGTTGTTAATGAGAAGGTTCTGGGGCTTGAGGTCGCGGTGCAGAACGCGGTTGTCGTGGCAGAAGGCAATGCCGCGAAGCAGCTGCCACATGAAGCTCTTGATGGTTGCGGCCTCGAGGGCGCCGCGCTGGCCGGTTTGCGAGTTTGTGTAGGAGTCCATGTACTTCTTGAGGTCCTTGTCCATGTATTCGAAAACAAGCATCAGCTTATTCTCGGTGTGGATAACATCGTAGAGGCTGACAATGTTCTCGTGCTTGAGCTCCTTCATAAGGGAGATCTCGCGGATGGCGGTGCTGGGCGTGCCTTCCTCGCTGTCCAGGTGGATTTCCTTAAGAGCGACGAATGCGCCGGTCTGGCCGTTGCGGCCTTTGAAGACCTAGGGAAGAGGGTCAGGACTAGGATTCCATCTAACAGGGTGCTCCTTCAATTCAATCAACATACCGTCGCATATGTGCCCTCGCCCAACTTCTCCAGCTGCTGGAAGCTGCTCGGGTGACGCTTGTCCATGGCTTCGATCCTATGTCCTCCACCAAGCGAGCGCACGCTGATATTACTGTCGGTTCTCTGGCCTGCACTAAGGGAGCCTACGGCGAGAGTGCCAACGTGGGTAGGGTGAAGGCGTGTTTCGAGGGGTTCTTGGCGGGTGAACTTGGGGTCCCAGAGAATGTCGCGCGAGGTAGTGAGCTGGTTTGCGATCGTCAAGGGCGAAGATGAGGCAGGTACCGCGGTATCGAGGGACGGTTGAGAAGTGTTGGAGGTGCTAGGGTTAGGGTGGGTACTGCGATGTGGGTTGGTATCGCGCGGGGTTGGATAGGCCGTGGTGGAGGTGGGAAGGAGTAAGAGCGGATTGCTCGGTGGTGGGAGCAGAAGCTGAGAGATGTTCGAGGGACGCTAGGTTTATCGGTAGATAGCAGGCGGGCATCGGAGATGCTGTAAGTAAAGAGTTGAGGGATGCAGGCAACGTCGGTTGTGAGTGGGTGGTGATCGACTGCCGGCCTAGACAGAAGTGTAGTCACGAGCCAGCCAGGCGTTAAGCAGCCGCGCGCGAAGCCGTGTTCCTTACCAGACTCTATATATGGCTATGCTACTATGCCGGATACTATGAGCGACAACCGATAACAACGACGACTAATACAACATACAGCCATGGTCTTGGAGGCATAGAAGAAGCGCATCAGACTCGTTTACATGCACGTCAAGTGTACTTGATTATCAAGGGTTAGGGTTGATGACGAGTAGAGTGCCTGATTCCTGCCTGAACAATGAAATTTAGAGACAGTCCGGGATTCAGTGACCAGTCATACCCCAAGCGCCCGCCTCGCATTACCTCACACTACCCACCTCGCTCTCCCACGCACACACAACACCCTCGCGACCACAAACTTTCCCAACTCAATCTCTCTCTCCACCACCCAGGCAACGAAGCCGCACTCTACCAATCCACAACACACAGGCTGAACCGCCGCCATGCCCAAGAACAAGGGAAAGGTGCGTCATCCAATATACCCCGCCACGACATCCCACCATCGTGCCCACCACCACGGCGCAAACGGCACACACTGACATCGCAATCTGTAGGGTGGTAAGAACCGCAGAAGAGGAAAGAACGAGAACGACAATGAGAAGCGCGAGCTTACCTTCAAGGAGGAGGGTCAGGGTACGTTGCCGTCAACCACCTCGTCGCCGTCGTCGCCGTCGCGCCCGACGCCTTGATGAACCCACCACTAACTCACCCTTCACAGAATATGCACAGGTCGTGAAGATGCTCGGCAACGGCCGTCTCGAGGCCGCCTGCTTCGACGGCAGCAAACGTCTCGCACACATTCGCGGCAAGCTGCGGAAAAAGGTCTGGATCAACCAGGGAGATATCATCCTGTTGTCCCTCCGTGAATACCAGGACGAGAAGGGCGACGTCATCCTCAAGTACTCCGCCGACGAGGCCCGTTCACTCAAGGCCTACGGCGAGCTGCCCGAAACCGCCAAGATCAACGAGACCGACACCTACGGCGGCGAAGAGGAGGGCGGCATCGGCTTCGACTTCGGCGAGGACGACAGCGAGAGCGACGGCGAGATCGACGTCGACGACATCTGAGGAAGGTCACAAAATCTTCACGCCTTCACCCTGCTTTCCTCGGCGTTGGATGCTGCGTACGGCGACGGCATTTATGTTACACCGCGGCCGGGTCAGAAAGAAAAGTGCCATGGGCACAAAGTCACAGAAAGACTGTCTGCTCCTGACACCTACGACACCAAAATGCTGGCCTTGACGAATGAGCGTTGCGGCCCGAGTTCTCAGGCCTTTCATGTTGTTCATGACCACCAAAACATCTTGCATGATGGGGAGCGTATTCACGTTAGCTATGAGAACCCAATCCTAAAAATGAAGAAATTTCACGTTATTCCTCGTTTCAGACGTGCTTGTGATATACTGTCTCGTGGTACCAATGTCCTACTTTCCAGTTGCTTTAACATCCTCAAATCTAGATTCAGTACAAGTGGCAGAGGGGGCTCAGATATGTCTAAGCGACAAGGCCGTCGGTTTCTCGTCCGTCTTGAATCGCGTCGAGAAGCATAAGAGCCATGATACTCGACAATGAGATATGTAGAAGCAAGAATAGAGCTACAACTACCAGATTACACTCCTGGCACTTGATCGCACGAATTACGATAACGTGCTCGTCTATTGTTGCACACAGAAGAGGACACCCCAAGAATCGCGGAAAGTCTAAACTTCAACTTCACCTGTCCCGCCACTCACCTTCGCGCCAAAACAACTACACTAATACGAGACACTTATTCAAGAGGACAGTTTCAGACCGACAAATTTCAGCACGGTTTACGCCACTCACTCTCCTAATCAGAAAACAGTAGAGCCAACCCACAAAAGAAAGACGAAGAGAAGAAACGCTCCACTCATCTCAAACCGGACCCATACAACAATCCTCCAGAACATCGACCCCGGGCACGATAAAGCAAACACCATGGCCGCGCCCGCCCCCAACCCCATCGTCTTCTTCGACATCACCCTCGGCGGCGAGCCCCTCGGCCGCATCAAAATGCAACTCTACGCCGACACCGTGCCTCGCACCGCCGAGAACTTCCGCCAATTCTGCACCGGCGAGACGAAAAACCACCTCGGTCGTCCGCAGGGTTACAAGGCCTGCAAGTTCCACCGTGTGATTAAGGATTTCATGATCCAAGGCGGAGATTTCATCAATGGCGATGGAACGGGGAGCGCGAGTATCTATGGCACGAGGGCGTTTGCGGACGAAGGATTTGGGAAGAGACATGAGGAGGCCGGGGTATTGAGTATGGCGGTATGTTATTCTTTCCCCCAAACATATTTCTCCGCACTCGATTGTTTGGGTCCTTTGGCTGACTTTTTGTCTTTTTTTGTTTTACAGAACTCCGGCCCCAATACCAACGGCTGCCAATTCTTCATCCTCACCGCTCCTGCACCGCATCTGAACGGGAAACACGTTGTTTTCGGCAAGGTTGTTGATGGCATGGACGTTGTGAGGAAGATTGAGAATGTGCGCACGAGGGATGAGAAGCCTGTGCAAGAGGTGGCGATTGCGATGTGTGGTGAGATGTGAGAGGGCGGTTATGAATTAAAAAATTGAACATGAAAGACTAGCCAGACGCCTTACTTTTTAACTCCAAGGAAAAGAAAACTTTCGGAGTCGAGTTGGAGTGATTCCTTCGTGCCAGGCCTGCTTTCTTTCGCCTTTTCATCGGGAGAAGAAAAGGGTTTCGTTTGCATAAATCACGAGAGGGATAATGTGATCATGAGAGTGTGAGAAAGGTTTGCGGAAGGATGTGTGTATCAAGCAGCACACATCAGAGGTATTCATTCTGGCATATAAAGATCAAAGAAAAAAAAAAAAAAGCTGGCTAAAAGCTAGACAAGACTACGAAATAAAAAAAACATCATCGCGAATATGCGCCGCAGGAGGGGGTATATCCAAGAATCGAGAAAAAAATTTGATCACCAAATCTGCCCTCCAATCGTGTACGTTTCAAAACATCAACATCAACAAGCCAGCCAGCCATCAGGGCCTTTTACTCGAAAAGCTCCGAGCATCCCCAATGCTGCTCAACGCCAAACTCGCCCGGCGCCTTCCACGAGTCGTTCTCGTACGAGAAGATAGCAGTCTTGCCACCAGCCTTCTCCATAATACTCCTGATCGCAATCTTCTGGTCCTCGGCGCCAGGAATCGCAAGACCGTTGGGGGATCCGAGCGAAGGCCAGCCAGACTCGAGGTTGTAGGCTGGCTTTGCGTCGCCGCAGGCCGCGGATACCTCACCGAGCTGCTTGACGACAAAGTCACCAGCGTCAGCGGCTGCGACGTCGGTGTTGAAGAAGGGGTGGATGTTAGCGGCGGCGTAGTCGACTGCCGGGCACAGGACGTCGGCGTTGTCGATGAAGCTGCCGGTCACTTCAGAAGTGCCGACGGGGCCTTGGTAGCCTGCTGCGCGGAACTTGGAGCGCACGTCGTTGACGAAAGATGCGAGGCCAGGGGCGTCAGTGTAGCCGTAGAACATGGCTTCGTTGCCTGCGACGACCATTTCGACGAGGTCCCACTTGTCAGAGCCCCATTTGGTCAAGACGTCGATTTGCTCGTCGGTTTTGGCGCCGATGCCGGCTTCGTCGACCCAGATTCCGAGGATGAGTTTGAGACCTTGCTCGGCGGCGGCTTTGCCGACGTTTTGAGGGCCGTCGCAGTCGGTGGCGTAGAGGCGGACGGAGGTGAAGCCCTTGGCTTTGATGCCGGCGACGTCGGAGGCAACGGCGTCGGCGGTTTTGCATTGGCCGTCGCTTGCGTAGGGGGTGTAGCAAAAGGCCCACTTGTTGCCGTTGGGAGAGATGGTGTTGTTGGCGCTAGTTGATGATGGGCTGGCGCTGGAAGAAGTCGAGCTTGAGCTGGGTGTGGCGTATGAGGTGGGTTTGGCCTTGGAAGATGGAGCTTCAGATGAAGTGGTTGAGGCCTTCTTCTCATAGACCGGGGGAGTGGTCGAGGCCTTCTTTTCGTAGGCCGAGGGGGCATCGTAGGTCTTTGGCTTGTCGGAGCATGAAGAGGAGCTGGAGTCCTTGTTGGAAGATGATCCGCTCTTGCGGCGTGGCTTGAAGGTAGAGCTGGTGGCAGATGGCTCGACTACAGCAGAAGCACTCGAGGTTGCGGTAGGTTCGGGTGCAATGGTTTCCCACCCGGCAGAGGTCGTGTTCGAGTAGTCGCGGAGATCCGGGATCAGTGTAGGTGCTCCGTACCAGGTGGTAGTGTATGTGTAGCAGCCACATGAGTCGCCAGACGGGTTGGGATGGGGCTTAGCCATGTATGCGGGTAGTTGTCTTTTGTCGTGCAGATCCTGGTGGCGCGCATGGCTGCCATGCTCGGCGTAGGCGGTGGAAACGACGCCGGCTGCGAACAGCAGAGAGGTAGTGAATGTCTTCATTTTGATCTATGTGTTGTGTGAGAACCGCTGAACGAGTGAAGCGGTATAAAAGAGTGGATGAACGAGTAACGTGACCTGCGTTCGTGAAGTGAAAGGTTGACCAGCACCTGAAAGTAGTTATTGAAAGCGACCGACGAAACACTGCACTCAGATGAGAGGCGACCTACTTTATCAAGAGGCGCCTGCGAACGAAACCCGCGTGGGGTGTATCATAGCGTTGCCAGGCCATATCACAAGCTAATGAGCCGTTGGGGTTAGCGCAGCGGATAGACTGTTACATGTGAAATAGTGTTTAAGGTTTGCAGACGGCTCTCACAACGGCCTTCGGCAGGAGATTCGAGGGTAATCTCTCCGGCGATCACAAGCGAACTAGGGCGACGTCTTTACCGCCAACGTGGTGGTGAACGCATGTTTGGTCGCTTGTCGGGCGATTCCGAGCGGCCGTTTGAACCACTGCTTTCTCTACATCTGGAGAAGTGTCTTATCGCGGTGATTGATGCCGGTGTTGCCCTTGGTTCGAATCGCCAGTAGCAACAGTCACAGCAAGCACGATATGCCTGGTAGATATGCCGCTGGCCGATCGCAACGTGGTGTATTATCCGGCAATCTCGTCGCGCTCCTGGCTATACAGACGCGCTTGGCCGTGTATATCTGGCGGAGCCCAGACTGAGGGATTTTGCATTCGGCACTCGGGCGCTTGCAGTGCCTCGATGCATTCTCCAGATTCGCAGGCCCGAAGGTGGTTGGGTCGGTTAGAAGTATCATGGGCGTCAGGAATAGATGGCTGCCGCCAGGGCCAAGCGCTGGTGCGACGTCTCAAGTGTTCTAAACTTGCTCTCGCCGGCGGCGACACTCCATTTTGGGTCAGCGACAGAAGAAGGTGCGACAGGAAGCAGCAGAGTCAGTGATGTTCCGAATAATCATCTGCCTGATGTGAGTATCATGATCACCGCGAAGATGGTCGACCAGGTACGAGGGACGTTTTGCTTTCTGCGAGTCCCTTTTGCATCCTTCTGGAACCAGATCTGCCCTGCCCAGGCTCGGTAGATGAGCCGAGCACCCTGCAGCCGCACAGAAGAGCAAACACAAAACGTGTGCTTGGTTAACAACTGTTTTCTGCGTAGCACACCATTGAACCTCAGGCTCGGCGATGCTCGTATCTTGCTGTGTAACGAGGAATAGGACCACGTCGTTGCTCGCTCTCGCTGGCCAGAAAGAATCAAGACTATCATCTGCTTAACAAAGCAAGCACCACGCAGTCTGCGAGCCTCGGCGAGGAAGATCCGAGAAATAATAATTTATTCCCGTGCCTTCCAGCGATAAGATGATCTGACCTCAGCGCCCAATCTGCAGTGCTGCTCCCAATCCACATCCCACTAATCAACCTACTTGACAAATCCACACACCCCTCCCTCTCCCTCTCTCCACCCCCACCACCGCCAAAGTGTTCGCCTTCAAAGCCTTCCAAAGAGCAGGCTTCCGCCCTCTCCGCTCCTCCATCGCCCTCCCCTTCGCCGCAACCGCCGCTGCAACAACAACCTTCTACAACCCCTCCACCACCGCTCCCGCCCTCGCCTCCTCCACCTCCTCAATCCTCAACCAAACCCGCGCCATGCACTCCAAGGTCGTCATCATCGGCTCCGGCCCCGCCGGCCACACCGCTGCCATCTACGCCTCGCGCGCAGACCTCAAGCCCGTCATGTACGAGGGATTCCTCGCCCTCGGAATTGCAGCAGGCGGCCAGCTCACCACCACCGACGAGGTCGAGAACTTCCCTGGCTTCACCAAGATCCAAGGCGCCACCCTCATGGACCAGATGCGCGCGCAGAGCGAGGCCTGCGGCACCGAGATCGTCTCCCAGACTGTCGGCAAAGTCGACCTCTCCGCCCGTCCTTTCAAGTACTGGTTGAACCCCATGGGCGACGACGAGAACCTCGAGCCCGAAACGCACACCGCAGACAGCCTCATCATCGCGACCGGCGCCAAGGCGCGCCGCCTGAATCTCGACGGCGAGGACAAGTACTGGGGCAACGGCGTGTCGGCCTGCGCAGTGTGCGACGGCAGCCTGCCGATTTTCCGTGAGAAGCCGCTCGTTGTAATTGGCGGCGGCGACAGCGCGGTCGAAGAGAGCATTTACTTGACCAAGAAAGCGAGCAAAGTCACTGTTCTGGTGCGCAAAGACCACTTGCGCGCTTCCAAGGCCAACGCGCGCCGTCTCACGACCAACCCCAAGGTTGAGGTCAAGTACAACACGCAGGGTGTGGAGATCAAGGGCCAGGAGGGACCTAGGGGTTTGATGCAGAGCATGGTGATCAAGAACAACAAGACGGGCGAGACGGAGGAGATTGCGGCGAATGGATTGTTCTACGCTGTTGGACACGACCCTGCGACGTACCTTTTCAAGGGCCAGCTTAAGATGGACGAGGACGGATACCTCATTACTACACCTGGCACTGCTGAGACCAGCATTCCTGGTGTCTTTGCTGCGGGTGACGTGCAGGACAAGAAGTACAGGCAGGCCGTCACTTCTGCAGGTGAGTTTCTTCGCATTCCTTCAGGTGATCGGTACAAATGCTAACATCTTTTGACAGGTACCGGCTGCATGGCTGCTCTCGAAGCCGAGAAGTTCCTCGCCGAGAACGAAGGCACTGACCTGCCCGATGCCGACAACGAGGTCAAGAAGGGCAACCCTGACGCCAACGGCGAGGTGCCTGAGTACAGGTCCAACCCGCTCCTCTAAATGAAAAGCGCATGCCGAAGTTATGAATCATTTCACCGCATTTAGAAGCGTAGGGTGTACATAGCGATTCATCTTTTTTTTTTTTGGTCGGGCTTATAGAAGCTAGAAATAAAAGCTGAAACGACGTCTCCGACATCAACGGTATCAGAGATCAAGGCTGTGATTGGGTATCAGTGGTGAAAAGCAAGGCTGGAACGCAAGAACAAGTGCAGATCGAAGGTTTCGTCGTCCATGACGAAGTGAGAGCTCTTCATGAGTTCACAGGATCACACAGCGAGAAGGATGCACGTCGTCCCAGTCGTATGCGTCGACGATCGTGGCGTGCGTGATGGTTTTCTCAGCAAGGTGCTTTGCGCTGTTAAGTTTGCGAGCGAGCATGGATCCGACGAGAGCTGCGTTCTCGGCGTCATTAGACATTGCCGCGACTACTAGAAGCGGCGTTACCAACTGTGTGTCTCAGTCGCCGGTGAGAAGATGGAGCGCACTCTTGAATGCTTCCACGACTTTGACGTCTGGGTAGCGGTGTTAGCACTGTACATGGGAAGGAGGAATTGTATCGTAAGCTTACAATGCTGCCTTTTGCTTTCTAGCTCTTGCTCGTGGTGCTGGACGAGCGTCATTTGTGTCTTCAGTCTGTTGATGTGTCAGTGCCTTGCAAGATCTGTTTTCTCATTAGAGCATGGCATACCTTTTGCAGCCACGATCCACTTCATGTTCGTGTCCCCTTTGGGACCAGATGAAGAAGTACTGAGACCGTCAGTTGGGTTGGCATGGCAAGCGTGCAAGTGACCTTACGTCGATAAGTCCTTCAAATGAATGATAGAGCTCTTGCTCTTGTTCGCGAAGCTGGCCCATTCGCTGATGGTAGCGGCACTCGAGATTCTCCCAATCGAACTCGCCGATCGGATTGGCAGGCTCGTTGAACTCTTCGTCAGACTCATCGTCGTTTGTCTCTCGAGGCTCCGCGATCTCGCCGTGGCTTCGCTTGCGTGTGACCGTCTTGGTCGTTTCTTTGGGCGTGGGGATGGCGGATGTCGTGGGCTTGCGGCCGCCGTTGCCTTTGCTCTTCGCGGGCGCGGAGGATGCATCTTGGTTAGTGGGTGGTACTGTTGGCTGCGAGGGCTGAGCCGATGTTGGAGTTGCCCTAAAGTCTGGCTTCGGAGGAGGGGGACCCATTGCAAATGGCCCATTTGGTTGTTTAGGTACTGAATGGGACTTGTTTGCTGGCGCATCGTGAGCTTTACTGGTCTTCGCAGAGGCACTGTTACTGGACGACTCCTCATCCTGAACGTGGCCAGTGCTGCTCTTCTCTGACACCGAGCCGGACTCAGCCTCGCTGTGCGTCCCCGGTCTCTCCATGTCGGCGTGGGGGTTTCGGGGTGCTGACAACAGACCAGGCCCGCCGATGTCTTCCTCTTCGCGAGCTAGTGACTGTGTTGGCGTACTAGGCTCGTTGTTCATGACGTCGCTGCGATTCAGAACTGTCTTCACTCCATACTGTGCAGAGTCACGTTCTAGAAGGCATCACGAGGAGGTGGAGTGGAGTTGAAG
This sequence comes from Cladosporium austrohemisphaericum, assembly GCA_022813715.1. Lineage (NCBI taxonomy): Eukaryota > Fungi > Ascomycota > Dothideomycetes > Cladosporiales > Cladosporiaceae > Cladosporium > Cladosporium austrohemisphaericum. The sequence goes on from JAKLLY010000025.1 coordinate 268,828, forward strand.
TCCGATGAACAGACGAGGAAGGCACGACGCGGGGGTCCGTGCCCCACCACGCGAGATCACATGACTCTCGCACTTGCACTTAAACGCCACTCCACTCCATCACGCGAGCAGTTGTCTACACCTCCATCATATCCCTAAGATCTGCGTCGCACCGAAGCAAACAACGGACAGTCATATACACATCTTGTGCCGGATCTCCTATGCGTTCTGTCCCCTAGGTTAATCCACAAACCCACCATGATAAGGTCGCAGTACTCTCGATTCCCCGAGAGATCGTACCCGGTTGTAGAAATCTAAGGATGGAGTGCGCCATCTGTGACAGATTCTTCGACAAGGGCAGGAAACCCTTGTGTGTGTCCTGTGCACAAGTTACCCTCTACGAACCGCGCATACGACAGGTGACAAGTCTTTTGGACCGAGAGAATGCCCACACGCACACTGAAGCGATCGTTCGGCCTGGTAACGATGGCGTACTTGCTGCCCTACCTCAGGACGCAGATTGGGATGCGATAACGAGCGCTGTAAAGAAGCACAGCTCAGAGAGAGCTCAGGCCGAGCAGTCTAGGATTGATGCCCGGATCGCTGCCATCGCCGAACAAGCAGATGTGCTGAAAGCTCAAATGGAAGACCATAAAGAGTACATTGCAAACATGAAGCGCAGTAATGAGACACGCCGCAATGAAGTCACGAAAGAGCACGGAGAGCTCGCAAAGCGAAAGCCACAGGCTCTAGGCCCTGTGCAGATCGCAAAGCAGAAGGCCAGCCAGAGACTTGAAAGGATCCACGGCAGGACTGTCGACGCCCGCTCTTACATTTGCAGGCACTCTTCGAGCTTGAACGGAATACATCAGCTGCGAGATGCTCGAGGTAAACACACTGGTCGCTACCAGCTGAACGGCCTCACGCTGCCAAATCTCAAGGAGTTGAACTCAGCACTAGATACTGAGAAATCTTCCTACAGCGATCAGTCGCTCGAGTATCACGCGCACATCAATGCGTGTCTGGACAATGTCTGCCATTTACTTGGCGTGTGGTGCCACTATCTTTCCGTCCGACTACCTGCAGAGATCATCCTGCCACATAGCGACTTCCCGCATGCTGCGATATTGTCCGAACGATCGTCCTATAAGGTCACCAGCGTACCGTATCCTGTTACCTTGACAAGCCACCCTTCCAGTCCTTCTGCTTCTCGCATACTACAAGAGCAGCGCGCCCTTCCACGACCACGTCTTCTACATCTGGATCGGCCTCTGAGTAAACTCGCTAAAGAAGACCCCAAAACCTTCGGTCTTTTCGTAGAAGGTGCTACGCTTCTTGCATGGGATGTCGCCTGGCTCTGCCGCTCTCAAGGCATCCTCTCAATCAACACCTTTGACGATGTATGCGACATTGGCAGAAACATCTGGCTACTCTCCATCGCGCAGCAGGGTCCAGCAACTGAACGCGACCGCCGCGAAAGAGCTGCTACGGAAGGCACCACACGCCGTCGCAAACCAGCCGCCGATACCTTGCGCTTTGGTTCTTTCAGCCACGGAAACCTCCGCCATTGCTTATCAAGCAATGAAGGCGCCGCGCTTATGCAAGAATGGCGCCTTTCACAACCACATCGTTTGATCGACAAATTGCGAAACCATCTGCTCATCGAGATCACGGGTGCGGAATGGGATGTTCTGGATGAAAAAGACTTTGACGATGAGAGGGAGGATGAGCTTGCCGTCCTAATTGGCGGTTCGCACCGCAAGGCGTTGGAAGGCAGGCATCCTGCTATAAGCGTGATGAGCGTGGCTCCGGCTGAAGGCGTCAACTCGCGGCCAAAGAGTGAGAACGGGTGGATGAAGGTTAGAGGGAGGAGTGAAGGTACTTGAGTGCCAACAACAAATCAGGAAACAGATGAAGCGACGAACATAGATATTGGAAGCAGGGTATCGCTATCAATGTAGTTAAACGAATGACACGATTGGTCCTACGGTCCCGGGGTCAAATTTGAATACCTTTGGCAAACTTGTGGACACATTAATTGCATTCCAGCCCTTCATGAGTTGAGAGAGCTAAGTACTCCCACCACCGTCAATTAATCACTAATCATCCCTATTGCAGTAGCACCCTAGACCTCTTTCGCCTCAAACTCATTCAGGAATCGCCACCTCCCCTCATTCTCCCATCCCTTCGCCTTCCACTCATTAGCGAGTTTGGGATAAAAATCCAAAACATCAAACAGACTCGTGTCATGCGCGATCACCGAGAACACATTCTCGTATGCGTCGAACTCCGTCATCTTGCCAATACTACGCTCCGCCTCCGCGGCATCTAAGTGCGGCGCATGCTCGCCTGACGAGGGCTTGAAAAATGGTTCCGTACGGTTCTTGTTGGGGTGGACTGCGGCGAACATCTCGCCTGGGCAGAAAGTGAGCGGATGTGAGAAGGGTGCTTTGAGCGGAGATGGGGAGATAGAGTCGGGGAGCGGGAGGTAAGGTGTTGGCCGGAACTCGCCTGCTTGGTGGGCTATGTCGCCTCCAAGAAACATGAAAGTGGGCGGGTTGGCGGTTGTGCGGGCGAGGGCGCACATGTGACCGACGGCGTGGCCTGGGGTGTCGAGGAGATAGAAGCTGCCGTCGCCGTAGAAGTCGAGGGCTGGGAATTTGCCGATGCGCAAGCCATCACCTTCGTTGGCGAAGTCGATTTCGCGGAGCGTGCGGCCTTGCCAGGAGCGCTCGTCGACGGGAGAGTCCTTAACGGTAGGGAAGGCTGGGACATGGTTTGCTTTGAATGTTGGGCCGACGATCAGGTCGGTTGAGGTTGGGAAGGTGGATGGATCGCCGGTGTGATCGAAGTGAGCGTGGGACCAGATGATGCCGCCGACCTCTTCCAGAGATTGGCCGTTTTCGCGCAGGATGGTGGCGACGTCCTTCTCGATGATGAGGCTTGAGGCATGGGGTTTGATGCTTTCAACTACAGATACAGCTCCATTCTCCCAATCTTTGCGCATGCCAAGATCGAAGACTAGTGTGTCATATTTTGATGGTGAGCCACTACTGTGGTGTTTGATGAGGAAGGAGTAGACGCATGCGTTAAGTGTGTCGAAACCTGGGACTTGAGGCTCCACGAACATAGCAGCCGGTAGTTTGAGATGGCCTGTAGTGTCGATGATGGATACTTCGACGGTTGAGTCCGAGTCTGGGATGTTCAAGTCGGGAGGCTGTTGTGGAGTTGCCATGGTGGATGATCGTTTGTTGTTGAGTATGGTATTTCGAATGTTCTAACTATTATGCCAACGGTTGATTCGCACCGCAGAGTGTCGCAAGGTCTTTATATCTGGCAGCTTATCTATGTCGAGGAAGGATGCTTACCTAGGTAGCCGAGTAAGCATCGCATTCATGCAGTCATGGTGAGAACGCGACCTCCTTAGTAATCAGAACGAGGTGGGGCGCTGTGCTGTTGATCATTTGGCAATGCATTCTTCGTCCGCACCGATTGATAGATTGTGACTTGCGACTTGTATCTGGAAATGCTATCATTTACCTTGGCAGATTGGTCATCCAGGTTTCGGTACTTGGCGTGAGCTCAATGCGCCAGACGACATGAATCTTAGCGACAGATTGAGCTCACGGTCTTGAAAGATGCTGTTCAGACGATTTGAGACGAAGTCGAACTTCCAAAGTGATACGGAATCAGCGCCGGGTGTGGTTTCACAGAACGAGCCGCATGACGTTGGACGGGTGAAGTTCGATGACTTCACCATGATGGGCCAATGGCAACACCGAGGGACGGCACTCCGGCTTCATCAACGACGATACCTAAGAATACCACGTATAATTGTTCTGCCCGCGGTCAAGTAAGTTACCTCCAATCTCCTAGGCTACATCGACTTCTCGATTCTTCTCCATTTCGCCACCATGCAAGCATCACGTTTCCACAACATTGCAAGAGCGGCCCGAATGAGCAGCACGCATCAGTCCCCAGTAATTGTGACCTCATCAACCAATGCTCGGTGCCATCAGAGTGCTGCTATAAGTACAGGTGCTGGGAACGTTCGCTCTCCCACCAGACCAAGTAATCCTACATTGAACAGAATCAAGATTCTCAACAGACATATCATTTCAACATCCCGACACTACGCCAACATGTCTTCCCAAACCAACAACGACCAGTTCAAGCTTGACAGCCTCTTCAATGTCAAGGGCAGAGTCGCCCTCGTCACAGGTGGTGGCTCTGGCATTGGTTTGATGGCCGCCCAGGCCCTTGCTGTCAACGGTGCAAAGGTGTATATTGTCGGCCGCAGCCAGGACAAGCTCGACCGTGTCGTCGAGTCCCATGGCAAGAACGCCGTGGGAGAGATGATTCCAATCACCGCCAACATCAGCAACAAAGACTCCATTAAGAACCTCTACGCCGACTTCTCCAAGCGTGAACAGCACCTCGACATCCTCGTCAACAACGCCGGTATCGCCACCGGATCCACAGACACCGACGCTGGCTCTGCCCAGAAGCTGAAAGAGGCTCTCTTCGACAACGAGTCCGCCACTTTCCAAGACTGGGACGACATCTTCCGCACCAACGTCTCCCAGATTTTCTTCATGACTACTGCTTTCTTGCCTCTCCTGGATGTCGCCTCAACCAAGACCCACGGTTGGAGCAGCACCGTTCTGAACATCACTTCTATCAGTGGCATGGTCAAGACCTCCCAGCACCACCCCAACTACAACGCGAGCAAGGCAGCCGCGATCCATTTGAACCGCATGCTCGCTAACGAGATCCAGGAGAACGGTCTCAAGATTCGCGTCAACTCGCTTGCACCCGGTGTCTTCCCATCTGAGATGACTACCGAGGAATCTGATGACAAGCAGAAGTCTCAGATCCCCAAGGACAAGTTCGAGGGCAAGGTCCCTGCGCAGCGTCCTGGCAATGACCGCGACATGGCCAACGCAGTGCTCTTCGCGGTCACCAACCAGTACTTCAACGGTCAGAACTTTGCTGTTGATGGTGGTTATACGCTTGCTGCTGGTCAGTAAGCTCGCGACCCGAGAATGTTAAATTCATGCTTTGCATATCTTTCGAAGCGTCATCTTAAGTAATGATTTACGATCAAGAAAATGTACAACAGCACAATGATTGAGTGTTTACATCGTCCTATCTTAGAGAATTTGCTCTCATGGAGTTTAAAAGCCGAAGGCGGGCTGTAGACAGAGGTCATGCCTGATAATCACATTGCCCAAGACTTTAAGACGTAACGTTTCGCTGCAACGCAGCATACGTGGTATAGTCCACCTGCGCAACAGCGCCATGCCTCAGGCCTGCAGGAGTGAAAGAGGGCTCGCAAGGCGTATACGGCACAGAGAAATCCGTGGTGTAATGGCACTCATATCCCGCTCCACTGTAATCGTCTTCCAACAAGTAGTACTTCTCCGGGTTGAGGATATCCTGATACGAGGCCGGGCCTTCTCTGACTTGGTCAACAGGGACTCCAATGCGATTCCAGGTTCCAAGGAGACCGTTGTCTGAACGTTCCACGACAACTCGCTTGACTTCTTGAGTGTCGCTGAGATAACGGATGTAGGATGAGCCGCCGATGTATTGAATCTCCTGGTCGATGACGGTGCTAGTCGTCTCGGTGTTCCAGCGCTGGGGCGGTGTGAAAGTACTGAAGTCGCTGGTGTGCGAGTAGTAGATAAATGGGCCAGTTGAAGGCCCGGTATGGGCTGTGTCTGCCTCGTCGAAGACTACAGAGGACCAGAAGACGGCGTAGGCGTTCTTGTCGGCGTCCCAGATGGCTGATGGAGCCCATACCTATGATCGTTAGAAGACAAACTGGTTACTGGTTGTAGGCGGAGGCTTACGTAGCCGGCTGTCGGGGGCATGAGCTCGACTAGGCGGTCTTGAGACCAGGTAGCTCCATCTGCTGATGACTCCCAGACGAAGATGCCCCTTGAACCGTTGGCTTGAGCGGCGGCCCAGTTCGTCTTTCCGATGTCGAGATCTGTCGCAAGGACAATGTACTGAGCATTGTTGTTAGTTGCACTGCTGACATAGCATGACCCAAGGATGGATTCCCAAACAAACCTTTGAATTATCTTCTGCACGAAAGATGTAAGGATCACGAGCTCCACCTGTCCCGGTCGTCGGAATGAGTGTTGCAGTTCCTCCATTAAGGGCCTGGAAAGTAGTAGGCTTGTCCGACGGCGCTGTAAGGAAGAAGACATGCGGCACATTGCCTTTGAACACTGCAGCTAGATAGCCGGCTGCTGCAGACGGATCGTTTGGATTGCCTCGAGGCAGGGCGTGACTCAAGACACCGAGCGTCAGCGAAGCTGTAATTATTGACTTCATCGTGGGATATCGGTAAAATTCTAGCCTGGTCTGAACGGAAAGAACATGTATTGCGAAGGAGCAGCTTCAGATGAGATGTCAATGTACTTATATGCATACGTTGGTATTCGTGAATGGGCTAGCGTGCATTCACTTCAACCGGGAAGGATGTGGAGCCGGACTCCAGTCTCGAATGGAGCCACGCTTTTGGGATTTTACCGGCTTGTCTGCAGATCCTGGTGAGAGAAACTTCCAATGGTCTGAGTACTGGGAGGTGTCGTTTTCTAGCTAGCCTGTCACGATACGAGTGCTTGTTCCAAAGTGCGGTACAGAGTTTGGCCAACAACGTGTAAGCTAAATCGAGCGAGGCAGAACGCGGAGAATGATCGACCAAGGATTCAAGACCTCGGCACTCATCACGTCGCATAGCACCAAAACTGTATTTGGTATGAAAGCTTCCAAAGAGCAACATAGAATATCTTGTGACGAAGCTCTGGAAAGGTAAAGTTGTGATTCCTACTAATTATATAAGCCGCGAACAAGCGGGTTCTGTATCGATTTAAAATTATTGTGGTCCGGTATACCACTAAGCCTGGCTCAGAATGACATCCGCAGCCTTCTCACTGATCATGTAGATAGGGACCGCGATGTAGTATCCAGGGATCTTCGGGAAGATGCTTGCATCCACGACTCTCAAGCCATCGACACCACGGACCTTGAAGTCTGTGTCAAGGACAGCCATGGGATTATCGTCACTGCCAATTGGGCAAGTGCAAGACGCATGATGACCCCAAGCCTCGTTCTTAATGAATTGCTTTACGTCTGCTTCGGAGCTCACGTTGCTGCCGGGCCAGGTCTCGGTGAAGGAGCCATCGAGAGGGATCAAGTCGTCAAAAGCGTCGCGAGCGAACTGCGTAGCCTCGTAAAGGGCTTGCAAGTCCTTGTCATCCGCACCGTCGGTTGTCAGACCGGTATCAAAAGAATTCATGGTGATGTTGGGCATTTCTTGGGGGTTCTTGCTAGCCAACATGACGGTGCCAGCGTTGTTGCGCGCACGCGCCTTTAGGATGATCCAGACCCAGTGGCGCGCATCTTTCAGTGCGTCGTAAGCGTAGCCTGGGAAGTAACCTTTGAAGTCTGCTGGAGCGCCCGAGATGAACAAATCTGGGTCACTAGAATCCTCGGCCTGGCCAGCGGTGGACGATTTCTTGGTGATGGCGATGGCAATTCCATTGGACGCATAAACACCTTTGCCGAGAACTGTAAGGCCATTCTGCCACTTCTCCAGGCATGGATCCGGAGTCGAGTAGCCGAAGGTACAGTCCTTGGTGAGGAAGAAGTCGGTGGGTGCTTGGCCGATGACGCCAACTTCATACCGATCTTGGAGATTAGTGCCAACGCCGGGCAGGTCTTTCACAACGTCGATGTCGAAGCGAGCAAGCTCATCTTTGGGGCCGATGCCGCTGAGCTTCAAGATCTTGGGCGTCTCGAAAGCGCCGGCAGAAAGGATGATTTCTTTCTTTGCATTGACGGAGCCAGCTGAGCCGGACGAGCCGCTGTAGCGAGGATCTGCAGCGTAAAGGCTCGAGCCTTCGAGAAAATCGACACCGATCGCACGAGGCTTGTCTTTGGAAGTATCGAAGTTGACTTTGGTGACAAATGTGTGAAGTGCAACGTCCAGGTGATATTTCCGCTCGCCTTTCCAGGTTTTTGCATTGGCGACCGAAAGGATGAAGTTACGAGGGCCATTACGTCTTTGCGTCTTTGCGTCGACTGCGATGGGCACTTGGTATAGGCTCTCGGCGGTGTCGCGCCAAGAGAACGGAGAGTTCAGATCCTTGGTCAGGACCTTAGCAAGGCCAGTAACGGTGTGAAGCAATTCGGACACGATTCCCTTGTACGATCAGCATGTGAGCTAGACTTGATGCAGAGTGATTGTGACTAACCTGACCCATGGCGGTAGCCGCCGAAAGAATGAGTGACAAGAGCTTCTGGTCCTCCACGACTAAGTGCAGACTGGTAAGAGAAGTCTTCAACCAACCACCAAAGCCATGCCCGACGATGCTACTGGGCAGATATTCACACTTCTCCAGCTTCTTGAAGTAATTCCGCATCTTCTTGGGCGCCCAAGATTCATCGCCCGTGAGCTCTTGAATGTATTTCCAGTCATTGTCGAAGGGGTACACGGTGATCATGGCGTTATGTTCGGAGCAGCCTCCAAGCGTTCCAGCACGAGGGTACAGAACCCCGAGAGGAGAAGCATCAGAGGGCGGCGAGAGACCAACGTACAACTCTCCGTCATTCTGGCGGTAGACCATCTTGGAGTCCTTCTTCTGACGCTCGAGGTCATTGTAGTGATGCACAAAGTAGTCCCATGCTTGAGGCTCATACTCGGTGCTCTGCAGCATCATCGCGGGAACTTGAACCGTTATGTCATTCCCTGCGTCGCCGCCAGCCTCGATGAGAAGGACTTTATGGCCGCCAAGGGCAAGACGTGAAGCAAGCGGACCTCCACTGCATACGGATGAGTATGAGGAACCTGCTGCCAATTCGATCAAGACTTACCCTGCTCCGGAGCCGACTACAACGTAGTCATACTCGACGTCGCTGTCAAACCCATACTTAATCGTTTCTCCGTCTTCGGAACGCTTTACATGTGCGTGACCGGCATGGTGTGGAGACTCGCTGTGCCTGCACCGGATTAGCACAGTTGCTCTTCGCCGTTCGTATGGTATTGTACTTACGCCGGCGATGCTGTGGCTAGGCCCAAGAAGACACCGGCCAGTTGAAGTGTCTGACTCAGCAACATTGTGTAAGGGAGATGTAAAAGAAAGACAAAGAACGGAATGCCAAGGAGACTCAAGGTTGATTTGGCATACTCGAAAGGCAGGTTTATACTTGGCCTGATGTATGTATCCCGATGAACAATGACTAGCGAGCCAGGTCACGTAGAAGTGTAGCTCTCTTGGTGCAGGGGAGCTGGCCAGTAATGCCGATCGCTCGTTCGCTTGGGACGCAGTAGCACTTCGGTAGTACGTGCAGGGACATCCATTTTGCCGACGTCTAGTAGTGTCGAAACTGACAAGTCCCTTGCAAGGGTGAAAAATGACACGAAACAGTGTTCGTGAATCCTTTCGACAGATACGTCGGAACTTTCAGAAGCGTGGCGGCTCCCCGTGCGCGAGCGAGAGGACCACAGCAAGGCTAAGCAAAGGGGCCACAGGGAAGAGCACCAGCCTGACAAAGTCCAATTTTACATGATCAAAGCATGCTGGAAATTCCATGCATAGTATGCCTCAAAGGTTTTTCTGTTGCACATAGAATCGGCGAAACTTTGGCCATAGGAAGAACAGCCATTCTCTAACATGATGTCCTTTGTATCATTGTAGGCGTGGATGGGCTAGAATGTTCGGTGGGCACGCCCAATTCTTCAAGTCTCGCCAGTCAAGGAATCTGTCGTTTGACCAGGGAGGCCGGTGAAAGTCTATCATGACTCCTGAGTCGCTGATAGGAGGTATGGCCGAAGCGGTGAAGACGGCAACAAGCCGATGGAGGTAACTGCGTGACCGTGTTACAAGATCAAGGACGCGTCGTCACAAGTACCATGCAGTTGCGGGTTCAGAGGTGAGGAATAAGTTCGGTCTTCAGGAGTCGTGCTAGCTTGAAGCTTCGGCATCCTTCGCGGTATTGACGTGAAGTCGCTGATAGGCGGTATCAAGACCAATGAACAAGGCTGTCATTGAGATACTAGTCATGTCGAGATAAAAGCGCGACGCTATCTCCACGATGACATCTACCGGTCAGGATGCTTGGAACCACGCGAGTCAAAAAAGAAGGGTGGAAGTGTCAACCCACGTGCGCACTGAATTTGAGTTTGCGCCAAGGATCCTTGTCGGGAGGCTGGTAGTGGTAGAATCCCTTCCCGCGTTCTGACTACAACATTAGGTTCATCGGAGCGACCACACCCTTGTCTATATTGTCGCAATCCTAGAGAGGTTAAGACATCGGCAGTTCGTACTCGAAGATCAAATGCGAAGCAAGACAAGCAAGACTCAATTCTACACGCTGTCGATGTCCAACGCGATCATGGAAGCAGAGGAAGTCTGGGGTTCTCAGAATGAGGCATCATCAAATTAAAATGCTGTCTGATTATTGTCGACAAAGAAACAATATTATTGTACAAGGCTGCTTCGTGCTGCGCCGATTCGGCAGAACTGCACCGGGACAAGGACTTAACTGTCTAGACTCATCTTCCATTTCGAACCACCGCCGCTGACTGACTGCTTTCTCAAGGACATCCTTCTTGGTGCTTTCGGCTCATCCCAAGCTCTTGCGTCATCCACAGGCAAAGGCCACTCTGATGGATCAGGCCGGCTATCACGCTTGCTAGAAGGACCAATGACTTCCACAAGCGGAATCTCGTCCTTCTCGCCTTTTGAGTACAGGTCATTAGCTGGCTGAGAGCGTTGCTCGTATGATGGACCGCTCTGACCGTAGCGGCCATAGCTTGATGCGGGTCCCGGGGATTTTGCACGCGTTGACTCGCCCATCACTCGTGGCCAGGCCCACTTGATCAAGCCTCTCATGCCAGGCATGCATGCGCAGATGACGGCCAAATCGGTTTCTGAAGTGCTCCAATAGCCTACAGCCCGATAATCCCCTGAGAAGTTGTTAGCGACAGAGAATCATGCAAAAGGATGGAGGACAAGTTCCACGCACAAGTGAAATTGGATGAACCACCAAAATGAACCAGAACCTGCAATCTCAGGATGCTGATGATGGTGACGAGGAACCCGAGCGAGAACATGAGCAGAATAAGAGCTTTCTTGCGCTTGTTAAGCTGCAACTTGGCGATGACCGGCATGGGCAGCAGTAGGACGATCACGTCCAGGATAACATTCAGGGCGGCTGAAGTCCACCCTTGGGCATTGATATCGTTGCATGTTCCGGTATGTTCGTGGTCCCAGTTATGCCAGGCATAAGACAATGGTCGGCACTGGAAGACCGAAACCAGGAGAAAAGCGATTCCGTACATGGCGCAAGCGGCCATGGTAATGAAGCTTGCGATACGAAACCATTGCTGGACGAAGATCCTGTTGTAGAACAGCAGGATGCTGATCTTGACCAAAGGTAATGCAGTCAGATATAGGTCCTCATCGAAGTAGTAGACCTTGAGAATGGCTGTAATGTTTTCGAAAGGGACGGTCCAGATGTCCTTTCCCAGCCCGAGATTGGCCACTGCAACGTGGATAAAGTCAGATCGGGAATTGGATAAGCATACGGGATGAAGACTCACAAATGACCGAGAATACCGTGAGTGGTATGATCTCAAGCATCGCAATGGTGATAACAGCATCGTCCCAGCCAAGACTTCCACCGAAACGCGGCAACCGAGAGACCATGCGCATAATATATGCAATCAGGGCAAGGACACCACCTATAACCCCGGCGTATGAAACAGCTCTGGTGTCGTCCCGAACTGGCGCAGAACAAAGAGTGCTGGTTGCATTCTTGGAGCCTGGATCCAGGTCAGAGATGTGCTGCTATATCGAACAATTTGAGGCCTGGGAACTTACTGAGTGACTGCTTGGTGGTGCAGGTTTGCTTAACGCAGACTTCGACTTCCGCGGTGAGGGTAGCGTTACTGCAGCTGCATGCGATGTCGGTTGTCTCGCATGGCGAGGCTGCGATAGCTCCCAAAAGGCAATCGCGCTGTAGGGAAGTCAGTCAATTTCGAACTTGCTGGTGGATCAGTGAAACGACATACACCACAGTCCGGCATGCTTGCTAAAAGCGCAGCCGCAGCCGCTGCCTCTGCCTCTGCTGCACTCGTCGCCGTCGCTCTGGCTTCGATATGCATCTGATCGATCATTGTCGTAGGCGATGCCGCCACGTGCCCGACCGTGGCTACGAGCGCAACATAACACCAGCTTCGGATGCCAATACGCATCTTTGCGGTTGGTGATTGTTCAAGGTGGGCCAGAAGGATGCAACTCGATAGACAACGCAGCTTCCAGTATCAAGATTGCACAATATCTGTTAACGAAAGAAGATGCAAACTACATCGTGGCGCTAATATGACATAACAAGTGCTCAATATTTCGCGGAAGTCGCTCCATTCGGCCTCCTTCTGCCCCATAGCTCAAGACTAGATCCGATATCTCACCGCACTACTAACATGCCACGCAGTAAGCCTGCATGTTTCAAGTGAGTTCATAGCTTTCAGCTTACATTAAACAACCCACGTTGCTAGCGGAGTCAGTCAAAATGAGGAAAAGAACAGTGAAGAACACAAGGATGGATTTGAGATACCAGGATACCATGCACGGCCCCAGCACCCGAGTCAAGGTACAGGGATCCTTCGATGGTTCCCCCAAAGCAGACATGGGTCATATGCAAGGCTTGCACGGCTTGTTTATACTCTCGTACTCTCGCTTGATTTCCGGGCAATGCTGATCTGAATAAGCAGATTGCGCTCCATGGATCGCGACTGACAAGGTGATGAGTAAAAGGAGATATGCTATAAGGTGTTGAAGACGACGGGATGCGGCTCCGCTCACCACCTGGCCACCCGACCTTTGTCACTCTTTTGCCGCGATGCGCATTCGCAATTCTCTTCTGGCCGCGGGCTATGTTGCCAGCGCTCTAGCTTTCCCAGCGCACCACCTTCCAGACCTCGAAGAGCGAGGACTTCTGAGCGGCTTGCTTGATGTGACCTCTGACCTTCTTCAAGACATCGAACGAGGCCTCGAAGACACACTCAGTGCTCTTGATCCTTTCAAGAATAAGGCTGTGGACGTCAGTGGTGATCATGCCTTCCAAGCGCCATCATCAACTGACCAACGCGGACCCTGTCCCGGTCTCAACGCAATGGCAAACCACGGCTACATCCACCGCAGTGGTGTCACTTCATTGATCGATGCCGTGAGCGGGATGCATCAAGTCTACAACATGGGCATCGATCTTGCCTTGGTCTTGGCCGTCATGGGCGTTGTCTGGACCGGCAATCCCGTCTCTCTTGATCCGTCCTTCTCCATCGGTGGAAACGACACAGCCGTCTGGAATGCTCTGGACAACGTGCAAGGCGTGCTATCTACGCCGCAGGGCATCAGCGACTCGCACAACTTTCTCGAGGCCGATGCTTCGCCCACTCGTAACGACTTGTACCTGACTGGCGATGCGTGGACAATGAACATGACCCGCTTCCAGCAGCTGTACGAGACCGTGCCTTCTGAGGAGTCGTTTTCGTTCGACGTGCTGTCCAAGTGGTCCGCCGACCGTTTCAACGAGTCTGTCAGTACGAATCCAAACTTTTATTACGGACCTTTCACCGGCATGATTGCTCGTAATGCGGGATACTTCTTTGTTGGTCGCTTGTTCGCAAACCATTCTGAAGAAACCACTGAAGGAACTTTGAGTAAGCATATCCTTCACGAATGTCCGACCAAGGCCCGTACTGACAGAGTCTACCAGCGCACAAAGTCCTTCGATCCTTCTACGGCGTCCACGAATCGCCGAATGGCTACCTAGAATACCGCCAAGGGCATGAGCAGATTCCCGAAAACTGGTATCATACCCCCGTCGACTACGGTCTCGTGCAGCTCAACCTCGACACTGTGGCTATGATCGCACAGTATCCCGTACTAGGCAGTATCGGCGGCAACGTCGGAACAGTGAATTCTTTCACGGGAGTGGACCTCTCCAATATTCTAGGCGGTGTTCTCAACGCTGGAAAACTGCTCGAGTCGAACAACCTACTCTGCTTCGTGTTGCAGGTGGTCAAGATGGCATCGCCCAGCTATCTGGGCAACGTCTACGCCACAGTGGACAAACCGTTGCGCTTTGTATCCAAAATCCTGTCCGCGCCATTGCTTAGCTTGGACTGCCCTGTCTGGGACGATTTGACGATGGATGGGAAGCCTTTGTGGGAGGTGTTGGAAGAGAAGTTCCCTGGAGCGAGCCGGAGCGGAAGAGGCTTGTAGAACCGGTGAGGTATGGATGTCTTTTGTACAAGACTCGTGAAGGAGTACTATTGCCCGTTACTCGGGGTCATTACAGGATACTCGGAAGTCTCTCGAAAAGCTATTACACTGTATATCCCTGTCAGTATCTAGCAGTACACACCCTCTTCTGGGCTTCCATGATCCAAGATCTAAGCTGGCGTGTTGACGTAATCTGTCAGGTTTGGCTAAGGCACTGCTACCCGGCATTGTAGAAAGTCGGAGGAGTAGGAACCATTGTTGACAAGATGTAGTGTATACGCAGCTCCCTGCATGGATCACCAATCTCGTTGTACTTTCCCTGAGTACTGCCAATTGTGCCTCCCATACCCACCTTGGAATGTTGCTGCAGCTTCGCTGGGCCATGCCATGACCTGGACTTCATACTCGTCGGCCGCAACTACCGACTCACTCACGGTCTGGTACTGATACTGCGAGTTTTCTGCACCACCATCTTCGTTGGTCGCGGCGTCGATGTCCATAGATTCGAAGTCCAGACCCTCATCGTCCAACTCATCGTAATTGTCCCACTTGTCGGGATTCTCCATTAGATCGTTCATGTATTCCTCATCTGAAAGACTTAGTTCTTGGCTACCTTCGACCGCCGCTTTACAAATGAGGAGATCGCCTCTCTCAAAGTAGTCTCCCTTTAGCACCGCGCAGAACTTCTTGTTTAATGGCTTGGGAGGTTTAGGAGCGCCACGTATGAATGCGACTGCATCTTCAATGGTCTTACCCAAGAAGGGAGAGCGCCAATTGGGGTCAATCGGGGTCTGTGTGCCTTGGCCGTGTCCAAGATGGTCAGGGTGGAAGTTTGGGCAGTTGTCGTAGGTATCTGCTAGCCAGAGATCATGCGTGTGACCGCGCTCGAAATTGTCGTTTAGGAGTTTGTTGATGGTCTGTAGCACTGGTCAGCGTTACATGTTATCACCGTGGAGTCATAGCAAAGCGAACCTCGATAGGCACATCGTCGAGGACGATCAATGCTATTAGATCGTGGTCATTGTCGTCATCTGGCCACATTCCTGGTGCATCTTCGAAGGACTTCCGGTACTTTCTGAAGAAGCCAGTCTTGTCCTCTTGAGAGAGCTCAAAGCGTGGGTAATGCATGTTCGTCGGTGTTGGCTGCCGATTGGGCTCTCGTGGAACTCGCGCTGGCTGTTGAATATCACACAACCACCAAATCAGGCGATACCACGATATTCTGGTTCGCTACAACCAGGCAGCGAGAACAGACTCATCGCGGCTGCCTGGATAATGTAACATTTGATCCTCGATATTATTGAAACGCGGCGTGAGACGCGCTTGAGGCAACGAGTCATTGCCACGCGACGCCACCGTTTCTTTCGCATCCTGGAAATAGCTGACGGTCATGCGCGATTCGATGACCGTCAGCTTGCCACGAGTAACAAACCTCTTGGGGAGCGGTTGACTATGCGACAGGAGTAAGTAAGGAGTAAGGAGATCGTATCCACGATATGAACAAAGAACATACCCCGGCGGGCACGAGATGACGATGATATCCATGCAACCCGCTCTCGAGACCTCTTTGACCGCAGTTCGCAGACCCCCATTAGACGCTTTGATGAGAAAAACGTGGCAGCTCCAATGCGCAGCCTGCAAACTTCAAGACAACATGAAACGTCTGATTGCAAGTACCTCCTGATTTTACCCCAGCCCTAACCCTGGGCATGGCTTAATATCATACCGGACGAGTGTAATTCCACGAAAAACTATGGAGGAGTGTAATGTATTAATTCTGGCTTTAGAACAGGCTGATGTCGAGATCTGTCCGGCCAAATAGACGCTATAGCCCCAATTGCTGTGATCGAAGCAACCAAGATCACAAGCTAATGGACCAACCTATGAGAATCAAGCTGGGAGTGAACAAATATCTTGCAACAAAGGTACTGATTATTCAAGGATTGACTACTATACGATCCCCATGTAGTAAACTATCAACATGCCTGTTTAAAAAGTGTACCAAGTCAGGTGTTCATGCATTCTACAAGGCATGCATCACGAAACGTGCACCGCGTACGAGTGCACGTCAGATCTTGTCGCAAAGAACACAGGTAAGACTTTGCACGGGACTTATCTCGACGTCGACATCTTCCATGCTCTATCATCTATCCGTATCTATTCCCAAACACCCATGCTACGGTCATCGTCTCGAGGCCTCCCTCGCTTCTGACACGGGCACCGATTGAACAGACAGCGAGGTCGTCCCATCGACTGCTTCCGTCCTCTTGGTCATTTTCGCCGGCATAGATACTGCATATTTGTAGTTCAAGGATACAGATATCGAGCTCATTCAATCGATGGCACACTGGCTTGCTATATGATTAGCGATCGAGCGACTTGGCGAGAGCCTTGCGTAAGTGCGCAAGTAGGGCTTGGCAACGAGTGCTCGTGCACAAGACGCTTTCGCTTGCAAGACAAGGAGCCTCGACGCGAACGTGGGGCGCTGTCTGCCGGCAGTGCATGATCGGAAAGGTGGATGGTCAGTTGCCGGCAGCTTATTCCTTCGTTGGAGACATTGACCACTGATAAAAGTGGATCATGGCATCTGCAGACCGTTGACGGGCGGAGAAAATGGCGAGCTCCCACTCACACTCTGCTTAAGTTGAACCAAGTCATGTTTCCCGCAGTCGCCATAAAGACTGAGACTGTGAAAACCTTCGGGCTCTCACTTGGCGTGGACCAGCATTTCCTGATACAGATCGTCTGGCACTTTCCTGGCCAGCTCCAAAGTCACCTCCACAGTCTGCTTCGCTCTCAAAGGCTTGAAGTCCGGCTTTGGGCTTGGTGTATTGAGCAACTGCTCCCTTGCAATAACAAGCTGAGCAACAATGCACAGAAGGTTGAGATGCGGGCCGTACGCGAAAAGGAAATCCCACAAAAGCAGCACCTCCGGCAGAGGTGGCGTACATGCACACATGGTCAATACGCTTGGAAAGGCGTAGATTTCTGCCTTCATGCCCTTAGACAATAGGTGGTTGGCAAGCTCTGGGTCAAGCAATTCGAGCAACTTGTCGACCAGCGCGAGACCTTTATGGACGCCGTCCATGCTGCCTCGCACGTATCCTGGCACTTCGACGGTGATGAAGCGATCGAACCCTGCGAAGGCTTCGGCCTCGCTTCGTGCTGCATATAGGAATGGTGCTGCCATGACATTCATTCCCTGGACGTAGCCGACGCTTGCAACGGAGTTGGAAGTGGAAGTGACATCCCCAGCTTCTGAGCCATCGGTCCCAGCGATAGAGCCTCTGCCATGCCTTGTGCTCACAGATGCAGGCGAGTGGAACATGCCGTCGCTGTCACGGCCATCGATGCTTGCTGGCACACCTAGCGTAGGCGGTGACATCCAGCCATTGACGCGGGACTCATGCGCGTCTTGTAATTTCCAAGCTATTGCGTTGAGGACACGGGAAAGGGTGTTCTCAGTGACACGGCGACGGAACAGAGGGTCTGTGGTCAATGTGCGGAATGTGTCATTGCGGATCTTGTCGTAGGCGGGCGATGCGCCCTGGCGAACGAGATCCAGGTAGGTATCGGTGCTGAGAGGAGGTGTGTTGAGCAGGATGAGCCATGTGTAAGCACGAAGATCAGACTGAGGAGAGAATTGTCAGCGGTGTGGATGTTTATTTTGCGAAAGCTAACCTACTGTGCCGTCGCTGTTAGCCGGGATGCCGTCCACGAGCACGGTGCGACGAAGCTCCTCGAGACCGCCGGCAAGGTCGCCACCTTGCGGACCTCGCTGTAGCAAGAGGCCAAGATGCGACATTCTCAGTTGGTACCGGACTGCCTGCCACAACTTACAGAGTCGATGGTCGGAGTGAGGTCGCGTCAAGTCGATTATTGAACGCGTCGCTGCACTAGCGGCATCGAGAGAAGGCGGGGTCCGTCCCTCGGTCACATGCAGCCCACACCTCTCAGAGTATCACTGACTGATCTGAGGATATCGAGTACTGGACAGAGACATATATAACGGCCATGTGTCTCCTATTTCCAACCACTTTTCTCATTTTCACGCAAACGGCCGAATGCAATTTGGCCTTGTGCCGGTTTACCTTTCGTTTAGCCTCCCACTGCGAAGTCGTCATGATGCTTCATCATCGGTGTTAGGGCCGAGGACGTACACAGCACACGCGGTATCTGTGAGGACGCAGCGTTGTTCGTGTCCTCCTTCTTCTCCTAAATTCGCGCCCACGGCAGAAGACACCAAGGCGCCGTTCGCGGCGGATGTACGGCGGCTGTTCGAAATGGAGCGAGCACCGCACTTAACCGCCTCCACATGGAGAGCGGTATTATCGCCCAGTCCACAGGCGCATGAGATGAGCGTGCTGTGACGGTTGGAGCTGCGCTGAGGAAAAGTATGCACAGCGCGGTAGATACGTTGCACGTCACGATCAGCTCTTCTGGATTCACGGCTGCTGTCTTTGACCTTGTGGGAGGGCTAATACTCGCGCTGTGGAGAGCACAATGGCGAGATGAGATATATATTGCTCAGCACGCTGACGGAGATGATGCCATGCCTCAGCGTCGTCTCATGGCGCTCAACACCGCATCACATCAGGCCAGGCCCGAGGAGTAGTTGTTTTGTTGGCGGTCCTAACGGACGGAGACCCTGGACCATTACCCAAAACGTCTGCTAGCGGCATCACGAGCGATCACGACATTCGAACTTTGCCCGCCATGAACCTTCTGGCGCTGGCTCCAGCTCCACTGCCGAACGTAATCCGCTTGGCCCAGTCGCCATGACCTCGCCGCGATGGCGTCTTATGCTCTCTCGATGTTGCAATCCTCCCTCTCCAATCTTGTCAGCACCTTCGCAGAGCTTGTCGCAGCCTGCATCTCTTGTCGCCAGCCACAGCTGCTGTTCTTCACCCACTACGATTGCAGATCGCAATCGTCATCTACCAGATCTCTCCCTTCGACTGCGACACTCGACGAATCCAGGCGCTTCTGACCCTCCACCATCGCGTGCTTACCGCGTGATTGATACCACCGGGCTGCTTTTTCTCGCGTGCTTCGGTTGTCTAGCCTTCGTCCCGTTTCGAAGGCATCTGCCCTAGACACCATTGGCTGTCCGAGCTTCTAGGCTTGCATTCCTGCAAGATCTGGCAAAAGAAGCACCGAGTGTGGCACATCCAGAGCAATCTTAGCTGAACTTGGCGCGTTGCCACCGACAGCAACGACCATTGATAGCCCTATCCTGGATGCTTAAGTAGCGAAGCACCTCAACTCTACGCACCCACAGGCGCCATTGCCCAGCTTTGCCACGACAACACCAGCATGGCAAACGCCAGCACCAAGGTTGGCCACGGCCTTGCAAAGGCACTCGGCATCAAGCTCAACTACCGCGATGAGACTGGAACTGGTAGCGATGCGAAGCTTTCTCGGGGCGAATCCGTCTTCTCGGTGACCAGCGCGGACTCTTACCAAGAGGAAGAGCCAACAGCCGTCGAATGGATCGCTGATGTTTGGCCGAGCAAACAGGACGCCTGGAGATATACCAAGGGCCTTTTCCCTTTCACTTCTTGGATCACACACTACAACGCACAGTGGCTCTATGGCGATCTCGTTGCTGGTAAGTCGCCTACATGTCTTAAAAACTATGTCGCAGCAGCTAATCTCTCTCAGGTATCACCATCGGTGCTGTGGTAGTGCCTCAAAGTATGGCATACGCCAAGCTTGCAGAACTTGAGCCTCAATACGGCCTGTACTCGTCGTTCATGGGTGTGCTGCTTTACTGGTTCTTTGCAACCTCTAAAGACATTACTATCGGTCCCGTGGCCGTGATGTCTACACTGGTTGGAAACATCATTATCAAGGCTCGAGAGACCGAACCCGACCTCCAACCAGAAGACATCGCCATTGCCCTTTCAGTCATCGTTGGAGGCATTACCGCTGGATTAGGACTTCTTCGACTTGGCTGGATAGTGGACTTGATCTCTCTCCCTGCTATCTCCGCCTTCATGACCGGTTCAGCCATCACAATTGCAGTCGGACAGGTTAAAAGCCTTATGGGCTTGACACTCACCAACGGCGTGAGCACCCGAGCTGAACCTTACCTGGTAATCATCCACACCTTGGCCGGCTTGCCTTCCACGAGTCTTGACGCTGCCATTGGCCTCACGGCTCTTCTCATGCTTTACCTGATTCGAAGCTGCTTCAACTATCTTGCGCGCAAGCAGCCGAACCGTAGAAAGCTTTGGTTCTTCATGAACACACTCCGAACAGCTTTCGTCATCTTGTTGTACACGCTCATCGGATTTTTGGCCAACATGGACCTGCCTGATCGCAGCAGCGATTCTGCCGAACTCGCCAAATTCAGCCTTCTCGGACATGTCCCTCGCGGATTCACACATGCTGCTGTGCCAAAGATGAACTCGCGAATCATCGATCTTTTCGTCAGCGAGATTCCGGTGGCTGTCATCGTATTGCTCATCGAGCATATCTCCATCGCTAAATCTTTCGGTCGCGTCAACAACTACACCATCAACCCTTCTCAAGAGCTTGTTGCGATTGGTGTCACAAATCTGCTCGCTCCATTCCTGGGAGGATACCCGGCTACTGGTTCTTTCTCCCGAACAGCTATTAAGTCCAAGGCTGGCGTGCGCACACCATTGGCTGGTGTCATCACAGCAGTCGTTGTTCTTTTGGCTATCTACGCGCTACCTGTGGTCTTTTTCTACATTCCCAACGCTGCGCTTTCGGCGGTCATTATCCACGCAGTGGGCGATCTGATCACACCTCCGAACACAGTTTACCAGTTCTGGAAGATTTCGCCACTCGAGGCTTTGATCTTCCTGGTCGGCGTGTTCGTCACGGTTTTCTCAAGCATCGAGAACGGTATCTACACTACTGTCGCTATCTCTTTTGCTGTCTTCCTCTTCCGTGTGTTCAAGGCTCAGGGTCGTTTCCTCGGCAGAGTTCAAGTTCACTCCGTTGTTGGTGACCACGTCATGGACGAGACGCACACAAGAACGCCTCGTAAGCCGGATAATGACCCGGAGCGATCGACTCGTAACATCTTCTTGCCCATTTCACACGCGGACGGCTCGAACCCAAGCCTTGATGTTAGCCACCCACACCCCGGTGTTTTCATCTACCGCTTTTCGGAAGGCTACAACTACCCCAACGCAAATCACTACCTCGACTACATGACAGAAGTCATCTTCAAGGAAACCCAACGAACCGATCCTCACACCTACGGACGTCTCGGTGATCGCCCTTGGAACGACCCTGGCCCACGCAGAGGCGCTCCTCTGGTCAGCGACAGCCACAAGCCCACTCTCAAGGCCATCATTCTCGACTTCTCTTCGGTCAACAATGTTGACGTGACATCTGTCCAGCATCTCATCGACGTACGTAATCAGCTCGACCGCCACGCCGCTCCCGACACCGTCCAGTGGCACTTCGCCTCTATCAACAATCGCTGGACCAAGCGTGCTCTTGTTAATGCAGGATTCGGTTACCCCACCCCGCACAACGACGGTGGTTTCCACCGCTGGAAACCTATCTTCTCCGTCGCCGATATGGGAGGCATGAACTCAGCTGCCGCGGACGCGGAACGCGATCTCAACCGCCGTGCGCTCAAGCGTGTCGCATCTGGAGATGTCGAAGAGGGCCGCTCCGGTTCCAACGACCGTGACATCCAGCCCGCACCTCAAAACCTCCACACCGGCGACAATTTCGAGGCTGCGCTCAACAAGTCTTCAGCTTACAGCACGGCTCCCGCGAATAACATCGCCGTCGTCGCTGGCTTAAACAGACCTTTCTTCCACATCGACTTGACCAGCGCCGTTGAAAGCGCCATAAAGAACGTCGAAGTCTTGACCTCCGTCAGACCCGAGGATGACTCGAGCTCAGAGGAGCAGGACAAGACCGGCGCCGAGAAGAACAAGTGATTTTGACAAAAGCGATTTCTTATTTTTTGTCATCTTTTGAGCGATTTTTGGTGCGTCTAGACGACACACGTAACAAGGAGGGCAGTTCCCTCTGGATGTTGAGCGATACCATCTTCATATACATATATCATACGCACCAGATGTGCGAACATACGACGAGTTTTACTGTTTCACAACATATCCCAATTTCGTCGACCTTCCCTCTTCTGCTTGCGTGTCTCGCGCTATCAATGTCTGCTCTCTAAAAGTAACATTCTGTTAAAGTGTGTCCTCGCACAACGAGGTAGCAAGACTGTTTGACCTACTTCTTGAACACCTTATGCATCTCGGCTCAGAAGAACATTCGAGCTCATGACTCGTAGACGAAGGAAGTGAAAGAGTCTTTCGCTTTCGTGGCTTGCTGAAGCTCAAGGAGTGAGCTCCGCCTCTTCAGGTGTGCAAGGTACGTACCCCAGGACACGCGAGTGGCTTTTCTTCGTGTTTCAGAGTTGACCAGGTTGATGAACAGGAAAGTGGGGTGGCGGCTCGGTCGGATCGAGCTGACCCCTTCGGGGTTGTGGTTTGTTTATCTCGAGCCGCTGCGTCGAGATCTTACTCTCCTCTTGTCTACAGCATATCTATTCGTTGCGCGGTACGAAGGCGCGTTACACTGAATCCTCCATTGAGTCAGCCGACGCTCGAGCGCGTCGTGTGTGGCTGCTTGCTTGCTTGACAGGCTATTAAGCCGAACTGGATCTCATCCCTTCTGTTCCTCTTGGGAAACTATCTATATACTGCTTGCTCACCATGGCAGCTTCCAACCAAGAAGTCGTATCTCCCATTCGCACCGAGAAGCCAGAGCTTACGATCTCGGCTGCTAGCATCAATTCTGAGCCCGTAGAGCTCGACAGTACGCCTGCCTCGCCGGACAAGGTGCGCGCGCGAAGAGCGTCGAGAGATGAGGCTCTCGCTGAGATGAATGGGGCTGAGAAAGAGGTAGGTCTGGGTTCGTACTTGTTTTTTTAATCTGGACTCGAAACTTGAAAGTCACGTCTGGAGGAATGACACAGAGCTTGTACTGATGACAGATTCTAGAAACGCGAGCAATTACTGATGGAAAGAAAGAGCGACCCGGCAGTGCTGGTTGATATACCGCAAACGCCTGGCGCAGACGAGATTGAAAAGGGTGCTAAGACAGTTGTCAAGGATGATTCTTTGTAAGGGCCAGAAGGGCGAACGAAGTGCATAGCAACGAGGAATGCGGGTTGGGTGTCTACCTCACTTTTCTGACCACAACGAGCACGACTTTGCGACACGATTCTACAGCAATTGAATCCTCTAACCTGTTGTTCCACACAGCCAGAACCTCCCTCCATGTGTCACCTACCGGAATTGGCCTCCTCACGGCCAGGTCCTTCTTTGTTCGTAAACTTCTTCATTGTTCCACCCACCTCTCACCTGTCCGGAACACTTCGAGGTCGACTTCTTTGTCTCGAAATGTTTAACATTGCCAACGTCATGACTCCGCCACTTGACCTGGCACATCGCAAGGTCGACAGCCATGTTCATCGATTCGAGACCCGTTACCGGCTATGGCGAGACCGCCGGCTGGAAACTACCACTCATGCCACAGGAGCCGGTCCCTAGAGTACCTCTGAAGCGGCCGACGGTCTCGAAAACAAATTCGTCAGCTCTGTCGCTGAGTGGAATGGAGCAGACCGTCCCACCAACCCTCAAGCAGGCGCCTTCCGATATCGCGATTGCACCCGGTGAATCTACAAGCGGTCTACAGCACGCTGTCACGCCCTTCCAGGAATTTATCAAACGAACACCACCACCGGAAGAGAGTAAACCTCTCCCTCCAACACCACTCAGGACTAGAAGGCTATCTTTCGGAGACTCGCCCTCCGTATACTCAGGAGAGGCCTCGTCGAGAGAAGAATCGCCTGCTGTACCAAGGCGAGCCTCCAGCGTCTACAGTCGCACCGTGAGCCAATGGCTACCAGACTCTCCGATCTGGTCAGCGTCGGATCTGGCGGACAATCCGATGCCAGCCTTGCCTGTAGAGTTCTTGCAACGCATTGCCTATAGTGCCAGTACGCCTGAGCTAGTGGAAACAGTACCCGCCGCATCTTTCTTGCAGCCAAGAACGTATCAACCACTGTTAACAACACTATCTCCGACGATCAGCAGACGAACCACACCTTCGCCCGCCCCTACTTCTTCACCAAGGGAAACACGGTCTTCGGTCCTTCTGCCGACTACCTTCAGTGTGGCTGCGATCCCTAAAACTCATCTCCGTACTGTTTCTCTGGAAAAAGCGAAAGAAACGTCGAATGCACCGGGAGCAGAACGCTTGCTTCCAGAAGAGCTCCGAGCAAAGTCTAAAGGCAAAGAGATACCCAAGGCGCGGTCGCTCGAACCGATTGTGAAAGCACCTGAGCCTGTCGTACGAGATACACTAGCGATGTTTGGCAGAGCAGTCGATCTACCACCGAGCCCTCCAGCCCTCCCTTCCATGACGCTCGTCGATGCCGAAGGTCGAGATCGAGTGGTCGGAGCACAAAGACTGAGCGTAGCGCCGCTGCCTTCATTCGCTTTTCCTAGCGAGCCGATGCGAAGCCCAGTGCATACTATCAATGCTTTCCCTGTTGGAAAGGATCCACCGAGAGAAATGGTGTCCTTGACGGCACAGAGCCAGCCTGACACAGGTTCGCATGTGGCACGACAGGAATACATCCCTCATGAGCGAGGCAGGAGCATACACCGCATATCGCGTGACTCCAGGCAGAATCACTACCAACCGAATGGCCGAAGACGAGGTTCAAGCTCTCCTGTTAGAAACGAAGACGGGGCACAGCAGATGGCTCAAGAATATCATTCCTTCCTAGCTGAGGAGTACCGCCAGGCATCTGCATCCTCCGCATCACGCAGCATCAATTCAGATGCCGAAGTCGGGGAGCACATGAGAATGGTCCCACAGCCTCTTTTCCACGGCAAACCTCCTGCAAGGCAGTCCGGTCAAGTCAGTAGTGGTCGCCACGACAGCGGCACAGGCTCCGTCTCGCCCTTTCGCCTTCACCAACAGAGCGACAGTAGCCTGTCGACCTACTCGCAACGATTCGGACGGGATCGTTTGGCAAACACGCCACCACACTTGTCGTTGGCGGCAAACAATCGTCGACGAAGCAGCATGGGCATAATCCCCATTTCGCCTCCGTTCCAATACAGCACTCCGCCTCCTGCCGCTACAGCAATGTCCTCCGTCCCACAACCTCGCAACAGACCAAAGCACCGCTGCAACAGCAATGACAACCGCGTGTCAGCCTATTGGCGCATCCCAACCAAAGGCGGCGGCAATGAGCTCCTTTTCCGTCGGAGTAAAGAAAAGCAATCTTCAATCCCAAAGATCGTAGGTCCGTCAACATCGCCCAAGAGTCCAGGCGTTCCACTCCTAGCAGCAGATATCATCGCAGAACGCCTCTTGACCCCAGAAGCAACGCCAGAGCACTCGCCTCTACTCCAGCCACCATTCCCTACCCATCGACAAAACCAATCTGCAGCAAGCTCAGCCTACAGCGCCCAAACCCTGACACCAATCTCCTCAACGAGATCAAACCAAACAACCTCCACCAAGCCCGACCAGAGCCCAAAAGAAAAAGAACTCACCGCAAAACAAGCCCTCCTAGCCCGCATCACCAAAGGCGCTGTCAAGTACGCAGACAAACTCACACGCCCCACAGGCTACGAGCCCCGACCCAAAGAAGGCGAAGACCAACAAAAACACTACGAACCCATAACCGTCGCAACCCTCCACAACCTCACAAAATCCACCTCTCCTCCAAATCACAACAACATCGCCCGCCAAGAATCTCCCCACCTCCACCCTCCCCCGTCGTCCTCCTCGCCACCATCCAAACCCCGCCCAACAACAAAGCACGCCCACAAACCCTCCCTAGGCTGGTCCGCCTCTGCGAAAGCAGCTTTCGATTCCGCGAACGGCCACCGCCAACATCAAACATCGGCGCACAAACATACTCCCTCCTCGCATTCCTACTCTTCCTCCCACAGCACAACAACATATACCCACACCCAACTTCCTCCACGCCCTCTCGACGAACGCAACACCCACACTTCCATCGACGAAAACGACGGCTCAGACCAGCCGCACCAGAGAGGGAGGAGAGGCAGTCTGTTCGCTTCGCTAAGGGAGTTCAGACGGGAGGCGAAAGCGGAGAAGAGGAGGGAGGAGATTAAGAAGAGTATTAGGGTTGTGGGGGTGCCGGAGGGGGAGGTTGGTGGGCGGGGGAGTGTGGCGAGGGGAAGGAGCGCAGATAGAGTTCCGGATGATGTCGATGTGAGGCCGGGCGCGTTGGGAGGATGGGGCAGGCGGAGTGTTAGTTGGATGGGAGGGGGAGGGTATGGTGAGTATGGTAGTGGCGGAGGTGGTATGGTGTGAAGGTTGTACGGGAGAAAACGAAATGTTGTGTTTGGGTTCTTTTTTCATTCATTTTTTTTTTTGAGGTTGAGGAAGAATAGTAGTAATAGTTTTGTACATGCTCATAGTAGAAAGCATCGCCGAAAAGATCCTGAGCAACAGACCCATGCTGTACCCATTTTAGTGATGGAGCCAAGCCAAAGCACTGCCCCTCCAGTTCCCCTTTTCTAATCCTACATATCACCTCTGACCACTGTCCAAAACATGAAAATCCCTAGTAGTCGTCTCCGGCCTGATCGTCAACGGAGTCCAGTGCCTACGGCAGATTATCCTCCACCTCCCAACCAGGGTCGTTCTCAGGCCAGCGGGTCTTCACGTTCCAAGAGTCAGAAGCAGAATCCGAATCAAACCAGCCTGAGACCTTGTACTCGTTCGGGGCGGTCGTCTAGAACTCCCAGTCCTCGTCGACACTCTTGATGGCCCAGTCGAACTTCTCGCGGAGAGTCTTGGAGAAGAAGCGCTCGATAGGGACGTTGAACTTCTTTACGAAGACGACGGTCAGACGAGGGTCGATGTAGTTCTGTGATGGATGTTGTTAGCAAATGACAGTGTGTAATGTCCTGGATGAGGCGAACTCACGATCTTGGAAGTGCCCAGGGCGACTTCTTTGTTGTTCTCGCGATCCTCGCTCTGGGTCTTAGCCGTTGCGATGCGCTGATCCAACTTCTCGATTTGCGTCTCGTACTTGTCGACAGAGGGTCCTTTGCCCTCTGCCTCGACCTTGTGAGACTTGTTCTCCTTCTTGAATTTGGCCTCGAGCTCAGTGGCGACCTCCATCCTTTCCTTGAGTTCCTTGTCCTTCATGGGTTTCTGGCCTTCAGCTTCAAGCTTCTCGTTCTCCTTATCGAACTTCTTCTGGATCTTGACCTTCTCCGCTTCAACAAGTGAAGCTTGGTGCTCTTTGACCCAGTCTCCACCAAGGTCCTCGGGAAGAGCGAAGTAATCAGCGCCCTTCTTCTTCTTGAGCTTGGGGTCAAGGTCGAGCATCATTTGCTTGATGCGCCATTGTTGGTACCGCATGCCGTTGATCTTGTCTTCCATCTTTTCCATAGCTTGCCCGTGACTGGCGGCCACGGTACGCTTGTGGTTACAGAGGATGGCGACTTCACGATTGGCGTTGTTGTAGTCCTTGACCTTCTCGGCGATCGTTCCAGTGGACTCCATCTTTTCGAGAAGCTTGGCCATGGTCCAGGAAGCGTTATATGTACGGAAGACCTTAGCAGTCAGACCGGGCATGTAGTTCGACAAATGCTTGTTCAGGCCAGATGTGGTGAGACGGTCGAAAACCTCGTCACCTTCCTTCTTGGGCGAGCGCTTGAAAATCTTCAGGTTCTTGAAGACCTGCGGATCCACCTTGACTTCATCGTAGAAGCGAATGGAGTCTTTACCAAGGAAGTCGAAGATGACGGTCTCTGGCGGACGCAGAGTTACGTGCTCGAACTTGAGAGAACAACAGCCGACGGTGTCTGCCTCATCTTCACCCTTCTCGTTACCCGCACGAAGGGCAAACTGATCGATCAGATACACAGCTGTCGCGCGTTGACGCTCAGCCATGACCTCCGACTTGAGCTCGCGGTGGTAGTCTTTGCGAATGGTGTCGATGTGCTTCTTCAGTTCGCGTGCCTTTTCGAACTTCTTGAAGTCGCTCTGTCCCTTGACGTCGGAGTTGGCAGCAAGCATGACATACTTGTAGTTGCCGTTGATGTTTTCCTGCCACATGGCAAGCCAAGTACCTTCCTGATCGTGCTTGACTTCCTTCCACTTATGGCCCTCTGGAGGCTTAGGGACCATGGCATCTTTGCCGATGTTGATGGTGATTTGCTCGGGTGTAACGCGCTTCTTGAAACGACCAGTCTTCGGGTGCTCTCCACGGCCACGGAAGAGACCTGGAGGTTCAACGCGGAAGTTGCCAACCTTTTGCTTACGGCCGTCCCAAATGCAGAACTGGTACGGCGCCTCAGCCTCGTCCTTGACAGCCTTGAGGGCCTTCTTCTCTGCAGCTGGCAGCGCCTTCTTTGCCTGTCGTTCTGCGTCCACGTGATTGAAGATGGGTTGGAAATCGCATTTCTCGAACTTGAGGATCTTGACCTTGTTGCCATCCTTATCCTTGGCGTGTCCAGTCTTGTCCAGTACCTCCTTGAAGTCGGCGAAGAAGTTCTTCTGAAAAGTCGGATTCTCCACGTTGTGTGTAGAGTTAAGCATACCGCCAAAGGCGTGGGCGATCTCCTCGGCCTGGATGTCCAGCTTGACGGGTACGCCATCGTAGAGCATGCGCACATTCGGTGGGAGCGCTTCATATTCCGGAGGGAAAACAACACCGTTGTGCTCAAGAGTTGTCCATTTGGTTGTGCCGTCGCCCTTGGTTGGATCCTCCCACCAACGGTATTCCTCTTCGCCTTCCTCGCCTTCTTCTTGATCCTCTTCCTTTGCCTGTGTGGCTTTACCCTTCTTAGCCGCAGCGGGCTCGGCTTTCACCTTGCCCTTCTTTGCAGCGGGTGCCTTCTTCGTCAAAGGTGCATCGTCGTCCGATTCCTCCTTCTTGACCTTCTTTGCGCCATTAGCCTGCTTCTTTGGCGCGGCCTTCTTGGCTTTGCTCAGCGGCTTGTCATCGTCTTCGCTGTCGCTCTCCTTCTTCACGGCCTTGCGCTTTGCGTCGGCAGACTTGGCAGCCTTTCGCGCAGCTGGAGCCTTCTTCTCGGCCTGCTTTTGGATCTCTGCCTTTTCCTTCTGCAGCTTTTGACCCAGTGGGATGTCGTCGTCAGATTCTTCGCCGATTTGATGCGCAGTAGCTCTAACAGGACCGGACTTTTTCGCCAGAGGTACGTCATCGTCGTCGTCCGATTCGGCCGGGGCAGCAGTCTTGCGCTTCTTCTGCTAAAGAAAGTTAGCCTCCTGTTGGCGCAAAAGCTATCCGAGGATGTTGGTCGCGTACCAGAGGAACGTCGTCTTCGTCGGAGTCGGAGGCGTCCTTGTAGTTTTTGCCATTCGTCATGGAGGCCTTGCGCTTTCCATTCGCAGCTGTGCCGTTGGTCGCGGGCTTGTCGACGTCCATATTGTCGTCAGCCGGACCAAAGGCCATGCTGATGCCAGGCTGGACATCGTCGCCAGTGGGAGTATCCTTATCCATGGCCTTGTCGATAGATTGGGGTATGGTCGCGCTCGACTTGGCTAAGTTGGATAGTGTTAGTCAAAGGTGGTTGTTAGATGTAGGTGGATCGAGGTCAATGTAGCAAGATGGTTGCGTGAATGAGAAAAGATGACAACATATGAAAGAGGTGATCGAGCAGTGTGAAGACGCGTGAAAGGCTTCCAAGTGAGGCTGGGGAAGCCCGATTTTCACGGAGTCCCCACTTCAGGTGAGGCGACGCGGACTTAGCCAAAACAGCAAACTGCTGCGTCACTCCTGAGGCAAACTGATGCGATGAGATGAGATGCACGTGACAGACGTACCTTTCACCAGAGGCTTGTCATCCTCAGAGCTAGACATCTTGCTGGCAGTGAAATAATATGACCACGGTTCACGTGGAGCGCGGGACTCGTGTCTCGAGGGATAATGGCCTTGTCGCGCGTGGAATTGACGGTAGAATGCTGCAGGTAAGCGTGAGCGCGTCGTGAGCCTAAGCCCGAACCGCGCCGTGCAGGTGATGAATGAAATACTGCGTGACTGGCAGGTGGTGGATGTGGATGTGAAGGAGTCGCGTGGCGTCAAGTGTTGTGAAGAATAAGAAATGAGAAAGGAGCGCGCAATGGCTGTGGCGGAAGGAGACAAGAGACAACAATTGGATCGCTGGGCCTATTGTGACCAAACGAGAGACGAGGCCCCGGCTGGCTGGCTGGCTGGCAGGAGCTACTACCATACGCGGGGAAGATAATTCAAGCACACTGTCAACGAGAGCAAGCTAGCTGCACGTGACCTAGTGGTCAGCAGAGCTTGCCACATCCATAAGGGCATACCAAAGGAAAATTCGATCGGCTTGCTTGAATAAATACAGTATCAAGCAAACGGTGTTTGAGAAACACATCTAATACAGTGAGACAGCATCTCCAGAAAACCAGGTGCTGCCTTTCCTCTCCTCCGCGTTGAAGGGACGGGTTTAGCCGCGAATCGGAGTTGGCTTGGCTCAGTTCTCTCCTGCGAACCTCTGACTTCAACAGGTGCCGGCTATAGCATTGCGCATCCATACCGTCTCCGCTCATCACCACACACCCGTCGCCATGCTATCCAGAGCTGCTCGTCCCGCCTTCAGGGCCGGCGCCCAAGCCCTGCGGTATGTCCGCCCCCAGCGACACCGCGCCGCTACCCCCCGATGCCCACCGCGCGCTCCTCCATTGCAACCTACCATACAGCTACTGACCTCCAACCCGCAGCCCGGCTACCGTCTCCTCTCCCCTCGCCGCTCAGTCCGCCAACTATGCCACCCTCCGCGAGATCGAGGACCGCCTCAAGTCCATCCGCAACATCGAGAAGATCACCAAGACCATGAAGATCGTCGCCTCCACCAAGCTCACCCGCGCCCAGAAGGCCATGAACGACGCCATCACCTACGGACAGACCTCGCAGAAGACCTTTGAGGAGGCCGAGACTAAGCCCATTGACGGCGAGGGCAAGAAGACTCTTCTCGTCATCTGCTCTTCCGACAAGGGCCTCTGCGGTGGTATCCACTCTGGTATGTCGCGTTACGTGCGCAGGGAGCTGGCCGCCGGCAACCTACCCAGCGACATCGACATGGCCATTCTTGGCGAAAAGTGCAAGGCCCAGTTGAGCAGGAGCAACCCCAAGAACCTGGCCCTCACCTTCTCTGGCGTTGGAAAGGCCGTCCCTACTTTCGCCGACGCGACCGCCATCGCCGACCAGCTCTGCCTTCTCCCCACCCAGTACGACAGCATCAAGATTCTGTACAACAAGTTCATCAACGCCACCTCCTACGAGCCCACTATCATTGAGGCTTTCTCCGAGGAGGCCATCAAGGAGTCCGGTATGTCTATTTGACGAAACACTATCATGATACGCAGAAACTAACCCTCAACGCAGCCAACTTCTCCTCCTTCGAGATCGACGAGGCCGTCCTCCCCAGCCTCCGCGAGTACGCCCTCGCCAACTCCCTCTTCTGGGCTCTCGCCGAAGGCCACGCCTGCGAGCAGTCCGCCCGCCGCAACGCCATGGACAACGCCTCCAAGAACGCCGGCGACATGATCAACAAGTTCCAGATTCTGTTCAACCGCACTCGCCAGGCCGTCATTACCGGCGAGTTGGTCGAGATTATCACTGGTGCCGCCGCTTCCGAGAACTAGATGTAGTTTTGTATATTGGAAGCTAGGTGCAACGAGGAAGTTGGCAGAGAGGGATGTGGGAATGTATGTATATAGCTGTGGGATTGAAGAGGTAGTTATCCTGCCAAAATGCTACAGTACTTTTCTTTTGTGACGATGATGATGCTGTTCATTCTCACTGTCAGACCTTTCTATATGCCCACTGAATGTCTAGTACCGACCCGACAATTACCTGCAGTAACATCCGAAAACAAAGGAAAACCCAAGCAAGACGACAAGACAGAATCACCAGAATGCTCGCCCTTTTCAAAGGCCCGCCACAAACCAGCAGAAACGAAGCCAATTTCCACGGCTCACGCGAGCTTTCAACCCAGCGAGCCAATCCATCCAACCCTTAAAAAAAAAACCGCAAGCAAACCAAGCCATTCTCTCCGAGCTGCTCAAACCTCCAACACCCTCAAGCCATCTTCCGCCTCCTCAACATCACCTCCTCATTCCGCCTCATCTCCTCCCTCGACCTCTCCACCGCGCGGTCCAAACTCGCCTGAATCCTCCCCGCAATCTCCTCCACCGGCGTCTCCATCCCTACTAACCCGATGAACTTGCCGACTTTGCGCCGCTTGATGCGGATGCGGTCTTTGTCGCTGAGGCCGGCGTAGGGGTTCGATGAAGAAGAAGAAGAAGCGACGGGAGATGAGGAGGAGGAGGGTAGAGTTGGTTGTTGCTGCTGTTGAGGAGGTGTTGCGGCGGTGTTTTTCAGGTCTTCGACGGTTTCCATGAGGGTTTGCAGGAACTCGCCTTCACTTACATCCGCTTCGATGGCGGCGTCGACGTCTGCGGCGCTGGCTGCTTTTCCTTTCCCTTTTCCTTTTCCTTCT
Organism: Cladosporium austrohemisphaericum; assembly: GCA_022813715.1. Classification (NCBI taxonomy): domain Eukaryota; kingdom Fungi; phylum Ascomycota; class Dothideomycetes; order Cladosporiales; family Cladosporiaceae; genus Cladosporium; species Cladosporium austrohemisphaericum. The sequence continues at coordinate 301,673 of JAKLLY010000025.1, forward strand.
GGGCGAGCTAGGAACTCTTTGTCCCAGTTCATCAGGGCGGGGTAGTGTGTTGTCCAGGGCCCGGGGGTGGATTGGTGGTAGTGGTGGGCGATGCTGTCGAGCTCGTCTTCAGTCAGGAGGTGGAAGGCGAGGAGAGTTTTGGGGAAAGCTGGATGAGGAGGGCCCTCGGGGAGGGGAACCAGAGGGGCCAATTCGAGTTGGAGGGTGGCGATTTTTTTGAGGAGGGCTGGGTTGTTCGGGCGAGTTAGGGGGGCCATTTTGGGGTCTGTGGTATAGGTGATGGGTGGTCTTGGGGGTCTGTGGCGGTGGTCGATTGGGATGTTTGATGGGATTTAGGAGGGTTTGCTTGGTGTCGAGCGTTGGAAGGAAGTTGTTGCTTGTGATTGCTCTGGCGGCCAGCGGTTGAGAGCGAGTTGCTAAGGTGCAAGATATTCACTTCAAGGAAGGTGGTGTGTATCAAAGTATGACAATAGGATCAGGTGAGATGCACCGGAGAGTTATCGAAACTGGGCATCAAGCAATATATCCATTCCCTTTGTCTCAAAGGGGAGATGAGGTCGGATGGTCTATCTCGAAATCTCAAGTCATAATGAGACAAAGATACACTCCATGGTAGAACGTGGTCGTGCTCTTCTTTGTTCACCAATCGGATTTGGCGAGCGCATGGCCCTTTTGGGCGGTCATCTGGACTGTGCTCGTTGCATTGCAGCGAATAGGTACGTTATGGGAAGCGTGGCAAAACTGTGTTCGTAGTGGTCATGCTGGAGCGCTAGTGTGTCTGGTGGTTCAGGAGCTGGCAGAGACACAGAGACCTTGAGACTTGGAGATGTCAGCGATTCGCAACGAGGCAGTGAGTGCGAATCAGAACGCCTTATGTGTGACTAAACGGGAGAGGGAAAACATTTAATCCTAATGATATACATAGAAGTAAGCAGAGTGGTATCGTGAATTCCTTCCCAAGCGCCAGCCAGCCAGCATCCCAATGAATATCCTACACGAAGATCCAATCTCAAGCAACGCAGCCTGACATCCTTTCTTCTCAAGCCTCCTCATCAATCTTCTCCCAAGTAATGCTCGCCTGGCTACCACTCATATCCTCTCTAACTTCCTCAGTAGCAGCCTGCGACTTCTTGCCCAACCCAAGCATCCAGGTAACAATTGACCGTGGCGCCACAGTACCGATAATATCATAGGCCAAGCTGCCTCTGCCGACACGGAGCAGAGCTGTTGGTCTACGAGATGAAAGAGTATCAAAGACAGTGTTGTTAAGTTCTCGCATCGGCGTCGCTCTGATCTTCGTCTGGCCTTCACGCCTTTGCTTTGCCGTCACTGAAGGGATGTCGAAGTTTCCTAGCTTCAAGTGTGAGATTGTGACGCCGGTGTTTTGCGCCTTCATCTCGGCGGAGAGTGTTGATGTGAAGGCTTGCAGGGCTGCGTAGGCGGTGTTCTCAGCTGCGTGGCCGGGGAGTTGGAGAGCGGGTGTGATTGAGGGTGTGAGCATGAGGATCTTCGACTGCTGGGAGATCAAGGCTGGTAGGAAGAGCTGAGTCGTTGCGATTGATTTGAGGACTTTGGCGTTCAGCATATCGCTCCAGTCTTCGTTTGCAACGTCTCCGATGTGGCCAACCGGCGCAGCTCCTGTGTCTGGTACAACCACCAAGCCCTTAAACTCCAAGCGATGCGGCTCGGCTCCTTCGAAGGCAACATGTTCTCTTCCAAGTAGATTCTGAAATCTAGCAAGCTGCTCCTGTGCAGCAAACGGATCTCCCAAAGCAAGCGGCAAAGGAAGCAAATCTGCCCTCGACAAGCTGCGAACATATGTCTCTTCCTCCGCCGACGCCGTCGAAACATACACCACGAACCCTCTTCTCTCCAAATCCAACGCCAAAGCAGAAGCAAGCGGACTCGAGATCGCGCCCGCAACAACCACGACCTCAACCCGCGCGCCGCTCGGGCTCTTCCTTGCCCGCCTCTTCTTATTCGCCTTGCGGTTTTGCACATATACACCCGTGCTCACGGCTCCAGTGACAGCAAAGGCGATGATCGCAGCTGTGAGGGCGCGGTTCCTGTCCATCCATCGGGTGACGACCTCGTAGTATGTGGGCGGTGGAAGGCGGCGGGGTGGTGGTTTGACCAGAGCTGAAGGGTCCGAGGGAATCCATTCTTTGAGATGTGAGGCGACGAGGTCGAAATGACGGCCTACATCGCTGGCTATTGAGTTTACTTCTGCGCGTGCGACCTCGAAGAAGTGTTGTGCGTCCGTCATGATGGGATTTTGTTGTTTTATCGGGATTGTTTCGAGGTTTGGGAAGATGTGAAGATGCGGTTGTACTGTTGCGATGATGGCAAGCTTCAAGTGAGAGAAGCAAGCGGGGAAGATCGGGTCGAGGCGCTTCTGGAAGCAGCGTTCGTCCACGACCTGATAAGAGGCAGATAACATATTGCAGACAAGAATACAGAAGTGCTGCGATGGACATGTATAAGCACACATGACTCCTTAAGCGGGGCTGCTCCCGATCACTGTTTGGTTCGAAACTTTGGAGGCCTGTATTTATGCAGAGAATGCAGTCTATCGCCTCCCCTCGTCCGTATCTTTGTCTGCTCCTAGCATCTCAGTGGCTAAGGTCTCTTAGAAAAACATGTCTGCTAGTAGTCACTCATATGCTGATGAGTTCACAATAGTCAGTCAAAGTACCTCAGCGGTCGCTATGGTAGAGATAAAACGTAAGTCTTGTAGTAGTTACATGTAGCTGCTTACGCATATTGAGAAGCACGATAGCAAGCAGACACACTCACAGACCAAGGGAGGCGCTCGCACCGCAGATGTTTATAGCTTCATTATCACGACCTCCTGACAGTAAGGAGTTCATGATACATGCGCCTCGCAAGCACCTGCCGTATGTGATTCAACCGAGCGTGCCGGTGCCGCAGCACGGTGGTGGTGGTGGTGGTGGTGGTGGTAGAGTGGTAGAGTGGTCATAGGCCGAGAGAGAGCGGAGAGCGGAGCGGAGGATGCTGTGGAGAGACGAGACGCCGGGAGAGGATTGCGGTCCGGTCAATAATCGCGGGGGGCGTTAGACAAGGCTCCTGCCAGCCACTGCTTCAGATGATATGCTATACACGTTGCGGTCTACGAGGAACTCTTGTTGCGACCTCGTCAAGGCTAGCGATGTTTTGATAGGGATCCTTCGCCTGAGCATCCGAAGCACATGCCTAGCTAAAAGGCGTTCATGAAGGCAAGCCTGGCTGTCTTGATATTGTCAGGTCGTAAGCTGATTTTACCTCATGTACGACCTTCTTATACTCGAGGTCTGCGGACATCTGTGTACGAAGCCTGTTTGATGACGATAACCGGATACAGCTGTATGAACAGCTTCCTTGAGTCTCATTGCTAGACTACAACCGTGGTACCTTATCGATTCGGCGTGCGACATGCATTGACACGTCAATTCACCGGTAATACGCATACAGCCCATATTCGGTCTGATAGTATGATATGATTCGGCCCTTTTGTGCACCATGCGTGGCGTCAACAGAGCCCGTCACGTCATCACGGTTAGGTAGAGTCGTGGTAGAGTCTGAAGTACGTGCATTGCAAGTAATCGCAAGGTCCCAGCTATTGAAGTGACAGAGTCAAGATCGCGGCCTGCAGATCTCCTCTCATACATGCAAATCCTTGACCTGGCATTGACAGAGGAAACTTGACAAGCACTCGCCTTTGTCTCGAACTTTGAAAGTGTTTCGATCGGTTCCGCTGCATAGAGAAAAGCCAATACCCATCTCATCGATACGCGAATCCAATACGAAAACGGGTAAGGATCACGGCTTTGTTTTGCAATGTAGTCGCAAATGTGGTGTCTCAAGAACAGCTTCACTTACTGTACAATATCACCATAAAGATCTGTGATCGAGACATCCGAGTTGCTGCAAGTACCGTAAGCAGGCTCCGAGCAAGAACTGTTTAACGCGGATTACGCAGACAAAATAGCATTCTCGGGTATTCCAGGTTCGGTGATGGATTCTCTTCCGCAGATTCACTGTGCCGGCCTGCCGGTGCCCTGTGCGAGGGTGAGAGACAACCTACGCTAAGCATTTTGGCCCATCGGCCCACGTTTCTTCTCTCCACAAAGCAACCCACAAGCAATGCCAACCCCATGTGGCCCCGTCTTGATTTGCAGCTCGGAGGTGAATCTCCACCCTTTCACCGCAAAAACTCAGTCGCCGCGGCTGGGGCTGCGTGGGTGAGAATCGGGGTCGGGTACTGGAGAGCAGCTCTGACGCGCCTGTGTGGTTGAAATCCTAGGGCATACGAGCACTAAAACTCATGCGGAAATGCCGACGTGATGTCTCAAAGCCGAATTTTTGTGGATTTAGGAGGACTGTCGACCGTGACGATTCATATATGATCTTCGCCGGGACGTTGAGGTATTCTTCTCTTTCGTCTCCAGGTTTTCTTCTCCTCACTTCTGGATCGTTTTAGGCACTGCATTAGTGCCTCTGGGCTTTCTGACGATGAACGACGACATCTCAAAGGCTGACTTGCCTGTCACACACGACGAAAAGTCTAACGTCGAAACAATGGAACAGGGCAACACAGGAACAGCATTCCCTGGTGCCGGTGCCGCATCATGGGACCCAGAACACCGCGCTCGCGTCGAGAAGAGCATGAAGCGTAAGCTCGATGCCCGCTGCTCTCTCTTCGTGGTCATCTACATCATGAACTACCTGGACCGCAACAACATCTCTGCCGCGAAACTTAAGGGCTTGCAAACAAGTCTAGGGATCGAAGGCGACGAGCCTAAGTTCCAGACATGCCTCAGCATTCTCTACGTCGGCTACATCTTGATGCAGGTGTAAGTGCAACAATACAACCTGATAATGTCTGAGGCAATATGCTGACTTGAAACAGCCCTTCAAACATGTTCATGAACAAGCTCGAGCGACCGTCACTATACATCTCCATCGTCATGACTCTCTGGGGCATGATCTCCACACTCTCTGGCGTTACACACAACTTCTCTGGTATGGTGGCCACTCGCTTCTTCCTCGGATTTGTCGAAGCAGCCTTCCTACCAGGAGCGCTGTTGATTCTTTCGAAATGGTACACAAGGCGAGAATTGACGAAGAGGAATGCGATCCTCTTCTGCGGCAACCTCATCAGCAACGCCTTCTCTTCGTTGGTAGCAGCCGGGGTTTTGAGCAACATGGAAGGCGATCTTGGACACGAGGCTTGGAGATGGCTTTTCTGGATCGAAGGCGCCGCCACCATGGCAATTGCTATCTCTGCGGCGTTCATCCTTCCCGACTTGCCGCACAACACCCGTGGTTTCACAAAGGAAGAGCTGGAAGTTGCTCAGCTTCGGATGACAGAGGATGTGGGTGTGGCCGACGTTGACCCTGAGGATATGGGCACATACGGCGGACTGTGGATGGCTTTGAAAGATGCTAAGGTCTATGTTATGATGATTGTCTTCACGATCTACGTCGTCGGGCTCTCATTCAATGCATACTTCGTAAGTGACAAGGTCATCACCTTTCAAGTATCATACTAACACGTTTTGCAGCCTACTCTGACCGAGACGCTCGGATTCGGATACGTCCCCACTTTGCTCATGAGCGCTCCACCATGGGTGTTCTCCTGCATTTTCTCCGTGGCTATTGCGTACAGCTCCGATAGATACCAAGAGAAGGTAAGATCAACCAGCACATTCAGATTGTTACTTTGAGGAAGTCGTGCTGACATTGTGTGACAGTTCTGGCACATCGTCGGCCCAGTCCTAATGGGCATGGTCGGTTTCATCATCAGCATGGCCACCGAGATCGTCGCAGCTCGCTACGTCGCCCTATTCCTGCAGGCAGGTTCATATGCCGGGTAAGTCTTCGAACCATCTCACACTCTATGTTAAATTCACTAACACTCAATCACCAGATTCATCGTCTTCTATTCCTGGATCTCCTCCTCCTTCCCTCGTCCCCCCGCCAAGCGTGCCGTCGCAATCGCCCTTATCAACGCTTTCAGCCAGATCGGCAACATCGCCGGCGCCTACGTCTGGAACCTGCCAGCGAACGGCTACCGCGGCAGCTACGCCATTACACTCGCCATGTTTGGCGCCACAATTATCGGCTGTCTAGGATTCCGCATCATGCTTACAAGGCTGAACAAGGAGCTCGAGATCAAAGAGACTTCGTACAGTGGTCCAGGCGAGGAGGTCGTGGATCCTAACGATGAGAAGCTGCAGCTTGCAAAGGGCTTCAGGTACCTCGTGTAAAACTTGAGCGCTTGCGCTTGATGAATATTACGATACCGAATAGAGTTAGAGCATTGTACATTTTTGCATAACAATGATATTATGGTGGCAACAACACCTGTTGGGCTTTCGGACCCGAAACACGTGGTGATCGCCATTTACTACACAGACCGGTACATGTCTTCTCCATTATAAGGGTCATTGTGCACTTCGGGTGCGAGCAACGTCCTGTGATCATTCTAATTGTCGGGCCTCTCACAGTATCACTACGCCCATGAAATTTGTGCAAACAAGTGGTAATAACAGAAAATCAACGGACCTTCAAAGTTGAGCAAAAAGGCAAGACCGGGTATCGTTCAGATAATATGAACATCGAGCTTCTATCTCGGGCCAGTAAGAGACTCTCATCCTCTAGCCAACCTCGCGATCCCTAAATCCATCAACCGACTCGTCAACTGCGCCCTATAGCTCGCGCGTCTCGCATCGCGTTGCTCGGCAGTCGACTTCTGGTACGCCCAGAACTGTTCCCTGATCGTCTTCCAAATATTCAGATCAGCCAGTACGATCTGGCCACTGTGGAATGAATCGAAGATGTGGATGTCGGTTTTAGGCTGATCAGAAGAGGTTAGAAGGGTTTGGCGTTCGTTTGTGTCGTCGTCGTCTTCTTCTTGTTCTTCCCGTCCTAGATCTGAAGTGGCGTTTTCAGTGCGTCCTGATGGATTGAGCGCTTGCATTTCGATGTCGTTCTGTTGTTCCAGCTCGGTTGAGTGGCGCACTCCGCGCTCTTCGCTGTCCAGGTCTTGGCCAGCGGAAGGTGCGGGCGTTGCTTCTGGTGGTGCGGCGGTCGACGAAGCTGCTCCATCTTTTAATCGCTTCCTGTTGATATGCGCGGTGAGATGCACAAATTGTAACGCCATGGCCAGCAGGTCAAACATCACTAGGACAATTCGACTGACAGGGCCTTTCTGGCCGATGAAGTCCATTGCTAGGCCGCCGTGTAAATAGCCTCTTGTTGCTTCTGTTCCAATCGCGGGATTAAGCCAGAGGTGCAGTGCTATACAGAGAATGTTTGCGCCTAGTATTCCACCGACGAAGGGCTGTTGGTCCGGTGGTTGGACGAAAGTCGAAGGTTTGGGCGTGAGAAGGACAAATTGGACTAAGGCTCGGAGCATGAAGCGGAAAAATGAGCAGCTTTGTGAACTGTTAGCATCGATTCACCAGAAGGACCCCTCAACATGACAGTCATGCAACTCACTCCATGTAGTATATTGCGCTCAGCTGGGCATATACGAGCATGTCCACGTTGTAGATGAGGTCGTCGAGCAATTGTCCTCTCTTCTTATTGAACATTTCCCGATTCTTCTTCCTCCGCTCCTTGATCTGGGATGCTGCCGGCGCTCCATCTTGCTGCGCGCTGTCTGTTGGTGTATCGAATGCGATTCGCGACGAGGAGGCTGCGGCGGCGGATGAAGCAGGCTCATCATTCATGTCTTGGAGTGGGTGAGGGTGTGTGGCATTCGCATGTTAGATACCACGAGGTCCAGGGGTCCGTCTAAGTGTGCAGTCGACTGTATGCAAGATTGCACATGGCTATTGGCATAAATGTATGCATTGCAATGCACTGCTGCTGATGAGGTCGGGGTCTGCCTAATCGATTGCTCGGCGTTGTCGGCTCGGCCTCCCGAATGCGAGCTACAGTGCAGGCGCGTGTCAAGACGCGCCTCAAACTTCGTGGCGCGATTGAAGACGAATACCACTTGCACATCGAATATCACACATAACACACCAACATGGCAAACTTCTTCGACATCAGGGCACGCCAAAAGGAGGCTGCAGCCGCAGCGAGCTCCTCCAAAACCCCTGCACAGCCCGAGAACAACAAGCTGCAGCCATGGGTTGAGAAATAGTATGGCCATTGCATTGACGACATGGTCAGCACCAACTAACACCATCTCAGCCGACCAAAATCTCTCGACGATGTCACCGCCCAAGATCATACAGTCACCGTCCTTCGCCGCACTCTTCAATCCGCCAACCTCCCTCATATGCTCTTCTACGGCCCTCCAGGCACAGGCAAAACATCCACAGTCCTCGCCCTCGCAAAGCAACTCTATGGACCCGAGCTGATCAAGACCCGCGTCCTCGAACTGAACGCCTCCGATGAGCGTGGTATCTCAATCGTCCGAGAGAAGGTCAAGGACTTTGCGCGCATGCAGCTCTCCAACCCGCCTTCTGGGCCTGCAGGCGAAGAGTACCGAAAAAAGTACCCTTGCCCTCCTTACAAAATTGTGGTGCTCGACGAGGCGGACAGCATGACGCAGGATGCCCAAAGTGCACTGCGCAGGACGATGGAGACATACTCGAAGATTACGCGCTTCTGTTTGGTGTGCAACTACGTCACAAGGATCATTGATCCCCTGGCAAGTAGATGCAGCAAGTTCCGCTTCAAGAGTCTGGACGAAGGCAATGCCGGCAAGAGGTTGGAGGACATTGCGAGATTGGAGGATGTCAAACTCGAAGACGGCGTGGTCAACACGCTGTTGAGGTGCAGCGAGGGCGATTTGAGAAAGGCAATCACATTCTTGCAGTCTGCTGCGAGGTTAGTGGGTGCCGTACAGGTAGAACCAAAAGGCGCGGACAAGAAGAGGAAGAGAAAGACGGTTGGTGATGATGAAGACGAAGATGCCATGGACGTTGACGGTGCCAGCAAGGGCTCAGACGTTGCCGTTTCGGTGGCAAGCATCGAAGAGATCGCAGGCGTCATTCCAACACCCACCATCGAAGGCCTGCTCACAGCCATGCAGCCGAGTTCGAAGGGCACAGTCTACGGCCGCGTGTCAAAAACCGTGGAAGACCTTGTGGCTGAAGGCTGGAGTGCCACAACTCTCACAACGCAACTTTACGACCAAATAATTATCAACGATGAGTCCATTGGCGACTGGCAGAAGAGTCGCATTGTGCTCTGTTTCTCAGAAACCGACAAGAGGCTCGTGGACGGCAGCGACGAACACCTTACGATTCTGGATCTGTGCTTGCAAATCGCTGGGATTCTCGGGCAGAAGTAGAGCATTGCACTGACACGATAGGGCTTTCAAGGGTTGGCCATGGAAGATTTCAAGAGCGAAGGCGTTTCTGGAGTTTCGAGGCGATGGTGCTGTGCAACAGTTCAATAACGACGCAGGTAAAGGCTGTAACATAGATGTGCAATTACATCAACCTCGCAACATACGTGTACACATCATACCCACATGATTAGAACACCATGACCACGATCGAACCCTAGTTAAAAAGAGCGGGCTGGGTCAGTATACTGCGCATACATTAGTCCTGGGACTATTCACATCTGATACTTTCTGATATTCTTCTATCACCAACGCCCACAACATACGAAAAGCAACACATTCGATTCCTAACTCATGTCAATCGACTCAGTATCCCCTCTCCCTCTTCACAACATTGATCAACCTCTCCCCTTTCTCCCTCCTCCCCAAATTAACCTCCAAAACCTGAAACGCCCTCTCCTCATACGCCACCCCATTGCCCGAAATGTGCGGCGTCACAACCACATTCTCCAAATCCCACAGCTCGCTATCTTCAGGCAGAGGTTCCGGATCCGTGACATCCAGCGCCGCGCCCGCTAGAGTCCCATCCTTTAGCGCTTGAATGAGTTCGGGCTGGTTGATGATGGGGCCGCGGGCAATGTTGGTGATGAACGCAGGCCCTCCATTGCCTCCGTCTCGGAGGACTTGGAATTCTTTCGTCCCAAGGAAGCCGCGGGTCTGGTCTGTGAGAGGCACGCTGACGACGAGCCAGTCGATTCCTTGGGATAGGAATTCGTGCAGTTGCGAGGTCTCGAGGCCGCTCCACCAGCCGTCGGGGATTTCGCCTTTCAGGTCTCCAGTACCAGGGACTACGAAGCCTTGGTCTTTCTTCTTTTCGGCGGTGTCTTTGGGCGTTGCGGTATAAGCTAGAACGCGCATTCCCATCCCCTTCGCCACTCGTGCGATCTGGCGGCCAATACTGCCGTAGCCGAGGACTCCGAGGGTGGCGCCGACTTGGTCGCGGACGGAGTTCAGACCTGCGTCGTGCTGGGACCATTTATGTTGCTTTTGGAGATCGTGGAGTTGTTTGTACTTCCTCGATTCAACGAGCCTCGTGAGAACAGCCCACTCTGCAATTGTAGGCCCATGCACGCCGCTCGAGGTCGTGATCGTTATTTTCGAGTCAGTATACAGCGGGTGGTTCTGAATGTGATTGCTGCCGGCGGAGAAGAGATGGAGCCATTCTAGATGAGGAGCGTCCTTTTTGGGGTCCTCGGGGAGGGTGTTGAAGGTCACCAGGATGGTGGCGTTGGCGAAGAGGGAGGAGGGTGGGGTTTGGTCGCGAGGGGCATGGTGGTAAGTTATGTCGATGTGAGGAAAAGATGATCGAAGAGTTTTGAGGAGAGTATGGGGCTCAGGGAGTGGGAGAGCGATCAGAAGATGCTCTTTCGCAGGACCACCTCCCATGACTGTGGGTGTTATTTCGGATAGATTCTTGGGTGCTGGGGTGAGTTGCGGAGGGATAGTAGGTCAGTGTTGGTATGATGTAGATTGTCTATGCGAGAACATCAGACCTTATTGAGGAGCACGTGTACTCATGTGTGATTACTAAGAAGCCACAACAAGAGAAGGGCGCGATGGATGGGGGACTATCCAAATTGGATGTCGTTGGGTGAAGGCGTGCTATGACGCGGTCGAAGGCCTCAATGGTGTGAAGTCAATTGCCGAGCTCGGCTTTCGTCAGTGTGCTTGGTGAGGATATTGTACACTATAGCATGGACGAAACTCTTGCACACTAGATGTACGCTTTCCTGAGCTAGGCAGTTGTAGGTGTATGTGTTCGACGAATCAAGTTTAATAGGCTGAAGCATGCCAACCTGGATGTAGAGACTCTACACAGGCTCCGGAAATACGACAACCGTTGACAGAAAGGCATTCACAGTACAACATGCTGGTCGAAGTCTTGACATTGGCAGACGTGTAAAGTGCATTTAGGCATAATCGTAGAATCTAAGGTACGAATGAAGTGAGACGAAAGCCAGCACGCAACGCAGTGATCGAAACTCATTTTCTTTTCACGCATTAAAGCGCGTGATATGATACAACAGAAACCCACAACTGTCGAAAACAAGTGAAAATCATAACATCTGGCGCTATCGTCGCCTATTGATTGCATGGCATCCGCATAAACCAGGCCCCTGTTCCATCCCTTTCTGAGATGTTCGCTTTCCCTTAACAAAAAAATATACCACCCACTGCTTGCTCTAAAACTTCAGGCACTCGTAATCGTCCTCAGTCATAGCCGGGGAAGCCGTCGTTGCTTCGCGGCATGAGGTGGTGACTTACTCAAGACTGCTCTTCGGGAGCGGTCATCATGCTGATGTCGCCGTCAACCTCCTTGTCGTCACTGGCGGCCTCTGCCTTCTCAGCGGCAGGAGCACCGGCCTCAACTTGCTTTGACTCCGCTTCGGCAGGCTTTGCAGTTGAGTTTTCGGCCTTCTCCTCAGGTTTCTCGGCAGCAGTCTCGTCGGTCTTCTCCTCAACCTTCTCCTCGATCTCATCGGCCTTCTCCGCAGCCTCTTCGAGCTTGCTAGCACCTTCCTTGACTTCGGCAGGCTCTTCAGAGGCAGCCGGGGCTGCAGCGGCATCACCGTTGGTCTCTGGTGCCTTCTCTTCGACCGCAGGCTTGGCGGCAGTCTCGCTCTCGCCCTCCATGCGCTTGTTCCAGATTTCGAGGAGGTCCGCGCTGCGTTTCTTGAAGCTGTGCTCCTCGTCCTTAGGAATCGATGCGAGCTTGACAATGGCCTTGAGAACCTTGTGGATCTTGGTGGTCCTGATGATAGAAGGTTCCAGGTTGTCGTACTTTTCGAGTTGACCGAAGAATTCGGCCATGGCTGACATTTCCTCTTCCTTGGGAGCCTGATCGCGGGACAAGAAGCCCTTCTGCAGACGGTGACGAAGGTAGAGAATAGCCTTTTCGCGCTGATCGAGGCGCTCGGCCTCAGTAAGCTCCTTCTTCTCTTCGGCAGTTTCTTCGTCCATCTTGGGTGCGGTGACCTTCTTTTTGGGCTTCGCGGTCGAAGCCTTCTTTGCAGGAGTTGAGTCTCCGTTTGGCGTCTTGGGTGCGTTCAGCTTCGTGACCTTGGGCGTCTTTTTAGGCTGTCATCAAGTTAATATGGAATTCGTTATGGCAGCTTGCGGTGTCTCGTAAGCTTGGATGAATGCGTACCTTGGGCCCTTCGCCGTCGCTATCGGCATCCTTCTTGCGCTTCTTCGAGGACTTGGGCGCCTCAGCGTCTTCCATCTCGACATCGTCCTCATCGGCCGCCTTGCTCTTGCGAGCCTTCTTCTTCTTGTCCTTGGCCTCGCCATCCTTAGCCTTGGCCTCCTTATCGGCTTTGGCAGCGGCTTTAGCCTCGGCCTCCTCCTGCTTCTTCTGAGCTTCAGCCTCAAGTCTTGCAGACTCCTCTTGGAATTCGCTCAGAATTTTCTTGAAGTAGTCGAGATCATGGCCTTCAGTGGCGATGTCGTAGGCACTTTGAAGAGCCTTGGTCATCTTTGTGCTGGGCTTGGTGGTGCACTCTTCTGGGTCAAGTGGGGTCAGACCGGTGTTGACGAGCCAAGTACTATGATCATTGTTAGCGAGTACGTCCTGGTGGGAAAGGGAAGAAGGTCAACGCACAACTCGTTTGTAGCCAGGAACATGACAGGGAAGGTGCGCTCTTTCGCGTTTTTACCACCCTCTTTGAAATCGTCGCGAAGAGAGCCGTCAGCGCGAGTCGTGCTGACAGGACGCGAGGCAAGGAGAGACTCGGGAAGCATCTCCTCGTCGCAAATGATCGCAGGCCAAGGAGGGTAACCCTTCAGCCTGGCCCAGTAATAGTCACCAGGCTTGCACTCGAGCTGGAGGGTGGGCATGGACTTCTTCTTGTTGAGCTTCTTGCCCTTGTGCTCCGGCACGCCGCCGACCGACTTCCTCTTCTTGTCCTTGCCGTTTGTGGTGGGTGTGGCATCGGCGGCCGGCTCGGATGGGCCCTCTGCTACCTCTGCAGGCTTCTCGCCATCCGGTGCAGTCGCTTCAGTCGTGGCAGGCTTGCCTGCAGTGTCTTCGTCTTCCTTGGCAATAGGTGCCTCACCTTCTGGCTTAGGGCTTGTGGTGGGTTGGGTCTCGGCGGCAGGCTGGTCGCGTCTCAGCATGGGCAACAACAACATGTGCGCATCTATCACGGCTTACCTCTTGCGCGTCGACCGGCGCGGTGGTGGGAGTCTCCTCAGACATGGCAGCGACTATCTCAGACGTGGGTCGTGGTGTGTGGGTGGGCGTAGGGACCTCGCGACGTGTAGCTGTAGCTCGCGACGCGTAGCACCCAGATGATGATGTGAGTGAAGGGTCGGTGTTGGTGTGAAGGGATGATGGCGTGGGTGCGACGCGCTGCAGTGATGCGTTTGCGACGTGTTGCAAGGCGAGTGATGGATGACGGTTGGTGGAGTGGATGAGAAATGAAAGAAGGCAGGCGCGCCGGAAACTTACCTTGTTCGCTGGCTGCGAAGCTGGAGCACGGACGGACTTTCTGGTGTCACGAGGCTGGCTGAACGGCCGTCTCAAGGTGAACTTTGGAATTTCGACATGGAAAAAGTGACTGAGGAGTATGTCGGCTGCCTTCTGATGGTCCGTATGTATTTCATCGCGATATAGTCCTCATGTAAAGTGAAGGACGCCGTATGACGCCTCTTGGCAGCTGTCTCTCGCAGGCCAGCGGGACTTAGCGGCAAGCGCGAAGACGCCGCCACGCGCCCGGGCTGCCTCCACAGAGCGAGCTGTTGTCCGCCCAACGGCAGAGAATTCTCCCATCTGTGGTATCTCGACGTGGCCGATAAAGCTACCTTTCAGCACCATCGCCTCCTTTCGCAAATGCGAGGGTTGGCTGTATGCATACTCGGTGCTGGCTGCGACCTGGCCTCGCTTTGCTGACGCACACCCTGGACTTCGTCGCCGATCGAGCCGTCGCCCCCGCTCGGCAGCTTGGAAGCTTCCAGATCGAGCAATCGGCCGCGCGAGTTTGTCTTTGACGCCAGTGTAGGATGGCGCTCCGATATGCCAATGGCCAAGTCGAGCCGCGCCAGATCTCATCCAGGAATGAAACACTATGGTTTCAGTGTCCATTCAGTGCTTGGAGATACCACCAGCCGGTGTGGAACGAGGGCGTTTCGAGGTGAAATCACGTATTCACTGCGTAATCGTCCAAGGTGTAGAGCGCTGGATGGATGTGAAGTCCGTACCCTGGAAAACCAGGCCTCTCAATTTCAAAGCTTTGCCCAAGTCTTCCGAGTTGCACATAACCAGCTATTGGGCAGGGAGTCAGAGCTGCATCTCCTGGCTGTGATCTCAGCCAGGACGGACGATGGTAGGACTCGTTTCTGCGAGATTCGGAGTAGCTTTGTAGCGGGAGTATTTGATCAGGTCCAGATCGAACGTATCATCGAAACCATAAGTTCCAGGCTCTTTCTCTGGAATATAACCTCGCACGATATCCAAAGAAGATCAAAGATGTGTTTTGCAGTGCAAAGAAATATAGAAATTCATACATACCGTGTTCAGTCTTGTGGAGGCATGCTGGACTCAAAGTTATGGCCCGACTGAGTTGTGAGATCTCGTAGCGTTGCAGATCTCAAACCAGCATCGCATGAAGTACGGGTCGTAGTGTGAGACCAATATGTATGCCGACTTCACCACGAAGGTGGCTCTCAGTCTCTGGAATAGTACTGCTAGGTCGCAAGCGAGGCCCAGGCTAGTTTCCTGGTGCAACAAGGGTCACAGCCAGTTTGACGACTTTTGATGCCTGTTTCTGGTGCATGCTCGCAAAGTAATGCTGTCGGTAACGCGATAAATTTCCCTATCACGAATTTGACAGAAATCGGGCGTCATTCCCAATTTTCACGTTGGCTTCTTATCCACGCGGATGGCGATTGTCACCTTCGGTATCATATTCTTTCATCGCATCGCTCTTCTTCATAGCACATCGCTTTTCCTCGCCCACATTTGTGCTTGGTCGCGGAAATTACACCGTAGTCGTAGAGATCTTGATTGTCGAAACCAGTGACGTCCGATTTGTTTGACGCGTGCGCCTCGTCATAGGTTGGCGGTCGCAGGCGCTATTTGCGACGAAGGACTGGGTTGCGCATCGTCGGCGGCTGGTTTCTGTTCCAAAATTCCCTAGAATGACGCCCGGAGATATTTCATCGATGTTTGCGTGAAATGTGTTGATGGGAGAGCAAATGCGACAACAATAGTTGTAGGAGAAGATGCGGTGCGAGAGGATGAGGCAGCGCAAGCGCCAGAGGTCCAGGCAGTGCCAAGGATCTCGACTCTCTGCTCGGGCCAGCAAAGCCGGACTCCAACCTCGTGACCACCGACCTCTATGCTATGGTATACAATTATCTTGCGAAATCTTCGACACAAGATCACCGCTGATCTTAGTATGGCTACAGGCTTCAAGAAGACAGTGCGTAGCTTGGTGAAGAGACTGCCAGGGTTCCCACCACGGCCTCTTTCATGCCGGCTCGGGTAGTTCAGTTCCTCCGCCGGAGCTCCGATGTTAGACTGGCCGTGCTGCATGACGATACCGATATATGTTCAATCATCGATATCGTATTTGACTGACAGACTTCATCCACTCATAAGGATCAGTACAAGACATCGCCTCGCGCCAAGGCAGTATCATTCATCGCTCACAGCCTACCACCTTTTGGACACTCCACACCTCACATGATCAGATCTCAAATCGTACGGAAAATGGCACCCATTCCAGTGGCACTATGCGGCAAGAACCCGAACATGGCATCGCAGTTTGCCAATCATCAAGCCATGGGGCCTGAGTACTATGGTGATTAGACCTGATCCCGCCTGTGCCTCGCAATGTTTTATCTGACCAGCAACAGTATCTCACGTTTTCCACTCGCCGGTAGCCGTGCAAAACGAGCTTCCTTTCCTTCTCAAAGGGCAAGACATCAAGCCTTCCTCAGGTCTTGGAAGCAATGCGAGTAGCGAAAAGACAGCGGCGCCCAAAGCTATCATCGTTGGCGCTGGCTTCTCGCGACAAGAACTAGATGAGATGCGGCTGCTAGAGGGCTGCAAAGATCTTCCATGGCTGTACCCTAGTCCAGCTAAGATGGCGCAGACGGGGCTGGGTGCAGCTTTCGGCAAGGACTTCATGACTTCGATCATTGAACGGGCGAAATCGACGATGCAGCAGCAGGGGCTTGTTGAAGGGAAGGAGGGTGATGTAAAGCCTGATGTTTGGGGCTTCTAAGAAACGCCTAGGATGTACAGAGTGAGTTGTCGTGAGCTTTCGTGCAGCTAAGGGCTAAGGGCTGTTGTCTCGAATGGAAGCCTAGTGCCTTTGCGCTCAATGAATCTCATGCTGGCAATCTGTCTGAAAGCCTTTTGAAAATCATTTGCTGACAGATCCGATGCTTCCACGTATGTGACGCAGCTCTTCTTGTCTTCACGTTACCCTCATCTTTTGCATGGTGATCTTGCAGATAAGTTGTCAATGAAGCTAGACAGATCAGATGCCATCTCAGTATCAGGACGTTTGCTGCACAATGCCACTAACGTAAGACAGGGCTGGGATCCCGCTGCACAGTGCCAACGTTCCAAGGAAGATCACACGAAGATGCGAGATTCTCCTGCTACGAAGAGAGATGCTACCAGCGGCAGGTCCAGCCCTGTCACCAGCCCTCCAGAACTTCGTCAAGCGCGTCAGTCAACTTCAACGCCGACTCCACCATCAACCTCACTGGATAGAATTGCACCACATCCTTCATCAAACACTACTATCCAAGCGGCTCGGCCGCAAGCCACGCCATTGCCAGTAGAGTCGCCGACCTCGCGCCCATCATCTTCACCAATCCGCATCGCTGCCTTTGAGCCGCTCCTGCTCGCGCCGCAGCTAAACAACGAAATGTCACTCCCTCCGCGTCCACGCGTACTCTCGTCTTCCAGCGATGGTGGTGCGCCATTGCCTCCAGGTAAGTCTACAGATATGGCAGCACGCAAAGGCCAAGAGATGACTGACAATCCAAGCAGATATGCTGCAAGACGGCCAAAATGCCAGCTCCGACCAGGCCCGTGGGACACAGTCCGACGAAGAATGGACCTTAATCGACACGTTTGATACAACAGGTCTTGCTTATGACGGTCTTGAGCTCCTTGAAGAGGCGCATCGTCACTCAATTCCCCTCGCCATCACGACTGGAGAGGGCGGAGGACAGCACAGCGCAGAGCAATACCGTTCAGAGCAGCGCGACGAAATCAAAAACAGGAGTGAGCACGACACCGACGAGAACGGAGAATGGCAGCAGGGTGAACTTCAGGGTCAGCGTGATGCTAAACACGATTCTGAACACGATGCTGAGCTCGATGCTGGGCACCTCGAAGATGCACATCCAAATGCCTGGGACGCACCTCCTGGCGAGCATGACCAGCCGGACCAGTCATCGTCTTCCGCTAATGTCCCAATCGCCGACCATTGGGCAGCCTTCAGCAATCAGAGCGTAGACGATGCAGTTGATAAACTCCAGCTGCCAGGGCGGGAGTGCGCTGGCGGATTCACCAAGCAATTGTTCTTGGATCTCGCTATCCAGTTCGTCTTCGAAACTTATTCCTGGTTGGACAGTTTCCAGCGCGACATCCCGCTGTTGGACAACACCTACAGCGAAGATGACCTCGCCGCATCTTTCTATGTGCAATACGGCGTTGTGATCTGGGACGCGGATGAAACCAACGCAACATACAATGACAGCGTCATCGCAGACCTTACGACTCTATTCGACGCTATGCGCACCGGGGACTATCGTCGCGAATCGTACCCTGCAGCCTCCAGAGACACTCTCGAACGCCTTATTGGTAGATCTCGTGCCGATTTCTGCTACGCTCTCAACTCTTCTCACGAGGACCCGAATGCTTCCGCCAGTACACATGACGCAGGGTCCGAACCTTCCCTCCACGATCAATTCTTGGATCTACGTATCAATCCATCACTCGATTCTCACATGGCGGAAACATTGCTGCGCAGTGCCACCGCTCAGATCGCCCTCGAGGTTCTCAGTTCATTCGGCCGAACCGGAGCGAAAGCACTTGGTCCAGAGCTTGCCGAGCCTTCGGTCGAAATCATCAGGAACATTCGCGGTCGCTTAGCATCCAGGTATGGGTCCAGCCTGTGGCCCAGCAAGCAGTTGTCCAACAGAGACATGAAAGCTCTAGAAGCCTACATATCCGCGATCATGACTCTACCTGCGACAGAAGACAGCCTCCAAGCAAGCGGCAGTAGCCCCATCAAAACAATGGACATCTTCTTGCAGTTGAAGGATGTGGATGTTGATTCCGATGGCTTGCATTTCACCTGCATGCTAGCACCCATCTCCGATGAAGAGTCTTGCCAGAAGACTTTCGCCTCAAAGCAAGATTTGGCATGTCACCTAGTTCAGGTGCATGAGTTTAGCGAGCGCGAGGCGAAAGATTCCGCTGCGGAGTGTGCATATTCCCTCAGACACCAGAAGGATGAGGAATGATTGCTTGGATGAGACGAGCCTGTCTTGTTGATTTGGCCTCGTGAAACGGGCGGAAGGAATGAATGAGAGTATCGCTCCATGGTTAGAGTGCTTTTGGGGGTTTGCAGTCTTGAGATGCATGTTTTCGTCGCATGCTTCGCATTAGATCAAGCGCAGAAGTAGTCAGTCGTATGTCAACGTTCAGCAGCCGGTCAGTACTTGTAGCCGGTGTCTTTGAATCTGACTCTATCCCCATTTTTCTTTACGTTTCACTTTGGTGTGCAATACTCCAACATCTCTTTCAACTGATCTCAGCGGTATCAACGCAAACATACGTATGCTCGAGATTTGCGTACATCGGCAATCAGCTCATGCAAAAGAAGGACCAGCGATGTCGATCAATTCGTTCGCACGCGCTCATGATTGCTGTGGAAGTGGGATCGGTGTCATGGAAACTGCGGACAAGAATGAGCATCTCCAAATCACACATGCATATACATGTAGAACTCGAGTCGACATGGACGGACGAACCTCGAAAAGTATCCCAACCCTAACCCTATTTTTGCAGCTGAGCATGTGCGAGATACATGTACATGTACCCAGAGACCTTTGGCAGCACAAGACTTCGGCAGCGGATATAGAGGGATCCGGTGTAGAAATGCTGACATATAGACGAGTGTGTTGTGGACACATGCCACCCATCGGTTCCTGAGTCCGCGATGTGCTTACGAGATGAAACAAGCCATAGGTTTGCGGTGCATTGCATTCTCCCTTCGAGAACATTGCATTACAGTATAGCGCTCTACCAACTTACTCCTTCACAAAGAGTACCGTAACGATCCATACAGCGCTTGGAGTCGCAGATCGTTAAAGATTCATCGTTGCTAAACCATGTCAGACAAGAGACCAAAGAAGATCCTCATCCTCGGCGCCACAGGCCCAACAGGCCTCTTGACCGTTCAAAGAGCACTAGACCATGGCCACACGGTCACAGCATATGCTCGAAATCCATCCAAAATCCCCTCAGAAGCCTCCAACTCCCCAAACCTCGAAGTAAGTAATTAACCTCCCTGCAAAAAGTCTGGCATCAACAATGCATTCCATCCCAACTCAACGCCTCCCAGATCCTCACCGGCGAACTGACCGATACCACCGCCCTCTCTCATGCAATATCAAATCAAGACGCAATCATCTCCCTCCTCGGTCCTACCGACAAAACCATCACCGACACCCCCATAACAAATGCCTACCACTCCATCTTCCCAGCAATGAAACAACACAACGTCACCCAAATCCTCGCAATGGGAACAGCAAGCATCGCCGATCCACAAGACGGCTTCTCAATCCTAGCCAGACTCGGTGTAAGCTTGATTCGACTCATAGCCAGCGCAGCATACAAAGATATCGTTGGCGTTGGTAGGGTCTTCGATACTGAAGCTGCCGAGTATGGTCTTGACTGGACGATATTCCGATTGGGCTTCTTGGGCGATGGAGCGGCGCGGGGTGCTAAGGCTGGATATGTTGGGAGGGACGGGTGGTCTATCAAAGTCCAGAGGGCGGATGTTGCGAATTGGTTGGTTGGGGAATTTGAGAAGGAGGACTCTGAATGGGTTGGGAAGAGGCCGGCGCTTTGGTCTGCGTGAGGAGTGATGGATAAAGGTACTTTTGAGCATATCTGCACACAGTAACGGTTCATACAAGCATACTGGTCCCTTTATTGTTCCCGCGGTCATACTTGATGTTCGCCAAGCTAATCGGCACTGATACATTGTCAGGTATCAGGCATTGATAGATGAATGCTTCGATCACTGTATCTGCACCTGTCCATGGAAATTGAACCTCGAATAGGAAGGAATTAATAAAACGCTGTCTAGTTAATATACACTCGCACCTCCCGAATTCCCGTTTTGGTTGTATTCAGGCCTTTCCAAGGCCGTAACATTGACATCAGTAATCCATGCCGACAGTGAGACGCCATACAGCGGGGCCTTTTCGCAGGTCCATCCCTCTAGAACGCTAAAAACAAACAGAAAGAAAGTAAAAGTAGTAGTGTGATTTACAGAGCCGGGGCTTGCATTGGGAAAAGACGTAACGGAAAGGTGTCAGAAGCAGGAAGTCTAGTGTGAGTGGTCGTGACCGTCGTGCGAGTCCGACGACGAAGCAGGCGCGCAGCAGCTCTTATCCGGTCCGCACTGGTCACCGCATTCGAGCAAGCAGGCGTCAGGCTCGCGGACACTACCCGCTTTGCTGGCGACACGGCTTGTCGGGTTGGAGTTGTTTCGTGCGGGGCTGTCGAAGTGCTCGTCACCGGCGTCGGTGCTGCCGCTGTGGTCGTGCTCTGGGTCGAGGCAGAACTCAGGTTGGATGGTAGAAGAGTGAATGCCGTAGGCGTGGAGGCAGCGACGGATCGCCAGGGCCAGCTCCATGTAGCGAGCGGAACCCTCGCCCTTAAAGTCGAACTCGACCTGGACGTGAAGACTGCCGACGAGCTTCGTGTCGCTGAGTTGCCAGACGTGAACGTGGTGGCAAGAGACGATGCCTGGGAGGTCTTCGATATCGGCTTTGATGTCTTCAACGCTGATGCCGGCGGGCACGGCTTGTAGGAGAATGCGCGAGGCAGCCTTGCAGAGAGGAATGGCGGAGGCGAGGATGATGGCGGTGATAATAAGAGAGATGAGCGGGTCCATGTAGAAGCGCCAGCTGTAGTCGGTGAGCCAGATGAAGAGTGCAGTGGCAATGACACCGACGTTGCCGAGGGCGTCGCCCAAGACGTGCAGGAAGACACCACGCATGTTGAGATCACCGTGAGAGTGGCCGCCCTTGGACTGCTCCTTGGGCTGGGCGTGCCTGTGCTGCTTGTGGTCAATGGACTTGCGCTTAGTGCTTCCATAGCCGGCATGCTGGCCACTGAGGAGCGGCTGGTTGGGAGGAGTATGAGTGTGGGTGTCGTCCTCGTCATCATCCGCCACCTGCTCGTTGTCGGTGCCGTCCTCAGACTGGAGGTCCTCCATGCGACTGGCTGCAATAATAGACTGGCGGAATGCACCGGGGTTAACGTGAATGTCATCAAAGCCAGAGTATCTGGAACCAGTGCGGCTGTGCCTACGCTTAGCGTATCTGGCGGGCGAAGCATTGTCATCCACAGCAGTTGCATCGCTCGAGTGCGCAGGCGACTGGTGTTCAGCATGGTCGTGTCCGGCGTGGTCGTGGTCGTGCGAATGCGCGTGTCCCTCCTCAGCATGAGCGATCTCATCGCCATGTCCGTGGCTGTGTCCACCATGGCTGTGTCCGTGTCCATGTCCATGCTCGTGGAACAAGAAGAGTCCTGCAATGTTCGACGCCAGACCCAAGCATCCCACAATCAAGATCAACTTCGGTTGCGAGACCTCCTGAGGCTCGACAAACCGCTGAATCGCCTCCAGGAAGATGCTAACGCACAGGGCAACCAAGAAAACACCGTTCACCAGCGCACCCAGAGTCTCCGCGCGCTGCCATCCGTATGTGTACATGTTCGAGCTAGGCTTGGAGTTGGAGACCTTGACGGCCCAGAGACCGACGCAGAGAGAGAGCACGTCGTTAAGCATGTGGAAGGCATCGGCGACCAGGGCCAGCGAGTGGACGGCATATCCGACGGAGAGCTCGAGGAGGAAGAAGATGGTGTCGATAACGAGGAGGATGATGATCCTCGTGGATTTTGAGAGGGCCATGGCGATGGGTGGTGTCGCGGGAGGTTGTCGCCGCTGACGATTGCGATATCGAATGTCTAGACGTCGGGCGGGTTGTCTCCGCGGGGCGGCAGTACAGGGGTGTCTCGTCGGACGTCGCCGCTGTCGTCGGTCACGGATGGCTGTTGGTGGTTTGTCGCGTGGGCAGTGAAGAGCAAAAGAAAGGGAAAAGGAGTGTATGCGGCGATGCAGAGAATGTTCTCTTGCAACACGCTCCTCTTCGCGCCAGTAGTGTCCCCGCCTCTCACAAAAGTATGTCTTAAAGGATGCCGCGAAAGTGTCTCGCCGGCCCCTTCCGAACTAGCGCTGCCTTGCGCAACGTGCCACTATTGGCTCCATACCACCTCTTGAGCGACTTCGGCTCCCACTCTGCAAAGCTTGCTTACTTAGCTGCCTCCATCGCTATGAACTACTGCTGCTAAAGGTTCTTCCATTGCTACACACTGCTTCTGCCGCCTCGCCTTGATGGCAGACGAGGCCAGCGAGCCCAGGCAGAGACGGCCACTCCATGCCCCCAAAGATGCCATTCCTGAGCCCGAGCCTGCCCATACACGAAGGTCAGACGCAGACTCCGATAGTGACAACGAGCGCGAGGCGACCGAGCTACGAAGCGTACAGCAATCGGGCCGCCGACATTCGCGAATCCTTAGTTCACCACCTAGGACACGAGAAGTACGATGGTATGACCCGTTGTCTGGGTTTTGGCGCCACCACGTCAGAATATCCGTTCCTCATGACGACTGCAGAGACCACCTAGGTAAGGCATGTGTTCTGTGTTGCGCTTGTGCCTGTTTCGGACAGCTTGAATCTTTTTTCTTCCCAATAGTCTCATCATCCGTTTGCTCTAGCTGTCACTACTTCCACTGACATTGAACGCCATGACCAGCGAATGAGCGCACATACTTGGGATACCTGCGTACCTCTCTTGCCCTTGCAATGCTAGGTGTCATTGTCGCGCAACTCTACCGATTGCAACACTCTCCCAATCCTGATCCGCACCTTGGCTACTTTGTCCTCAGCAAACCCATATCTTGCATTTTCCACGTCTCGGCAGCTTGTGTAGCATTACTAGGGTCCGTGCGATTCTTTCGTCAACAGCATGCGCTGGCAGTTGGAAAGATACAGGCTGGAGGTTGGGAGCTGATGGTAATTGGCGTCTATGTCTTGCTGGTAAGTGACATGCCGAGCCGGCAGAGCAGGTTTATATGCTCAAGCTGATACAAGTACTAGTTGCTGCTGGCAATGTTTGCGGTACATGTCGGTATCACTGCATATAAGGACTGATTAAGAGTTCAAGGAAATCTTCTAGCCAGCAACGCAAGCGGTGGTTGTACTTGCGGATGTACACCACGACTTGATAATGGCCTCGTAACTCGCCACGTCCGGTCTTGCAAGATCTCGCGAATGCAGGTCATCGTATCGTTGGCATGTGTGGCGATGAACCAGAGCCGAAATTGGCGGCCGTGTGGGTCTCTCTCGATGGGTGTATCTTGACGGGCTATGCAAGCACCGCATTAAAAGCACTGCATTACCGGTAAGAGGCCCAACGTTCGACGGAGACTCAGGCCTTCCGGACGAGAAGGAGACAACGTCGTACCAGCACCACCATCACGTGAGTGTCACCAGCAGTACGCCGCAACGCCGCAAAAATCCCTTCGCTCGGATGACGTCCACACGCGAGACACCCGGGATTACATATCGCCGTCTTATGGCGGTCCAGATCGCGACCCTGAGCCGCAAAAGTTGATTACACGAAGCGCGCCATGTGGGAACGGTTCGTCCTACCCTTCGCCTATTCACAAACGCCATGATCGACAATACAGACTCGCATTATTTGATTATTATTATTATCGTCCGCGGCAAACCGGAACGACTTGCACAACCTGGATGGAGCTCGCCGCGTCAACTCGGTTATCGGCAAGCGGCGCGAAAGAAGGCGGTTCTGGAATAGGCGATGAACGGGTTATGGAGACAAAAATGATTGGTTTATTGATAAACGTAGGAATGCAGAAGACGTGATGGCGCTGGGTCGAGAAGTGGAATTACGTTGGATGTGTTCATGGCTTGCGTTCGGATATAGTCGCGACCCTAACGATTGGCTGCACAAGCTGGATGCAAGCTGCAGCGGGCAACTGTCACTTTTTGGGTCTGGCCAATCGCACATCTCGGTGCGCAGAAAATCGGCACACACGCTGTCTGCTTTTGCTTGCTTACTACATGTACCCGGCCTATACATACATACGTACCTTGCATCTCGACTCTTGGACGACGTAAGCACCGGCTTTCTGTCGTTCATCGTTATTACTCGACGAGCATACGATTGTATGTCCATTAACTTTGATCCTCCTTACCCCAACGACTCGGCCCCCAGATTTGTCAATTTAAACATCGGTCGCATTCGCGGCTATTTTGCTCCTTCCAGAAATGGCCCGGGGAAGGAAGGAAGGGTTACGTTCGTTTGTCCACCCCAAAGCGGAATCGGCTTGTGCGGCTGTGTGGGCTTTGGCTTTTTCGATAGCAGAGCAGGGGTGCGGGAGCAAGGGCTGCGATGATGTACACTTTAGTGCTTTGGCTAGGCGTCGAGTTCTAAGAATTGATGCGAAAAGCAATGGCTCTTCGAAGTGTCAGTCAAACGAGAAGCATCCAATCTCATTAGCGGCTCGTTTTTATGGAAGAAAAAAGCACTATATTCCCAGATTCCTGGGCGCAGAAAGCCACGCGGGAGGGAAAGTATATTATATCGCGCAAAACGAAGTCGACTCGAACCCCAAGCGAAGCGAAACTCTTCACGAGAGAGGCTTTTTTCGTAGTTAATGTAATTCATGTCGATCACAAGCAAGGCGTGCCACGCGCTTGTGAGTAGGCGAACGTGGAGATGGAGGGATTCCCCACCATTGCAATTACCAGGATCATGCTCGTTGGGAGAGAAAGGTTGAGAGCGAGAAACTTTGTCCATTGGACTCTTTCGGAATCTTGTTCTCTTTTGTGGTGGTATACCAATCGACCTGAACTCACTTGCTGTAGCGTGTGTGGAGTTCGCGTGCTCGCGTGTTTCGGCGGATGCTTCGACGTTGTTAGTTCAAACTTGAAGTATGCATTCTGCACTTGCAGCCGTTGCCAGTGTGGCTTTATTTAGTTCATGAACGTTTGCTTCAGGTTGATGAGTAGCTTGGAAAGGAGGACTTGTTTCCGGCGCTTCTCGAAGATGTACTTGGCCGTGTTTGAGGAGTGTACGTCACGCAGAGCAGGAGTGAAACTCGCGTGGTGCGATGATGCACTTTGTCAGTAATTGAGTCGGATTCTCCGGGATGCCACTCCACATGAGCCGCGAAGAGGGGTCGAAGATAGAACAGAGGTGGCAGGATCCGAGACGCGACTTTTGCGACGTTTGCGCAGGAACGAAGACTTCCACGTGTGGACAAGGTGTCGAGGGTTTGTTAGATTGTCCCGTTCGCGTTTTGCGTTTGTTCGAGATGCTGTCCAGCGCCACAGGCGTGCAGTAGGGCTCTTGGGAGCGGAACGGCCGCAGCAACTCTAGACGTCCACTTGGCTGCAATCTGCATACATGGCGATGGCTTGCGCTCCTTTTCGCAGAGGCAAGGTGTCTATTCAGTACCTCCTGGTGGGCTGACTGCGATTCAGCTGGCTCTGAGATTGTAATTATGTAGGACGGTCAAATTTGTGATTTGCTGCTCGCGCGACGAATCACTCGTGCGAAAAGCGTTGTTGAGAGCGCGCCTGGTGGCCAACGCGTGTACTTGTACGGTAGTACGTCCAATCGATCGCTGCTCGACGATGCGACCATGACTTGACGTGAGCAAGTGCCGTGGCGACCACCTGGAGCATCCCTGTCGCGAGTGGCCCTGACGTCGATAGCGGTATTCTGCTGAGGCCCGAATGGCAGGCCTCTTTCGCCCCGACCCTGCTAGACCCAGCCTGCCAGTGCACGGATGGGACATTCGAGGGAGAGCTGCGCAACGGCCGTCTCACCATGTGCGGCATGCTCGAGCACTCTCACCAGCCTGTCGGACGATGTGCTGCTGGGGTGGCCAAGCCCTACGCCGGTGTCTCCAGAGTTATCATTGCGACGTTGCACAAGATTTCTTGGTCGCTTGCGATGACCGACATCCTCGAAGACCAGCATGTTCAGATTGCCCATCGTAAAGGACACTTTGGCCATCCGCGCGGATATGCTAAGGTACCGTATAGCTCCCCGGCACGCGAGACCCTGCAGTATAAGGCAGGACGATTCTTCCGATTCGTGCAACGGGCATCCCCAGTCACATCCTCAGCTCGTCTGGCGAATGGAGGTGCAGAAGCGAGCGCGACGCTTTGCATTGGCTCGTTTTAGCCTGCAGGGGCAGAGAAACGTGCGTCCCGTCAGAGGATAGGAACCGGCCTAGTGGCTCTCACTGGTGGCAACGGCGGTGCCACTCTCGTGCGTGGGGAGCAAGAGGCCAACGCTCTTCACGCCTTTCGAGCCTACACCGCCGCTCACTGGCGGGTCTGCGCCGGCCATGTCACGTTATACGGCGACAGGCGCGCCTCGCGCAGGGATCTGATGCGATCGAGCCCGTCCGCCAGCTCGTGCTCGCCAACGCCTGTCCGGGCGGCGTACCAGGGCGCAGGGCTTGCGGGTTGCCGCCTCCAGGCGCCTCGCATTGCTGGTTAGCGGGCCTTTGATGGCCGCAGGGGATAGGCTTGGTACGTTGGCGTGTAGTAATGAGTCGTGTGCCTAGGCCAGCGGCATAGCAGCCTCGCCTGTGAAGATGCCATCCTTCGCGCCTTGTAGCTGTCTTCTCAACCGCTGTCACATCCTCGCACCTTCCCTAAGAGCTACCCTGCCCCGGTGCGGCGCTGACATCCGCCCTACTAACTATTCTTTCACCGGCCGCATAACCTGTTCACCCTGCTGGCCACCTGGCGCGGACTTCCACTCTCTCGGCCTCTGACTTTCCTTCAATCTGTTCTCTCGCATGATCGCTCTGCCGTGCTCCCACACTCTGACCAAGCCATAGTAGCACGCCCGACGTCAAGTGGCACATTCGATGGTTGGGGAGTGAGGGACGCCTGACGATTGGAATCTTACTGGGAATCTGGGCCATGGACTCATGACGAGAACGACGCACCCATCCTAGCACTCATTCCATTCGATCTGACACGGGACCGAACGTTACGCATACTCTGGGGGCATCATCTCCATTGCTGCGGCTTAAGCGCATATTTCATTTTTAATTACCCTTCGTGGACTG
This sequence comes from Cladosporium austrohemisphaericum, assembly GCA_022813715.1. Classification (NCBI taxonomy): domain Eukaryota; kingdom Fungi; phylum Ascomycota; class Dothideomycetes; order Cladosporiales; family Cladosporiaceae; genus Cladosporium; species Cladosporium austrohemisphaericum. Next base: position 329,491 of record JAKLLY010000025.1, read on the forward strand.
GACCGCCTGATTGCGTCCATTACCGACATATCTTACACACGTCATGGATAATACGACCATCTCGCCCTTGGTGGGCAACTGCATAGCGCCGTTCCTGGACGAAGCAAAGTTTTCGACCGAAGGAGGATGTACGTTAAACCACTGTTCGTCTCAATGAGTCCCGGACTGACACCATGTAGTCATCGAAGGACGATTCTGCGCGCCCATAGACTTGCTTCCTGGGAGTCCGACATGTTGCTTGCCCTGTCCAGCGACGGCATGGGCCTACTCGGACAGCTTCAAGACATATAACGACATTGCCGAGTGGCTCAATGTCGTAGGGCTGATACTACTGACCTTCATGCTGCTGAGTTACATCGTGCTTCCTACCCAGAAGACAAGAAGTCACTATCTCTCAGTATGTTTGATCATTGCCGTCATGATGATCTGCCTCGGGTTCACTATCCCACTTGGAGCAAACCCAGAACAATGTTACGATGAGATCACACCCAACGACATGTACTCTTCAATGGGATGCGCTTGGAGCGGCGCCTTCATCGTCGCAGGAGGGTTGTGCGCGGCCATGTGGATTTGCATCCGCGCTCTGTCCATGAACCTGCAGATCTGCTGGGATATCGTTCCCGGACGCAAGTTCTTCTACATCTCGCAGGTCCTCGGCTGGGGCATTCCAGCTGTGTTGTTCACGGTCACCATGACCATCACTGGAGTCAGTTTCCGCTTCGGCAGTGCATGCCATGTGAACCACGCCGACTCGATGGCCGACTTTTGGGGTCCTTTGATGGGTATCGCTGGGATTGCTGGTATTCTGCAGCTGATGACATTTGCGTACTGCATGCACGTCTACCTGAAGAACCTCTGGGTCGACAGTCCGGCAAACTCTACCAGCGCATCGGGCACTGGTCTCCCAAGCTACAGCGGCAGTCTGCACACTCAGACAGCACGCGCTGTGTACCAGCGTCTGAAAAAGGTGCTCTGGCTTCAATGGCGCGGTATCATCATCGTCAGCATCATCCTCGTCGACGTCATCTTCTTTGCGATCGTTTTTGTATACCTAGACGGTCTACAATCGAGTGTCCCGCAGGACTTCCAACGCGTCATGCCGTGGTTGCTATGTTTGATCAAGAACCCTACGGACAAGAACCAGTGTCTTCAGGAAGCCCAAGACTACCTTGTGAACGAACCAACTGTCGTTGCCGTCCTCCTGCTACTCTCCCTGGCCGGCATCCAAGTCTTCCTTTTCCTCACACGCCCGTCCATCTTCCCGGCCTGGATCGAGTTTTTCCGCCACCGCTTCACCAACAGGCAGGAATTCGTCTCCCTCGACGCGCGACAAGACGCCATGCGCTCCGAGTCTCAGGCAAAATACCACAGCTACGACCGTGGTCACCTCAACACCACTTTCGAAATGCAAAAGCCCGGCTACAGCGCGACCATTACAGGTCCTCTGACCGTAGACCCAGATCGCAAAAGCCCTAACATGATGGACTCGCCCGACACCTTCCTCTCCTCCCCAGGTGAAGCCTACCACAGCCCACTACACACCGATCACCCCGGCGCATCATCTTACCACGACAGCCGCTCCCGCTTCAGTCCACCAGGCTACTCAGAACGCATGTCACCAGACCAGGTGTACGGCCGCTCATCACCGCCTGCGCGCCGCAACCAGCACGACTCCGACTCATCCATGAACCCAATCCTACATCGCCAAAACTCAAGCCGCAGCCACAACGTCGACTACTTCACCGGCGGCTATTCGCGCTCGCCTCCACCCGGCGCAGGCGGCGAAAGGCGTTATAACCCTCCCAACTCCTCTTTCTCCGCGCCAAAGACGCCAAGTCGTCAGAGCAGTCTCAACCGCGGCTTCGTGATGAACAACTACGACGCGCGGGATCAGCGCTCACGCGGTGGACTGGGCTTGCATCCGCCCGAGGAAGAAGAAGCGCACTGGGGACGGCGGATATGAGAAAAGAATCCAATCCGATCCGACCTCATACATACTACGAAGTACGGGACTATGTAGGGACGGGAAAAAGGAGCGGCTGGACGTTCGGAAGCACGCCCATCGAAAACAGAGAAGAAGGCCAAAAAGACCTCTCGCCTCACAAAAATACGCATATATTGCCACCGCCCGCCAGGCAAGAATGCGGACGCGTGAGCATATTCTTACCTAACTCGACTTGATACCCCAGATTTACGCACTCACGCACGTTTACGGAGGCTCCAAAACTCTGGTTGCTCATATGCTTTTTCTTAGCTTGTATATGTTTCAAGGTGCGAAGGGGACTTGCTCTTTGATAGCGGCGTTTCTCGAGAGCGACGGCGCGGGCGGGCGAAAAACCCAAAAGAGGCTGCATTCATGGGCTCGCGAGAGCTCTTGTCGACATCATATATATCATTCCTATATTTTGTATAGCAGAAAATGGCAAATCAGAGAACTCGCAAAAAAGCCTTCATGGAGCAGTAGTGCCAACGTGACGGAAGTTGTAAGATGTCTACTTTTTGAGGCAGGGAAACTCCATCTCATTTTGTTGTTGGGATTCGCTCAAATCGTACAGGGACATACAAACAACCAACTACTGGAACACAAACGTGATCACATCGCATCAGACATGATGAAACTCGTTTTTTCGTCTTTATGATTGAAAAATCAAAGCTCATCATGCTCGCTCTCAACCTCAACCTTCTTCTCCCTCGCCTGCTCGTTCTTCTTCATAATCCTCTCGTACTCGTCGTCATCAATCTCCTCAAACTCAAAGTCCATACCCTCAGGCATCTGATTCTTCAACTGCTCGTACATGTCCTGAGGGTCACCACCAGCGGCAGCATCAGCCTTTGGCGCCTCGAACTTGACTTCCTCAGCGGGCAGAGCGTCGCGGGGAACGATAATATTATCCGGAAGCTTCGACTTGGCCACGTCGTCCATGCGAATCGCGTCGATCCAGGACTCAATGCTGGTGGTAGTGAGGCCTACGGAGGCGTCGAAGTGGCGGTACCAGCCGCGCTTGCCGTTGAGGGCGATGAGCTCGATTCCTTCTGAAAGAGAGAGGAGGGAGCGTAGGGCGGTTGCTTGGCTGTTGGAGGCGGGAAGCTGGTAAAAGGGGAAGAGGAAACGTTTGGCGGCTTCATGCTTGTGGTGGATCTCACTGAGAGCTGTAACTGCGCCGGTGGACTCGGTGGTGGGCTCGTTGTTGGCGGGGAGGAGGGCGAGAATGCAGGTTGAGGCTTTGTCATTTAGACACTTCTGTTGTAGGGATAGTCCATCCGGCAGGGAAGAGATGGGAGTAGCAGCCGGGATTGGGACGGGAGTGTGCGAACCCTTGACCTTAGGATCAGGAGAGGCGGTTGGGTTGGATTCGTCGTCAAGGGTTTCGGCGGTTTGGGACGCAGGTGATGCCGAGCCCTCTGAGCTGGCGTGGGAGGCGGACGCCTTGGAGAATGACGAGGAGGCACTGCTGCTCTTGCTCTTCTCTTTCTTGTCGGCGGAGGAAGACTTCGCCTTCTTAGGAGCCGGGTCCGGGTTGGGAGTGGCGGCTTGCGAGAGGAAAGCGACCATAGGCTCCTTTTTCATGTCACCATCGTACTTGATCGCGTCTTTGCCCTCGCCAGGAAGAAGGACAAGCGTAGGGAACTTGGTGATTCCGAACTTCTCGACGGCCTGTGTCTCCTTGTTCCTAACCTGAGCCACATCGATACCGCCCAAGAAGTCGATGGCCAGTGACTTCAATAGAGCGCTGACAACTCCCTTGTCGGAGAACAAGATAGCTCTGGGGCTCTGACTTGCCGACCAAGCCTCAACTTCCGCGTCCTTCAATCTCGTGACATGGTTGGGAATCTTGTCAATGACAGCGTCCACAATGGCCTTCGCGCTCCGTGCACCCTGGTAGTCCTCGACCATGGGCTTGCCAGCCTTCTTTCCAGGCCTCACGATCTTCAAAGTAGGGAAGCCCTTGACACCCATTGAGCCACACAGCGGCTTGTTGGCTTCTTCATCGCAGTTGACAGCGGCGACTTTGGCGAGACCAGAGAGTGATTTGGCGGCTTTCTCGAAGGCGGGCTTGAGGCTTTGGCAGTGGCCGCACCAGGGGGCGTAGAACTCGACAATGCTCGTGTGGTTGCTGCGGTTGATGTTCGCGTCGAAGTCTTTGGTGCTGAGCTGCAGGACGGGCGAGCCCTTGTTGTAGAGGCCGGCTGCGAGGGTGGAGGGAGCCAGCAGCAGCGAGATGGTCGCGGCTTTCCAATGCATGTTGGATGACTGGGAGGATGGCTGATTGATGTGAGTGAGAAGACACTTAGCTGGAAGGGGTGGAAGCAAGCAGCATCTGGCTGGGAGTGCCTGTATATGTCAGGTCGTGAATGCTACAACGTGGCCTGTACGCTGTCGCCCTCGGACGCGCGCTTGACAGCTCCAGGTGAAGCTCCAGCTCGTGTTGCAGCTCACGTCATCGCTTGCTTGCTTTGCTTTGCGGGGAAACACCTTGATCCACCACGAAACACCTCACTTACACTACACCTCACGTATATCGCAAACAACACAACTGCCACTGGCCGTCTTTCAGAAGCTGTCACCAATCGAGGCAGTAACACCTACAACCACGCATCCGCCATGGCCAGCAACATCCCAGCCATCATACGGCCCGAGGTCCAACGCTTCGCAACACGAGCTGCACAGCTTGAGAAATACCGCCCCGTTGTCTCATACTGGCTAGAGTACTTCATTCTGCAGGTCATTCTGAACAAGCAGCTACACACCACCGACGATGAGGTCCAGGCCTATGCTCTCCAGCTCATGGACAAGCTGGAAGCCTACAAGACCAACAACGCCTCCAACGACGCTGTAGTAGACGATGTCGCTGCAAAAGCATACATGGAGGAGTTCGCACTCGAGACATTCCAAAGGGCCGAAACTGCGCAACGCGAGAACAAAGTGACGAGATCGACGGCCGACACCTTCCAGGCAGCAGCCACTTTCTTGGACGTGCAGACTATTTGGGCACCACTCGAGGGAGAGTGTGCAGCAAAGAGCAAGTTCGCAAAGTTCCACGCGTTGAGGATAGCAAAAGCTTTAAAGGCAGGAGAAGACCCAAATGCGACAAACCCGGTTATTGAAGAGCCGGCAAAGCCAACGGAGGACGAGGAGGGCATTGAGGCTGAGTTGAAAGAACTGGAGGGCTCTGCGCCGGCACAGGGAGGACATCTAGGAGTGTACAAATCACCGACTGCAGAAACTGTGCCAAACAGTGTGCAACCTTCACGGCCACAATCCACATTGCAAGGCGGACCTTCAGCGCCGCCAGTCCTACCCGCACAGAACATCAACGAGCCTCCGACGAACCAGCCCGAGGTCTCGCCCGTCGAGTCAACAGACGCAGCCGCTCGGACCGGATCGATAGGAGGCGGATACTTTCCCTCTGTACCCTCGGGAACCTCCGGCTACAAACCTCCAACTGTCGAAGTTGGAGCACCAATGGACACAGACATGGACGTTGACAACGACACACAGCTTCCGTCGGCACCTCCGGCGGATCCTTCCAGCTTCTACACCTCACAGCAACCTCCAAATACTCTTCCTCCGGGCACAGCACCTTCTGACCGTCCCACAGCTCCAACTCCGCACACCGCAGCAGCGCACACACCACTGCAACCTCCTGTGCAAACCCCAGCTCTGCAGTCCCCATTCACTCCAGTTCCGCCACCAGCACCGTCACAGCCCGCCAAATCGACTCTGATGCCACCACCTCCCGCACCTCCTGCAGGTGGCTACAGAACCGATGATGAGTCCGTGATGGCAGCTCAGAAGCACGCCAAGTGGGCAATCTCTGCGCTGAACTTCGAAGATGTGCCGACAGCTGTGAAGGAATTACGAATTGCCCTGCAGAATTTGGGTGCATCATGAATGGAATCAAATTGATAGCATGTGAGTATAGTACAGTGCACGCTTACAATGAACATATCAGAAGCCACGAACATGCATAGATCGAGTATCTGTGCGGGCTCCTTTTTTTTTTTTTTTTTCTATCCACGAACGTCTAGGCGCGCTTATGTGACCATTTCCATCTCGTGCTATTGTATACTTGTTTCTCACGCCTCGCTCTTACCCCTGAAGTACCATATCACTTCAGTCCTTCCCTTGTAAACCGAGAACACCTACAAAACAATGGCGCCTGCCCACGGCACAGCAGTAGCGAACCATCCGCAAAATCAACTCAACATCAACAACAGCAAAACATTCGCAATTCTCACACGAAACACCTTCAACGCAAACATCGCATCAGTTCACACACATTCATACTAAAGCAGCCCACACGCTCCTTGCCACCACCCAAACTAGTACAAAACCAGCACTCACTACCATCATGGGTCTATTCTACCTCCTTGGCGCAATGACATTCGTTGTCGCCATCGCTCTCTGCACCGTCATCAACAGGGTCTACAAACCTAAACACGTGCCTGCCCCACTTCCTCCGAAGGATCGGAAGAGGAAGAAGGGCAAGAAGGGAAAGAGCGGTGGAGGGAAGGGATTTAAAACGAAGTTCGTGCCGATACACGTGGAGCCAGATGAGAACGTGCCTGAGGAGGATGCCGAAGAGTTGGAAGACGAGATGATGGTCCAGACAGGCACGACTGGTCAGCTTACCTTGACTCCGAATGGCGAGTCCATGAATGGGACGACTGCTGTGAATACTCCGAAGAAGACCAACTCGAGTCCAGATGGCGAATTGGATCGTATGTCGCCGGCTGTCCACGTTGACACGAAATCTTCCTCAATTCCGAATGGCGAATTGGAGAACCAAATGGCTACTGCGAAGGTCTCCAGGCAGCCTGCTGCGACTGCAACCGATGGCTTGGAAAGCCAAGCGCCTGTCGCAAACGCCTCGACACAGACGACCGCATCAGCATCAAAAGAGTCTGCTACGACCGTGTCTAAGCAGCCTGCTTCGACCTCACCCGACGAATCGCATTATCACACGCCTGAAAACGGAACCCCAAATCAAGTCCTCTCGACGCCCGGCAAGAAGTCAAGAAAGAAGAAAGCTCGCCACCTACCTCTAGCCCCACCATCCCAATCTTCCGCCACGAGAGCAAGCGACGATATCGAAACTCCCACTCACACTACCCATCCAATCCCAGCTGCAGAATTCATCCCCCTCTTCTCCCTCGCAGAGCCAGGCAACGTCGATCAAACCGTAAGCCCACCCACCCTCCACTCACTCCATCCATCCACTCCAAACCACAGCTCAACTAGTTGAGGAGGGAGGTTAAGGGTGGGGATGATGTTGTGGTGAGGGAGATTGAGGAGCTTTCGCCAGGCTTCTAGACTCTTAATCACTAGTGTTGTAAACGTCTTGGGTCAAAATCCTGGAAGACAACGCTGTGAGAAAGTAGTCATATTCGTTTTTTGTTACTTTTTGCCCATTCTCCGTTGCTAGATACATTCTTCATGATCGCATTCTCATACACATATTACGTCCCCCATCTCTACTGGTTAGTAGGCATGTTCACCTTCGCCTTCGTGCTAACCGCATCGTCCGCCTTCCAGAAGCTAGTCACAGTCTTCTGCTGTGTGTAGAACTGCACACCAGGCTTGCCGTAGAAGGTGTTCGCTCCGCCTCCAGCGACGGACTTCTTGTTGCCAGTGAAGGAGAACATGGGCAAGGGGACGGGAATGGGGACGTTGATTCCGACCTGGCCGGCTTCGATCTCTTTCTGGAAGCGAGTTGCGGTTGCGCCAGAGCGCGTGAAGATTGCGGTGCCGTTGCCGTATTCATTGGCGTTGATGAGGGAGATGGCATCGTCGAGGGAGGGGACGTTGATGCAGACCAGGACGGGGCCAAAGATCTCTTCTTTGTAGCAGGTCATTTCGGGGGTTACGTTGGTGATGATTGTGGGGCCGACCTGCGAGGGTTGCGTTAGTCTTCGTTCTGTAAAGCTCGATATCGTAGCTAACTTACCCAGTTGCCGTTGGGGTACTTCGCGGGCTTCTGGCCGCGACCATCGAGCAGAATGGTGGCACCCTCCTTCTCGGCGGTGGCGATCAAGTCCTCGATGCGCTTCTTAGCCTGGGGCGAGATCACAGGGCCAAGGTCGGCGCCCTCCTCGAAACCACCGTTCATGGAAAGCTCCTTGGCGCGCTCAGCGATCTCAGGAGCCCAGTCCTTAGTCTCACCAACGAGAACGAGAGTGCTAAGGGCCATGCATCTCTGGCCAGCGGCACCGAATGCGGCACCGGAAATGGCATTGAGAGCGTGGTTCTTGTTGCAGTCGGGAAGGACTGCGGCGTGGTTCTTCGCGCCCAAGTTGGCCTGTACACGCTTGCCGTTGGCAGAGCCGCGGGTGTAGATGTATTCACCGGCCTTGTTGGAGCCGACGAAGGAGATGGCCTTAATCTTAGGCTCGTCAATGATGAAGTCAACGGTCTTAGCCGAGCCGTGGATGATGTTGATTACGCCTGGAGGGAAGCCAGCCTTCTCGGCGAGCTCAGCCAAGATCATTGTTGCGCCAGGGTCACGCTCAGAGGGCTTAATAATGCAGGTGTTGCCAGTGATGGTGGCAATGGGGATGGTCCAGAGAGGGATCATGGCAGGGAAGTTGAACGGGCAGATAGCTGCAACAACACCGAGCGGCTCGCGGTAAGACCTGGTCTCCATATCCTTTGCGACTTCAAGAACCTCACCAGTGATCTGGGTAGTGATGCCGCAAGCAGTCTCGGCGACCTGCAGACCACGAAGGACGTCACCCTTCGCATCGGCGAAGGTCTTGCCTTGCTCGAGAGTGATGCTCGCAGCCAAGCGGTCCCAGTTCTCCCTAATCAATGCCACGTATTTGAACATGAGCTGTTGTCTGTGGAGGATGCTCGTAGCCCTCCACGCCGGGAAGGCCGCCTCAGCGCTGTCCACGGCAGCCTTGAGCTCAGCATCTGTGCTCTGCGGAACTCTTGTAACCAGCTCGTTCGTCGCAGGGTCGTGCAGGTCGATCCATTGAGTAGCCTGGGATTTGACAAACTTGTTGTCGAGGAAGTTGGTGGTGTCTATGGGCTGGGAGACCTTCTCGTGGGTGGTCGGGTATTGAGATGGCGAGGATGCTGCCGAGGTCGTGGCCTGGAGGTGTGAGGTGGTCGCATGCAGTCTGCGGACAGCGATTTTGCTGGCGTCCACTGATTGTGGCATTCTGGTTACACGGCGTGCTGTGCTTACTGCTGACGGGCGGAGGGATAGGCTCTGGAGTGTCCTCGTCGACAATGCGCGGCGAGCGGCCATGATGTGCTTCTCAACCCGACTGGAGTTGAACTGAAGGCACTTCGAAGGTCAATGTCAGAAAGGATGGAAACGAGAAGATGAGCGTGCAATGAGCACTGGCAACGAGAAGCAATTATGGTACTGTTACCTCTCGGCTATCAACCTCGGGCGTGATTGATCGGCGTTCTCTCCACAGTACCCTCCACTCCGCACGCACGCACTCGGCCTATGACAACACTCTTGTCTCGGCAAGGCGCCAGGGCACTCTCGGTTTAGATCACATCTGGCAGGTGCTTGCGACGCGTTGTGAATTACATCCGCTTGCAGGGCGTGCTGCCATCGGATATCTTGTTTACAAAATGCGGTCGTTTTCATCGGGGTGTGGTGGCTAAGTCTGTTCGAACCGACCGTCCGTCCATCGTATACCTGACCCTTCCGCCAGCGAGCAACGAGGACCTACTATCATGATACATACCGCGATAGCATGAATTCCAGAGACTGCATCGCTGGAGTACCAATAGAAAAGACTTTCTGCGACCATATTCCTTATACTATTACTTATATTGACTTAAACTATCGCAGTTCCCTAAACAGGTCACTTACATAATCTGTCGCCTAATGAGACGAGACTTAACAACGCTCTCCCGCCTAGTCGATCTGTTTGTCTGGCGGTTCGAAAGATGTGTTGTATATCCGCTGTTTCTGAAAGAAGAATTCTTGCTCCACGCCGAAAGTCAACGTTGGCGATGCTTTCTACTAATTTAGGTTCAACGAGTTCACTTGGGTTGCATTAGTTATCTGGCTTGCGGCTGAACAGTAACATCCCACTCTCAGCCACCAGAAGGAGGAGAGTACGACATCTCGATCGTCCTCTACATAGTCTCACGTAACCTCAATATACCTTGACATCTATTACAGAGAGCGGGCTAAGCTGCCCACCTGGAATCCAAGATGCACAGCTATAAGTTCGCTCCAAGTTCAACCCTTCAACCACGATCCCTAACAAGAGTAGGGTGGAGCACACCGATAGGCCATGGCTCATCCATAGTCTTCCGTCGCCTCCGCGACTTCTACAACACATTCACGGTCCTCTGTACGCTCATCGCAGCTCTGTCCGCCGGCGTGCTGACTTTCGACGAGGTATGTTCGATTCAGCCTTGTCTATTAACACACCTAAACTGCGTCATACTAACCGGCTTCATCAACAGTTCCACCCAACAAGCACCAAACTTCAACGCCTTGCAGAAGGCTTCCTCGTCTCATCTACCTCAACCGCCGTGATAGCAGCTATGCTCGGCACCATGCTACTGTTCCGCTTTGAGGGTCATAAGAGCGCTAGCCGCAAGGATCTTGCGCTTGCATGGGCCCCTCTTATAGTCATAGACTGGTCCATCTTGTCATTCTTGGTCGGGCTTATTGTTTGGTACGTTGACAAGAACTCGGGCTGGCGAGGCTCGATTGATGGCGCGACTACAGGGCTGTGTTTGGCTTTCTCTACGTGGGTTAGTGTGGATATGTGGTTTGCTATCAAGCGGACGGGTGGGCTAGGGAAAGAAGATGTCGTTTTCATTGATGCTAACAACGCGAGAAGCGGAAAGAGTTGAAAGCGTTGTCGGCGTGAAGCAGACTTGAGTCATAAGAAGTTCAGATAGAAGATAGTCGCGAGAGTAAGGTTTGTGATAACATAGTATTTCGAGCCTGGTTAATGAGCTCAAATTGATCTAGTGCAATGCAGCACTCTTCGACCCCCTCATGGCCAAGGAGACGTAATTCCCGATGCCGTGTAGCGTGGACAACGGCCAGCTGTTTGGGGATAACAAAGTCCTCGTTTGGGTGTTTGTATCGAGATATGGTTTGTTGAATGTGATAGACGCAATGATAGGCACAGCTAAGCTCACAGGTCATCATATGTCAGCACAATCCGTTCTTCACATTAGCTAAGACAGGGTGTGAGTGTGAAAGTAGGGAGTTAGTGTGAAGACACATGGATAAAGTCGCGACGTTGCCGTCTTGCAGATGGAGCGCGTGCAAGTGAACGCCCCTCGGCCCGTGCTCGCCAACCCCACCGTTTAGCGCAGCGGGAAACTCTAAGCTCTTGAGCAACATCCACGATTGCCAGCTGGCAGTTCGTCGTTCCTCGGTCCCTTAATATCAAGCCTTGTTGCCTCTGACTTGAGCACCCTCTCCCCATCTCTTCCACTCCACAACCTCACATACCCACACATATACCCAGCAGCTCGAGCTTGTTCTCGCTGCCACCTCCTCACAATGCGTGCTGCCTCCATCCTCGCGCTCGGCTGCTACGCCGCAGTCTCGTCCGCAAAGGACATCCTCGACGACATTGACGAGTCCGCCCAGGAGGCCTCCAGCTCTGTCGCCTCCGCCGTTGAGTCGGCCACCTCGTCAGCCGTCGAGAAGCCCACATTCACAGTGAGTACAGCCATTGGCAGCTACACCCTTCCATAAATCGCAATGCTAACCCGCCACCCCAGCCCACAACTCTCAAGGCTCCCTTCTTGGAGCAGTTCACCGACGACTGGGAATCCAGGTGGAAGGTCTCACACGCAAAGAAGGAGGGTACCGAGGAGGAATGGACTTACAACGGCAAGTGGTCCGTCGAGGAGCCCAGTGTCCTCCGCGGCATTGACGGCGACAAGGGTCTCGTCCTCAAGGACAAGGCTGCCCACCACGCCATCTCCAGCAAGTTCGACAAGCCCATCACCAACAAGGATGACACCCTTGTCGTCCAGTACGAGGTCAAGCTCCAGGCCGGCCTCGAGTGCGGTGGTGCCTACATGAAGCTCCTCCAGGACAACAAGGCCCTTCACGCTGAGGAGTTCTCCAACGCCTCGCCCTACATCATCATGTTCGGTCCCGACAAGTGCGGCTCCACCAACAAGGTCCACTTCATTTTCCGTCACAAGAACCCCAAGACCGGCGAGTACGAGGAGAAGCACCTCAAGAACACCCCCATGGCTCGCATCACCAAGCAGTCTTCTCTCTACACCCTCATCATCAAGCCTGACCAGACCTACGCCATTAAGGTCGACGGTGAGCAGGTCCGCGAGGGCTCTCTTCTTGAGGACTTCCTCCCCGCCGTCAACCCGGCTGAGGAGATTGACGACCCTAACGACACCAAGCCCGAGGACTGGGTCGAGGAGGCCAAGATTGCCGACCCCGATGCGACCAAGCCCGAGGACTGGGACGAGGACGCTCCTTACGAAATCGTCGACGAGGATGCCGAGAAGCCCGCCGACTGGCTCGAGGAGGAGCCTGAGATGATCCCCGACCCTGAGGCCGAGAAGCCCGAGGACTGGGACGACGAGGAGGATGGTGACTGGGATGCTCCTCTTGTTCGCAACCCCAACTGCGACACCGTTTCTGGCTGTGGCCCCTGGACCAAGCCCATGAAGGCCAACCCTGCCTTCAAGGGCAAGTGGACCGCTCCTCTCGTTGACAACCCTCTCTACAAGGGCGTTTGGGCTCCCGCCAAGATCGCCAACCCTGACTACTTCGAGGACAAGACCCCGGCCAACCTTGAGCCCATGGGTGGTGTAAGTGAAAAAGTGTAGCCAACTTGCCAAAAGAGCACGCAGCTAACAAATCCCCATAGATCGGTTTCGAAATCTGGACCATGCAGAACGACATCCTCTTCGACAACATCTACATCGGTCACTCCATTTCCGACGCCGAGAAGCTCGCCCAGGACACCTTCGACGTCAAGAAGGCCGTCGAGAAGGCCCAGGAAGAGGCCGACAAGCCCAAGAAGGACGAGAAGGACGAGAAGAAGTCCCCTCTTGACATGACCTTCATGGACGACCCCGTCGCCTACACCAAGGAGAAGGTCAACCTCTTCGCCGCCATCGCCCAGCGCGACCCCATCGAGGCCATCAAGTTCGTTCCCGAAGTCGCCGCCGGTATCGCTGTCGGTTTCGTCTCTCTTCTCCTCGTCCTCCTCGGCCTCTTCACCGGTGGCGCCGCCGCCGCTCCCAGCAAGGAGCAGGTCAAGGCCAACGCACAGCAGGCCAAGGCCAAGGCCAACCAGACCAAGGAGCAGGTCGCTGACGCCGTCGCGAGTGGTACCGAGAAGGCGAAGGCTGAGGTCAACAAGCGCAGCACTAGGAGCTCGGAGCAGTAGATCGAGGTCTCTGCTTGCTAAGATGATTTGTTTTGCCCTTTGTGTTTAAAAGCTGCTTTGCCATTGCTACAACGTGAATAACATGATTACCCGAGAATGCGCGGTGGTGGAGAAGACTGAAGGAGTATCTATACAGATAGTCCACGCTTCCCTTTGCCGATCTAATTTATAGGTTGGTAGAAGGGAGTCGGATGGGAAGGAAAGAAGGACCTACGAGTGTGTGTGAATGAATTGAAAGTCAAACAAATGTTACGATCCTTTTTTCCCCTACCTTCGAACAGATATGCTGGACGTTTACTGTACGCTATTGTCGGTTTTGGGCCCCGGATGGCTTGATCCCACGCATCGTTCTGGCCGTTGGTAGAAAGCAATTATGTAAGCTACAGCCAAATCGGCACGGAGCCAGCTGGAAACTCGGCATCTAATATCCGTCCTCCACTCCAAGCGTCTTGATGGGGCGCACGCGAGCAACGCCTAGAACTACTAGACAAATCCACAAGACACGAAACACGAAACAACACACGTTGCGATAAGGCAAGGTAGCCTCGGCTGGAACGGCGCCTGCTTGGAGAACGAATTCGCTTCCGCGGAATGCTCCCTGTATTTTTGAGTGCGGTGCCTGAAAGCTGAGCCTCACGCCAATCTCCTCTTTCATCCATTCTGATTTCACTATTGCGTGCAAGCCCAAAGTCAAAATTCATCCGACGATCGCCGCTCGCTGTCCGCCATCTCTAGGAGGCGAAAAACATCATCATCACTTTCTTACTCAGAACATTCCGGCAGTAATATCAAGCAAGAAAATCAAAAAGACACACTCTCTGGAGGAAAATCCAAACCGCCATCAAAGAAAATCTCTCGAAAGACAAATCCTCCATTCCCAGGAAAATCTTAGAAAAACTCCCAATTTACCACGGAATATAGAACCCCGAAGAGACTATCAATCACCATGGCCGCACCGCCCTCCGTCTCGACCGCCGACCTCTCAGGCACCTACACGCTGAACGGCAAGCTCTCGGACTCCATGGACGCGGTGCTGAAGATGCAAGGTGTCGGCTGGCTCGTGCGGCAAGCAGCTGCATACAGCACGATTACTGTGACCATGAAGCAGTATGCCAAAGACGACACGGTGTGTCTTGACGTCGACCAGGTTAGCACGGGTGGAATCAGGAGTAAGGAGGAGCGGGTGTTGAACTGGGAGTGGCGGGAGAAGGACGATAGGATTTGGGGAAAGGTCAGGGGCAGGGCGAGGTGAGTTTCCTTCTCTTCCCTGGTTATGTTTGCTGCCGATTAATCGAGGTGATATACTTGCTTGCAAAGCTCTCTTGGACTGACTGTCTCCTTTAGGATCATCAAGCTGTCCGACTTGGAGGCAGACGAGTTTCTGAAGTCCGGCTGGTCACAAGACACCGCTGAGGGTAACGTTATCGAAATGCAAGTCGAAAGCATGACCGACACATGGACTGCCCAGCAAACATGGGGCATGGCTGAGATCAACGGCGAGAGGAGGCAGGTCAGGAAAGTGCTGGCCGCGAAGGGAAGCAAAGTGCATAAGATCAGCATTGTGTACGACTACATTTCGAAATGATGATGACGATGATGACTGAGTCTGTATTTACGGCTGGCTGTATATAGACATAGAAATGATTTCCTCTGGCGCGATGCTGTTTCGCGTGGAGTGTGACCTTTATGATGCCATCTGCGATGATCTGGGAGTTCCTGGTGTGACATGCAGGGTTATCTGTAGGCACTGTTAATGAGATTTCTCCACACATGGCTGCTGTAGTGTGGTGACTTGTAGGATATTGAGTCAGAGAGAAGATTAAAGGTCCACATCAACCGGTATAAGATCGGCGCCTGGGTAAGTGCCATGAAGACCAAACCCAAAGCTCCAATCCGTAAGACTTTAGGACTAAGGATGACAAAAAAGGTTTCTCATCATTACGGGCGTGTGTAAATGGGAACGGGCGTGCTTACCTATGAGCCAAACATCCTGATAATATTGGTTTGCATAGCGGCGAATTCTTGCAGGAGCAAAATGCTTTCGTCGACAAGATAGCATCGAACGACCTGATTGCTTGAAACGACTTGGCTGCTGGCTACGTTCAATCGTCTTCGTAGGAGATTATCTTCCGGCCTGGCATCGAAGGCGGAAGTTTCGATGGTTGTGGCGCAAGCTCCTCGTCGCCATAGTCCATTGACACTTTGGTATCTCTATGCTCGTCGAGTTCGCGGACCATCCGACGATGCGTCATAGCCCCATGCATAGGATCTTGCGCATCGATGAAGTCCTCCCATTTGCGTTTATGTCTTTGGTCGTACGGTATCTCTGCCTCGCGCTGGCGCGACCGTGGCGAAAGCGCGCGTAAAAGTTGTGTGCTTCTGCTTCGACTGCTCTGTGAATGCTGCTGCTTCTTTGGTTTTGTATGTGACTTCGATGGCTTGTGCGCTGCCGTTGCTTTGCTGATGCAAAGTTCGTCTTCGAGACTTGATGCATCTGAAACGGGCGATTGAGGAACCGGATTAGGCATATCGCACGTCACAACTTCAGGAGGCTCGTAGTCGTCGTCGTCATCGTCATAGTCTTCTTGCTCCTCGTCAAGTGATTCGCTCTCAAGTCGAGCTCGGTGCTCTCTTTTGAGCTGTTCCATTTCCGAGTGGCGGAACATCGCGATCTGTTCGTCGGTGAGGGTACGCTTTACGCCATCCTCGTACCAGCCGAGACCGTCATCATCCAGATCCTCGAATTCAGGCCGATAGTTGAGCGCCTGCTCCGGGTCCACGAAGAAGGTGTCGGGTTTAGTATTGTCGCCAAAATGAGAAAATTGGAAAGAAAGGAGATCGTCCTTACCACAGTCAGTACCTACCGTGTGAAGGGATAACTATGGAAAGGTTACCTCTGTGACGACTGGAATGGTCAGCGGCCGGGTTTGATCTTCCATCGTGGCAGCTTTTGCGGCTCGCTTGTCTGCTTTGCGCGCGGCGACCTTGGCTTTAGTTGCTTGCGCCCAGTTTCGTCGCCGAGATGCTTTCCCGTGAGGCATCTATGCCAGCCAGCGGACGGACGGCTTTCAGCTGAGCTCAGTAGCAGTGTGCATCAGTAACTGTGCGCCGGTGATGGCAAAGTTGGACATCGGGGTGAAGTTGGTCGGGTTGTATACGTTATCTGTGTTGATGTCGTGAGTAGAAGAGCGCAGTGAAAGTTAAACGAGCAAGCGCGAAGACGCGGAAGGAGCGGGAACTTCCGAGCTCAATGAGGCAGACCACACCTCTTCTCATTTACATTGTTTCCTTCATCAAGATACCTTAGCTATTCAAGAATGCGCAGGATCTACCCAGATCATCAGCCCTTCTCTTGATCTTAACATCCTACGGTGAGAATCTGCCGGCTCGCTCGCGATCTTCAGGCACTCGCTCGCATAAAACGCGCCATTCGTACTAGCGCGTCAGACTGCGGCCGTCGCATTCGATCCGACGAAAGTCTACAGTACCGGCCAAAGTCTATGACGTCGCTCCGGACGAGACCATAAGATATTATATATGTACTCTGCGCTCACCCATCAACCTTGAGAGTACCCTAAAGCATTCAAATCATCGAAGGTCCGATCAGGATCTATCACAAAAAGCCATGGCGACCCATCCTCCCGTCCACGTCCTGGACGACTACTATCTAGCCATCACGCTCATCATCACCGTGGCATATCAGCTCATAGGCTTCGCGATCGCCTTTACCTTCAAGTTCGACAAGATCACAGACTTCATGGGAGGCTCCAACTTCGTCATACTGGCCATCATCACCCTTGCCATGGGCGGATCCACTGATCCCAGGCAAATTGTCGCATCGATCTTCATCATGCTCTGGGCCGCTCGCCTCTCAGGCTTCTTACTGTTCCGTATCCTGAAGACTGGCAAAGACGACCGTTTCGACGACAAGCGCGACAAGTTTTTCCCATTCCTTGGTTTCTGGGTCTTCCAGATGCTCTGGGTTTGGACCGTCTCACTCCCAGTGACCATCCTGAACAGCCCCAATGTGCTCAGAGTGGCGCAGCCGTCTTTCGGCAAGGCAACAGACATCATCGGAATCATCATTTGGGCGCTGGCCTTCGGTCTCGAGACAATTTCAGACGCCCAGAAGTACCGCTTCAAGCAGGGACCTGGTCAGCAGCCAGGCGCTGTATGCGATGTTGGCTTCTTCAAACTGAGCAGACATCCCAACTACTTCGCAGAGATTATGACACAAGTCTGTATGTGTAATTCTGAGCCCAAAATACGTCGCTCGATTACTTGACTGACCGTGAATTACAGCTATCTATATCATCGCAGTCACGCCCGCGAGCTACGGCGCCCTGTCCTCTGGTAGCGGAGCTTACGCCGCGCTATATGCCAGCTGTGTCGGCTGGATCCTTCTCACTACGCTTCTGCTCTTCGTCTCTGGTCTGCCGCTGCAAGAGCGTCCTGGCGCGAAGAAACGCTACGAGAAAGGCGTCGGCTGGCCAGAGTACGAGAAGTACCTCCACGACACCAGCATCCTCATTCCGATGCCTCAAGCCATCTGGCGCAACTTGCCAGTCATCGTGAAGCGTACTGTTGGCTGTGAGTGGCCAATGTACGTCTTCGACCCGGCAAAGCACGCAGACCAGAGCAAAGTCCAGAGCCGAGAAGCAGAGGAGGGAAGACATGAGAGTCAGGGTGAGAACAGAGCGAGTACCGAGCCTCTTAATTAGCTGGAGATCCTGGAGGATAATGTCACAAGCACTAATGCTTTAATGTTTATTGATAATTTGATACAATGATAGACTGATCGACCGTTGGATAATAACCATCGAAATACAAATCATTCTTTTCTCAAGTCCAGTGATCGACTAGAGTTTGTCGAATGAAGTAACCGGAAGCAGACGGTTG
This sequence comes from Cladosporium austrohemisphaericum, assembly GCA_022813715.1. Lineage (NCBI taxonomy): Eukaryota > Fungi > Ascomycota > Dothideomycetes > Cladosporiales > Cladosporiaceae > Cladosporium > Cladosporium austrohemisphaericum. The sequence continues at coordinate 347,761 of JAKLLY010000025.1, forward strand.
TTTAACGCCCTCACCTGACAGGCCAATACATGAGAAAAACATCTACAGAACCGACATCAAGCAACGCCTTTATCGTTCTTCCTGGCCGCAACCTGCGCTTTGCCAGCAGGTTTTCCGTGTCCTCCTACCTCATCTCGACCAATGTTGTGACCACCTGGATTCATTTTAATGCCATTGCCAGCTTTGTCGCGTGCCTGTGTGCCAGCCACTATTCCTAGGCGCACTTTCTCGCGCGGGTCGATGTCGTTGACGAAGTGATCGATACTGTAAGCATGATGCCTGTCTGGGCTGAGAGTCTTTGGCAGACGACCCATGAGCGAGCGAGTCCAGTCCGGCGACGAAGAGGTGCTCCGCTGGGTGCTTGAAAGCTTGTTGTGGTTGGCGAGGGCGGTCTCATCGTCAAGTGTACTCGGCGGCGTATCGACACAAGTGTCTGCGGGAGAGAAAGCTATTGGCTGGCGAAGGGCTTTCGCTTCGATTGCAGTGCCATTTGGAATGGCATCTTTCCGTCTAGGAAGACATGAGTTTGACATACAGTATCGTTTTTGTTCTGAGGATTACTAACGCTTTCTTCTCGCTGACCCGATGGCCACGAGATCTGGGTTCATGGCTATTCTCGGCAAATGGCGAGTTCATGCGCCGGTACTGCTTGAGGTAGCGAGATGAAAGAAGATCGAGTAGTATCATACGCTGACAAAAACGGCGGTGGCTTCCTGCAATTTTCTGGCCTTTTATATTGCTGTAATCTTCGCGTGACACGGTCTGGCTCGGCATCAACAATGCTGCACGACATCACTGCCACGAGCACTGCCGCAGGTCGCAAGAGCCAGCTGCCACAAGTCTGCGTAGGGACATGAAGTCCCAATCGTGCATGTTACCTTACCAATTAGAACAACCAAAAGTCACAACTGCTGCCTGGGTACCGATCCTACGTGTGCTCCGGTCGTAGTGAACGTTTTGAAATTCAGCATGGATGCAAGTAGCCACAACGCGTTATGCCTGAGCCCTGTATCGCAATGTGATTTCGTGCTCATCTCCTTCATCCTGTTAGCAAGATTGAAACTTCGGATGAGTTGCTGAAAGGGATCGGCAGGCCGATGAGCTCAATGACAAAGCCATGTCGAGACTTTGATGGGCTCTCCTAGCCGATACGTTACCGATCGTTCCAAAATAATGTCTTGCTACGGCCATGTTTCTTGGGGCAAGAATCCATCTATGCCGAGTAAGAAGACAAAGCATGAACCACTGCCTTCTCACGATGTCCGTTTCCCCGGTGAGCTGGTACGCGGGAAAAACGCCACCAAATCGACAATGAAGTGAAGTTCTGCATCAGGCGTCCAGGGCGCAGGTATGTGTTCCTGTCGATCCCAGCACCAATCCGAGCGCGTCAATTGTCCATATGGTACTATGACGGACGGCCAATTGTACTCCGACACGTTGTTACATGCAGAAACACAGTGCTCGGCCGATGCTGTACTGCGATGCCAAGTATGCAGTAGCACTCCTCGTGCGTCGTCATACATTTGAACCTGGTGGGTTCCAGCACGCGGACAAACCCATCAACCAAGACCGTGAGATTCGGGTTCTCGCATATCGGTGACCAAATCGACTCGACGGAGGATCTGATCCGATAAGGGGTACATGTAGACCAGGCAACGTTTGAGCCATCGATGTCACCGGACTCGTCACAGTGTGGTCATGACGAGAAGACTGTTGTACGCCTTTGTCGATGATGCCTCAGAGCATTCGGGTACCTGCACAAACATTAGTTCTTTATGGCCGAGTGCAGATGATGACACCGCAGCAGCCAAATAGTGAGCCAATCGAGTAAACAGCCATGCCTGTTATGCGTCGCGATATATTCGCACGCGGCAATAAGGTCTAGAGCATTCCCGTGATTGACATGTCGGTCGTGTGTCTTGCAGTGCGGCAGCAGCTTCAGCCACGTAGGCACTCGGCAGTTCAATACGACATGCCCGGCGCGTGTACGCACTGCTGTGAAGCGCAGTCAAGCAGAGTTACGCCACAGATAGTGTTACACCTGCCTCCTGGTGGCTGTGAAGATCCATTTCGAGACCCGCAGAACGCAAACGTGGGTCAATACCGCAAACAGGAAAGGTACTTGAAAGGGCAGGGAACAGGTATCATTTCGTATCATTTCTCCAGGCAGCCGTAGCACCCAAAGCCTGGGCCGTCAGCTTGCCATTTACTTTACGTCTAGTGTTCTTCGTCGCACCAATTCTCAGAAAAGTCCATCATCGGCACTCACTAGCTTACAACTTCATCTGCTCAAAGCGCTCGATGCTCTGCTCAAACACCTTCTGCTCAGTAAGCAGATCGTGCAGCTTCTGCTCCTCCAACGCCTTGATATCGGCGCCAACCTTGTCACCAAGGGTGTTGATAAGCTTCTCCTGCTCCTTGACGGCACCTGCAGTCTTCTGCAACTTAGGCTTGGTCTTCATGATCTCACGACCAGCGTCAACGGCGCCTTGGAGCTCGAGGAAGACAGCAACGGAAGAAGAGACCGGGTACGCCGCGGCAGGGACCGGCAAGGGCTCGTTGGTCTTGAGGACGGTAAGCTCGGAGAGGTATTTGCCGGAGAGAACCTTGATAGATGCAGACTCCTTGGAGGCAGTGGCGTGTGCGTCGTCGGTAAGGGGCTGGACGAAAGCCTTTCCGTTCTCCTTGATGCTGTACTCCTGGATGAGCGAACGAATACCCTTGGAGCTTCCGAGGATAAGCTCGTAGGCACTCTCGCTGACCGGGTCGTCGAGCTTGGCGTCGTACTGTGGGTAAGAAGCGATGACGATGGAGCGAGTCTCGTCGTGGGGACGTCTGGGGAGACGCTGCCAAAGCTCCTCGGTGAGGAATGGCATGAAGGGATGAATCATGGTAAGAGCGCTCTCGAGGGCGGTGTACAGGGTGTCGAGCGCAGAAGCGCGCTCTTCGGGCGTACCGTCCCTGATGATCGACTTCGAATTCTCAATGTAGACGTCACAAAGCTCGTAGAGCCAGTAGTTGTGAACAACCTGTGTGCTGCGGGAGAACTCGCGCTTGGCAAGAGCGTCGTTGATCTCCTTTGCGCAGTTGTTCATCTTGTGCAAGATCCAGCGTTCAGGTAAGCTCTCCTTGCCAGTCTTGCCACCCTCAGCCTTGGGCGTGAAGTCCGAGGGCAGATTACCAAGGACGAACTTGGTTGCCTGGTAGATCTTGTTGCAGAAGTTGCGGTAGCTGCGCATGACCTTGACATCGAAGGCAATGTCACCACCACCGGTGGTGTAGTTGACGAGGGAGAAACGGAGAGCGTCGGCACCACACTCGTCGATACCATCGGCGAAAGCAGAGCGCTGCCACTTAGTGGCGCGCTCAATTTCCTTCGGAGCCAGATTACCCATCTTCAACTTGGCGGTAAGCTCGTCGAGAGTAATGCCCTCCATGATGTCAACCGGATCAATGACGTTGCCCAACGACTTGGACATCTTGCGGCCTTCGGAGTCACGGACCAGGGAGTGACAGTAGACTTCGTTGAACGGAGCTTGACCAGTCATCTTGATACCGAACATGATCATCCTGGCAACCCAGAAGAAGAGAATGTCCCAGCCAGTCTCAAGAGTGGAGGTAGGGTACAGCTTCTCAAAGTCGTGGGTCTTGTTGGGCCATCCAAGAGTTGAGAAGGGCCACAGACCAGAGGAGAACCAGGTGTCGAGGCAGTCAGGGTCACGCTCGAGCTCAAAGTCCTTTCCAGGGAACTTCTTCTGTGCCTTCTCGCGGGCCTCCTCCTCGGTCTTCGCGCAGACCCAGTAGTCCGACTCAGTGTCGTACGCAGGTCCGTCAGCGAGTTTGACGTAGTAGGCAGGGACCTGGTGGCCCCACCAGAGCTGACGCGAGAGACACCAGTCGTCGATACCCTCCATCCATCTGTAGTATGTGCTTTCAGCAGACGCAGGCTTCAGCTTGATGCTGCCGTTCTTAACGGCCTCAATCGCGGGCTCGGCGAGCGGCTTCATGTGCATCCACCACTGAGGCTTCATGACGGGTTCAATGACGTCCTTGGACTTGCTGCAAAGAGGAATGACCATCTTGTTGTTGTCCTTACCAACGTAAAGACCCTTCTTCTCGAGCTCGGTGATAATGGAGTAACGAACGTCGAAGCGCCTGTGTCCCTCGAAAGGACCAGCGTTCTCGTTCATGGTACCGTCGTCGTTGAGAATGTTGATAAACTCCAGCTTGTTGTCTTTGCCGCGCTTGAAATCGTTGAAATCGTGGGCAGGGGTAATTTTGACAGCACCAGTACCGAAGTCTCTCTCGACGGTCTCGTCGCCGAAAATGGGAATCAAGCGGTCAACGAAGGGATGCTTGACGAATTTGCCAATGAGGTGCTTGTAGCGGTCGTCTTGAGGGTGGACAGCAACACCGGTGTCACCGAGCATCGTCTCCGGACGGGTGGTGGCAACCTCGATAGTCTCGTTGGTGCCGTCGATCGGGTACTTGAAGTTCCAAATGCTACCGAACTCGATCTTCTTGTCGTAGCCAGGGACATCGATCTTTGTTGATCCCTCGAGCTCCTTCTGGTCGACCTCCAAGTTGGAGAGAGCGGTGTTGAGCTTAGTGCACCAGTTGACGAGACGGTTAGCACGGTAGATCAGACCCTCGTCGTGCATCTGAACGAAGATTTCGCGGACAGCGGCCGACAAGTTCTCGTCCATGGTGAAAGCCTCCCTCTTCCAGTCCAGCGAGCCACCCAATCTGCGCAGAACGGTGTTGATCTTGGTGTGGTACTCTTCCTTCCACTCCCAAACGGTTTCGACGAACTTCTCTCTTCCAAGGTCGTGTCTTGTCAGGCCATTGCGCCTGTTGTAAAGCATGTTCTCAACAACGCTCTGTGTGGAGATACCAGCGTGATCGCAACCCGGGAGATAGAGGACGGTCTTGCCCTTCATTCTCTCCCACCTGATCATGACATCCTGGAGCGATGTCGCGAGAGCGTGACCGATGTGCAATGCGCCAGTGACGTTGGGAGGAGGAATAGGGATGACGAAAGAGCCAGCCGGCTTGACCTCGCCCTCTTGGGTGTATTGAGGCTCGTGGAAACCCTCCTTCTCCCACCAGTCGTACCACGCGCTTTCCACGACAGACGGAATGTAGGCCTTGTGGTACTCATCATCGAGAGGCTTCAGGATCTTCTTCTCGCCCTTAGGAGTTTCCTCCTTGTAAGGCGCAAGTTTCTCTTGTTCCTTCTTCTCCTTCTGCTTCTTGGGAGCAGCTTGCGCCTGCTGGGCCTTCTTCTTGGCCTGCTTCTCATCGAACTTGGCTTGCTTCTCAGCCTTCGCGCGCTCCTTTGCTAGCTCGCGCTCAGTCTTCTCCTTCTTCTCGCCTTGCTTCTCGCCGCCGTCCTTGCCGGGAGCATTGACGCCGGTGGCATCGCTGCTGGCGGCTTCCAGAACGGCGGATTTAGTGTCGTCGGAGGCTGGCGGCGGCTGGCCGGAGATCGGTCCAGTCTTCTCGCCAGGCGTGTTGTGCGAAGCGGCGTTCAACGCCATGTTGTAGGAAAATGCCCGTCTAGCGGGAGTAGTGAATTGAAGGAAAGGACGCCGGAGCAGGGCGCGGGATAGAATTTTGACAGCGGGCACGGTGGCTGCTGTGTGGGTGTTGGTGTTGTTTTATCGAAGGTCCTGTCGCATGGGTGGGTGATATGTTTATAGCGGGGTCTTCTGGTTACTCATGGGAAAAGTGACTCCAGTGAGTAATTCGGGATGGATTCGTTTGACTCCAATGACTCGCCGTTCGTCGTTCTTATCAATCTTATCAGCAAGCGCCACCCTAACCCTATTACCTGACGCGTAGCTCCCTGTAACAGCTGCCTGAAACGCTCTACATGTCCTTTGCGACACTTGATGCTAAACCTCAACTTCTCCTTCGCGTAGAACGAGAAATATCGTGTCCGCGCAAACATGGCCGATATCACCAATCCGACGCCAGGCACGCTCGATTGGCGCCTATCGAGCCATCCCATCACATTGGTCACTTTCCTGGCCTTCAGAATATGTATGCAACCCCCAACAGCTGCCAACCGTGCAAACCGCTAAGACGATATCACAGCCAGCCTCCTAGTCTACCTCCTCGGCCTGATATTTACCGATAACTTCGTCCTCATCTTCATTGTCACCATCCTGCTGCTCGCAGCCGACTTCTACTACCTCAAGAACATCGCTGGCCGACGACTTGTGGGATTAAGATGGTGGAACGAAGTCAACCCTTCCTCAGGTGACTCGCATTGGGTCTTTGAGAGCGCGCCGCAGCCCAATGAGCCTGGTGGAAAGGTGGTCAGCGCGACCGACAAGCGATTCTTCTGGCTTGCGCTGTACGTTCAGCCGGCGTTCTGGGTGGCTTTGGCCATTGTTGCGATTGTCGGGCTCAAGTTCGTCTGGCTGACACTGGTCGGTAAGTTGCGCCTACTATCAGACCATACGTTTCGAAAGACGGAAAAGCTAATCAGGCTGCAGCTATTGCTCTTGTTCTTACGATCACCAACACCCTCGCGTTCTCGAGATGCGACAAATTCAGCCAAGCGAGCGGAGTCCTCGAGAGGGGCTTCTACTCTGGCTCTCTGGCTAGAAATCTTGGAGGTGCAATGGTTTCTCGGATGTTCAGCAGGAGCTAGTGATGGTGCACGAGTTCTTTTGGCGCAACGCATGTATCGCATAGTAGTCCAAGGCAATACAGCCAACGCGAAAAGTATCGCGAGGACATCCCAATGTAAAAGAAGATCAATGTTCAAGCTTACGGCCCGTGTGCAACAAGACTTTGCGGTTTCGTCAATGTGCCCAAACTTGTTGAGGGGCAATGGTTGTGTCGCAGGAGGGCTTGAGAGCGTATGCTCCAGAATGGGCTTTCGGAAGTACCTACGTATCCAGTTTCTTTTGTGTTGGGAAGGTTCGGTCATGCCGATGAACACTTGGAGAAGCAAATGTTGGAAGCGGTGGTCTCGGTGGAATCAAGCATTGGGTAATATTGTACGGTACGGAGGTATCGAAAGCGACTTCATCGGCCCCGAGAATTCAGAGAGTAATAAAAAAGAGCTTTCATCGGCAAAGAACCAAGGCGTATACCGGTCACATCACACTTGCAAACTACCTTACATCTCAGTCAAACATTCGATCATTCATGTTGTTTGCACTGCACATGCAAGTTCAAGTGATTGCAATATCACCAACCCTAACCCTGCGAGCCACGGCTTCCGACCACATGCACTCATGTTGACGATAGCCAAGGACACATCTTAACTCAACACAAACAGTGCTCACGGTTCACACAGAGCCCAAAGAGACACGCCTAGTATGACTGCCCATGATGACGATCTACTAGCCCGGCTCAACGCCCTCAAGCCTTCGTCCGTGAAACTAGACTCTAGGCCTCAACCCGCATTCGATGTTGAGGTGTCCAAACAGCCGTCTTCAGTCGAAGACAAGCTTGCAGACAGGCTGAAGACACTTCGAGCTGGAGGTTCCCCAGCTGCAAATGCACCTGTCCCCAAGTTACCCAGGGGTGATGCGGCAGACATTCTTACTTCCCAAGTCGCAGACGAAGTAACCTCGGAACCACTAGCGGACTGGCAAAATGACGGCAACGAGCAGTCCATCGACGATCTTTTGGCTGAGCTGGAAACGAACGAGCAAGCAAAACTCAACCCGGATGACCCGGACGATGTTGCTGCATTGCTTAGAGAGGCAAAGGAAGCGCTACCGCCACCTGGAGAGGCTGATGAAAGTCGCGGCGTGGTTCAGGCGGACAAGCATGACAGACACACTGACGGCGAAATCGGTAACGAAGAACATGACGATGATCATCAAGATGAGAACGAGAAGTCAGAAGACCAACGAGACCAAGACGAAGCAGACGATTACGTCCAAAGAGTGCTAGCCGAGCTAGACTTCAATCGAAAGCATGGCGCACTGGAGGAAGATGAAGGCGAAGACGAAGACGAAGACCAAACCGAAGATGCCCCACAATCGCAACAACCAACATCGCGACGACCTGCATCTTCTGGGCTCGACCTTCCAGCAACTCCCGTCAAGGAACCCCAAAATACCTCCCCGCCCTCATACGAAGACTCTGAGCTGCAATCACGCTTCTCCAAACTCGAGCTCAGCTTGCCATCCACGCCAACTTCCGCGCCAGCATCAGCAAAGGCCAAGCAAAAAGCCGCCGATGCTCTAGCGAAGTCGAAAGTCAAGTCCAAAGCGCCAACTTTCACAGATGATGAGATTGACTCGTGGTGCTGCATTTGTAACGAGGATGGCGAGGTGCGATGTCTGGGCTGTGAAGGAGACATATATTGCCAGATCTGCTGGCAGGAAGGGCATGGCAATGGCCCTGGACAGGAGCAGGGACATCGCGCCGTGCAGTTCGTGAAGAAGGGTGGTGGAATGGCGGCGGCTGCTTAAGGTTCAAATGGGCATTTTGACGTAGCTTTAGCCATTCTGCATACCTGTTTTCCGCAACAGGCCAACTCTTTTCACGAGCGGACAGCTATCGTGAGCCCACCGAAAGTCTAGATCAGAGCATACCTCCATGTGCTCCAATTCAGACTGCGGTCGAGATAATCACAGCCACAGCTCAACAGGTAATATCCTTTACAACCGCAACTACCCATGCACGTGATTATGAGGAACATAAAGTGAGATTTGAAAATACAATATATACGGTAATTCAGGTTGCAGACATGGTCTTCACGTTCTAAACACTACTGCGGTTCCTCGCCCCCAAACCTCTCCCACAGTCCCTTCACATCAAACCCGCAAACCTCTGCTTTCGCCACAATAGCCTTCGCCTTCCCCACAACAGGCACGTCAATCATCTTGCCATCAAGCGTCCAGGCGCCGCGACCCTGCTCATCAGCCTTGCGATCACAAATCATAACACGCACAGCCCACTGCACCTCCTCCTCTCCCGGACCGAAGACATCCTGAACTAGGCCCACCTGATCGGGGTGAATACACTGCTTGCCATTGAAGCCAAAGCGGCGGCCGTTCTCGCTCTCGGCACGTAATGCTTTAGTGCCTTCCTCGCCCCGGAACGTTGTGCTGACGAGATCGAGGGCGGAAGGGATTTCGAACGCACGTGCGGCAGTGACGATGGCGCTGCGGGCGTAAGTGAACTCGTGCAGATCTGGTGTGCGTGTGATGGACAAGTCTAGAGCAAAGTCTTCTGCCGCGAAGGTGAGACCAGAGAGATAAGGCGAGGCGGTGCAGATGGCGTTGAGGTCTGTGACGGAGCGGGCGGATTCGATCAACGCGATGATCTTGACCGGGTTCTTGGAATCAGGGCCGTGGCGGTCAGGCAAAGCCTGGCGTAGGACATCGGTGATGAAGTGCAGGTCGCTAGGGCGGTCAACTTTGGGCACAACGAGAGCGTCGATGTGGGTGGCGCGTAGGACCGTTGTGAGATCCTGAAGAGCGAAGCCAGAGCTGACACTGTTGATGCGGACGGCTTGCTCGCGAATGCTGGGTACTCTTTCGCGGTTGAGAATGGTGAGAATGTTCTCGCGTGCTTCGGGTTTCTTGTTGATCGTGACAGAGTCTTCGAGATCGTAGGCGATGCTGTCTACTGCAAGAGAGCGAGACTTCTCAAGGAAGCGCATGGAGGAGCCGGGGACTGTTCGAAAGATGCTTGTCAGCTCCTTGCATGATTAATAATGCCCGACGTTTGATCAGTCGTATGGTTCGACGATCCGGTGTATTTGGCGAAAGGAGCACGAATCTAGGTATTTTCGATAACACCTGAGACAGGCTCAATGGCAGAAGTTGCTCCTTTTCCAGACTCTCGACTATTGCAAGAGGTGAAGGAGGCAATGACCTACCATATAATTGTGCCCGGCGGACGACCTGCTGTGCAGCCATAGACATGGCTCGATCGTATTTCTTGCTGCAAGAACGACGCTGATTGATCGACCAGCTGTGTCAATCACGAATGGAAAGCTGCGTGAATGACTCCTCAATCGTTCACAATATGTATCGTGCAAGAATAAATAAGTAAGGTATAGTCAACTTGAATCGACCTCCAACGCCATCAGGGACCCGACGTCGTTAGTTCGGCAATGGGGAATAGCCCAACCGAGCGCCAGCTCGGACCCTGATCGACACCTCGCATGGGCCGAAGTCGGATGCAAGACATTCATTGGGGAGAATCTGGAGATGTTTCAGGTTGCCTGGGGAGAACGCAAACGTGCGTTCTACATAGCAACGCAATCAATGCAAGACAACGGTTAAGATACACGGACATAGGGCATGATCTACCAATTTGCCGATGCTCTTAAAGTGCGGACACACGGGCGTCGAGCCTTCAGTTGCTGACGAGTAAGCAATGGCAATGAGATGAACAGGGAAGCACAACATGGTGATAGCCTCTTCAAAGTGATAGGAGGCCGGCAAGTGACATTTTGAACAACTCGCTAAAATAAACGCCATCGCTCATCCATTACCATGTTTTCCACCAAACAATCCCATCATTCGCTCGCTTAGAATGTGCACGAAGGACGAAGAATGCCCCAAGATGCGCTGTATCGCTAGTAAAGGACAGTGTATGATCCGTTCTGTTGACGGATGTTTGTGCGTCTTCCAACGGACGCCGCCGTCAATGCTTGTTGCTCGGACAGCAAGTAGTAAGAGGGAAATAAAGAGTATACGAGAAGAAAGTGCGGAACACAGTGGCCGCAGGCTGCTTAAAGCACGAGGGCGAAACCGCCGAAGAAGGCGCCCGCAAGAGCGAGGACGCCGAAGGTGTGTCCAAACTCCATCGATGCTCTTCCTGCGCCAGAGTCGGCAGCGAAGTCATTTGCAGCGGCCGAAGAGCTCTCCTCAGCTGAGCTGCTGCTGCTGTCTCCAGTGGAGGACGCTTCGCCGAAACCATTGTAGATGGTGCCGCCGCTCGAGTCGGTAGTGGCGCCAGCCTCGCTTGCGGTGCGCGAGGCAGAGGCAGTGGAGCTCATGGTGCTGCTGATGGTGGAGGAGTTGGGCTTCTGGGGATCTTGAGCACCGCAAGGGTGGTCTTCTCTGCAAGACGAGGCGCAAGTGTTATCGCCGTTGCAGTTGTCCACGCACTGGTTGCCCCATGCCTGGCAGATGAAGAAGGGCAGAGTCTGGGTGAACTCGGTGACGTTGGGGCGGAGGCCGTCGCCACACTCGCAAGAGTATTGGAGTGTGTCGGCGTCGCAGGAGTTCTCGTTTGTGGTGGCGGTCTCGGAGGGCGGTTGCAGGCAGATCAGCTGAAGAAGTGGGTTAGTAGGCATTCGTCTGAAGAGTGCATGATACGCAAAGAGCTTACAGGGCACTGTGTCTTCTGCTGCTGGCACCAGTAGTCTCTGTCAGAGGACGAGACGGAGTCTGGGCTGATTTGGTACTGCTCTTGGGCAGAGGCGAGCGAGAGCAGAGCGCTCGAGGCGATGGCGGCGGCAGTGAAGGCCTTCATTATGTCGGATTTGGGTGGTGAAATGCAAGTCGTAAAGCGTGATTAATGTAGTCTCTGGGTATGCTAGACTGTGGTATGAGGCGTAAGCTGGGTGTTTACTTTATGTTGGGCTGTTGGGGCCGGGCTTGTCAACGGCAAGCCTCGACGGGCGTGGGTGCTTACCTTTTGTTTGTGTGCGGAAGACGACAGCAAAAGCGAGTGTGAATTGGTGTGTGGCAGAACAGGAGGAGAGCCTAGCAGGAGTCAATGGGAAGATTACCTTATGTAGTCCCAGGTTGCACGAGTCGTTTCCCGGTCACTAGTATGAGACAGGACTAGGCTAGCGAACCATAGCAATGGTACAGGGTCATATGGAGAGATAGCAGCTCAGGCAGTACTGTATATGCCGCGGCTGGCTATGCACGCACCTTGCCGGCGCCTGCTGAGTTCCGTCGCCACTGCGGAGTCAAGGTCTTGCAGTGACTAGCCTTTGGTCATACGGGGCTTGGGTTGTCTGGAATCTGCCTACGCGGAGCGGCTTGGGCGATTGGGATGGTATAGCTCGGCATACTACCTCCGAAAATAGTCAGATGCACTAAGCTCTCCGGGCGTTCTGCAGGGAATCTGGAGCAAGCACAGACAGAGCATCTTCAACTTGCTTCCGCCACCACACCACCGAAAGCACCGCATCTGCCGCTTCAACCCGCAAATCCTTTGCCGCTGATCGTTTTATCGACTGCTGTCTCATATCTTATGCATCAATACGCCCGCCTGCCAGAGCTTGTCTGTGTCTGCCCTCGTCCACAGACCGCGGCCTGCTGAGGAGCCGTCGAGCCTTTGAGGCGACCTCCACGTTCCCACAAAAGCCTAAAGACCCAGCCTCCCCACCTCCCGCGACCTCACATGCATGAGCATATGCCTGCTGCAGACGCCGTTGCCGCACCCGCCACCGCCGATGCAGACCGCCAGGTAGATGCGCCTGTCTTCTGGAGTACGCGTCACGGTCGCTCGGCTTCGTATCACTCCATCGCTCGAGCTGGCCCGGGTGGCCCTATCCAGCTCGTGGACCATTCCGAAGAGCAGCATGAGCAAAGTCAAGGATGTTGGGCTCGCTCCGTCACCGTCGATGACTATACCGTAGTCTCTGGTACTTCGGGTATTGGTGCCTATGTTGTCTGGCATTGCACGGTGAGCACTTTGAAGGGTGGCGATATGAATATCCGGAAGAGGTAGGTGTCGATGTTATGTTAAGTGATCTTGATGCTCTTGCGCACATATCATTCGCAGACCAAGTGCAAGGCATCGATCGTTCAAAGTTATGTATCTAACATCTTCCGATGCAGATATTCAGAATTTGACTGTCTACGCGAAAATCTCATCAAATCCTTCCCTCACGCTGAAGGAAGCATTCCTCAGCTTCCACGCAAAAGCGTCGTGTCGCGATTCAGGCCTAGATTTTTGGAACAACGCAAGAATGGCCTGAACCATTTCATCAGGTAAGAGATACCTGAGTCAAAGAATGATCGGATGGACCACGCAAGCTAACATTGTCGTGTCTGACATCAGCTGCATCCTGCTAAATCCCGAGTTTGCTGCCTCGCCGGTCCTGAAAGATTTCGTCTTCTCCTAAGGAATCTCGTTGCCGCATGACTCCAATGCATCTAGTGTTTGGCATCTGCTTGTGGGCCTTAATGCCTGGATTCGCCAATGCAGATCCGCTTCATCAGTATCTCTTTGGCACCAGCACAATCATCGACCTCAGAACCAGGTCACGCCCAGGAATTCCGCCAAAAAACTTAGGATCCACTGGAGGCTAGGCGGAGTCGACTTCACTTCCCTCGACCTTTGATTTCGAAGATGTTGATCCTTCTGTCCCATTGCACTCATCTGGATGTCGACTACCAATGTATCAACTTCACACTCACCGGAGTTATACCTGCGAAGCGACGACACAGCCGGGCAGCAATGCTCAGATCCCCAATCTACGACAATTGAACGGCCCGACCAACCTTGCAAGAATCCTCATCCGCACCGCCTCCTCCCGTCCCGTCAGGTCACACCTATATAGGTCACCAAGCAACACTACCCACATTCAAGCCAAGACCCCGCATCAGTAGTACATTGTTAGCGGAGTGGAAGCACGCTCACTGCACGCCTCTGCCCTCACTCCGAATAACGAGTAAGATATGAAAAAATTGCGGGATCTTGAGTTCGATTCGGGGTCAAATCGAATCATTCGCCCTGATAATGAAAGGTCGATTAAGCTCCCTTTCCCCTAGGTAACAGCGCAACAACAAGTAAGTCAGTCGCGACTTAGGTTTCTGCTGTTTTGGTGCAGGTTTGCTTTTACGTTGTTATCTTTTCTTTTACTAGGGAAGGATACTAAGTGAGATTCGTTAAGCATTGAAAGTGTGACCGAACGAGTAGCGGATGGATGTAGAGGCATGATCGGCGTCAGAGCTTCTACAACGAGTACAGAGCAAACCTGATCGTTTTCAATACACACACCATTCGTCCAAGGCATCAGAGACAAGTCAGACAAAGACCTTCTAAAGCGTCACTGCAAGGGAGGGAAAGAAAGCTACTGTAACAGCTGTGCCCACCGAGAGATCGCAGAGACAGTTTTGCAAAATCACAATTGTGCCCGGCATGAAATCATCAAAACCTGAGTGCTCGGTCCTGGCCAACTCCCGCACTTGCGTCATCGGAGCCACTGTGTTGTCCACTGCGAGGTTTTGAGCCATGGGAAGATTAGGCCTTGGCCTTCTCCTCTGCTGGTGGTGCAGCTCCACCTGTAGCAGGCAGACCCATGAAGAGCTTGAAGGAATCGTAGATCATCCATTGCAAGCCAGTGAGGGTACCGATCATGACGATACTGCATGGAAAACAAATCAGTATCGTGTTCCACAATTGTCAGAGAACGAAACCGTTTGTCCACTTACCGGACAGGCAGACCATTCCACAAGCCAGAGAAGCCGATATCCTTGTAAATCCTGCTGACAGCTGCGCCAGAGCCCTCGCCCGGCTTGCGCTGAGAGTTGAGCTTGGAGACCATCACGTCGGCAGGGTGGGAGACGATGGCGCAGAGAATACCGGCGATGTAACCGGCGCTGAAAGCGACACCGGTCTGAGCAGCCTTGGAGTAGTCGGATTTCTGACCAGGGAGACGGTGATACATCATTTCGACGATGGTTTCGAAGGAGGCGAATTTCATCATGGTGTACGGAATTTGACGGCCCCAGAGAGGGTAGATGCCTTTGTAGAGGCTGGCAAGTGAGGTCAGTGATTAGTCTTCTTCAAGAACAGTTCATCACCTGTAGCTTACCCAGCGACACCCTCAGCTTTGACGATCTTGTTGATACCGTCGAGTGTGCCAGTAGCGAAGGGCGGCATGGTAGTCTGCATGCGAACCTTGACAGCTTCGAGCGGGCAGAGACCAATGTCAGCAAAGAACTCAGCGGACGCAGAACCAGCAAGATAGATCCAGGTCTTGTTCTTCACTGCAGCCTCGGGCCCGGCCAGATCGGAGTAGTACTTCTTGAAGAACTCGTAACATCCGTACTTGAGCGAGCCCTGGACACTGTAACCGAAGAAAGTCGGCGACCCGCCGGTGAAGACTCCACGGTAACCATCAGCGGCGATGATTTTGCGCCAGCCGTCCATGTTGCCCTTGTAGAGCTTGCTGTCGACTTGACGACGGCATTTGACGAGATCGAGCGGCGTCACGGCCCAATGGGTGATGCCACAAGCCATCAGACCGCCGAAAGTACAGGCCTAGGAGCTCAGATTAGATCACAAATGCCCGGAAAATCCATTGAGATGTTCAAGGAAGCTGAGCAATGTTGCTTGCACTGCTTTGAAGCTCGTAACGAGCCAATACGTACCGCATCTGCAGGAGACAGTTAGCTTCCGTTGAAAGCAATGGCTATACCTCAGATACCTCCTTGCGGCCTCATCACTTACAGTACTTCGGGCTATACAGCTCAATATTTCCCGCCTTCGCCTGCGCAACAGCCGAAGCCTTCTGGTATTCCTTGGCCGCAGCCTGACTCAGTTCGCTGGCCTTGCGCTCCGCATCTTCAGTGACACTCCAGACCTGGAAGCGGCCTGCCGGAGCTTCGTACGGCGATTTTTGAGCCTTACTCGGCGTCGCTCTGCCAAAGACGGCATTGAGCGCGTCCGAGGAGGGGAACAGCGACGGCATGGTATCGTTGTAGAGCGACGATGCGCAATGGGTACTGCTCGTTTAGCGTCAGTTTAGCTTCTGGCGATCGTGTGGAGGTGGGTCTGAAGTGGATCTCGTAGTTGAGGTCGAGGTGCTGGGTAGGGGTCAAAGGTCCACGAGCTTACCTGTTCAATGCCACTCGGATTGTGAGTGAGGACTGGGAGAAGAAGAAAGGAAGAGAAAGCGACTCGAGGAGGAGTCGTCGGCGGCTCTGACTGATACGAGCTGCTACCGTAGGAGCGCCGGCTGGAGGGAGTGACGCTCAGCTGCATGAGCCCCACTTCAGCCCTCGGCTGATTGGTTCTTCACCATCCTCTCACGTGAAAGTTAGAGAAAGAAAGTCGACCACGCATATGGAGATAGTTGAAGAACAACTACTGCCAAAACAACGACCAAGACTGTCACATCTCAAACTCTCGCCACAATGCCTACCCCGCCTCCCAGTAACAACGTCCCCGCGCCCTCAGAAACCGGCAGCGACCCAACCGCAAACTGGGGCTCAAGATACCGCGGAGTACGTGCCTTTCCTCCCAATGATAAGAAAACCCTCACTCACTAACATCGCTCTCCAGGCTGTAGTAGAAGACCTCGACCCCGGCCCAGCCCTCTCAACCCACCCCAGCACACCTCTAGGCCAAGCCCTCTTCTCCGCCTTCGAGCGCGACTACACGCACCTCACAGTCCTCGACCCAACCTCCAAGGCCCTACTCGGCTACATTTCCACGCCCTCAATCAAAGCTCAACTCTCATCCGGCAACATCACCGAGAATGACAGCGTAGAAAAAGCCATGGTGCGCTTCCGCCGGAAAGGAAGGAAATACGCTCTTATCACGATGGAAACGCCGCTAGAGGAGTTGGAGGCTTTCTTCGAGGGCAAGGCGACGGGCGGCAAGCAGGAGTTTGCGGTTGTGACGGATCCGGCAAGGAGGTTTGTGCTGGGTGTTGCGACGAGGGAGGATTTGGGGGAGTTTGTGAGGAGGAGGCCGGCGTAAAGAGATTATGAGGAAAGGATTTCTGCTCGTGGGACTCGAATCTACAGGAATTGCGAGAATGGCCAGGGAAGGGCTGTGCGTAGACCAGGATTGATTTAGCGCTGGCGCTGAAGGAAGGCATGCAAGAGGCTCGATTCGATCGGGGTCGATTGGGGAAAAAGAAAGTGGATGGGATTGCGAGGGAACTTTGAAGACATCAAAGTGGGCATAAGAGCGAACGGAAATCAACTCCCAATCGCCTCCAAAAAGAGAAGCCGGTTTCAACTATCGGGGTGTCGGAATATGACAAAGATGCGACATGGCAAAAGAAAAAACGATTATCACGTAGTAGGCCACTACCACGAAAAAACAATCGAAGAAAGAACACTTTACATTGATCCATTACCCGCTGTGCGAGCGTTGTTTTCCCCCAAAGAAGCGCCGGCCTATTTACCTACACATACAACCGATCTAGATTTGTGACGCCTTCCTGGGAGACATTTAAGCAAAAGCGCCCACGAAAGCCATAAGCATGCTACCAGCCACCACGGCGCCGCAAGCTTGCAATCTACGCTTTCCCTGCAACTCAGAGTAGCTCGCATCGCTCAAAAAGTCCTCTGCCAGAAGCTGAACCAGACCAGCGTACAAAAGGAGACCGCTGCTGACAGCGTTCACGATACCGACAGTCAGTAATCCAACTTGGCTTTCGGGGTCGTAGAGGCCGTGCACTCCCAGCCCAATCGCTTGGCCTATGGGCGTCGTGATGCCGTACATCAGGCTCATCAACCAAGGTTTGAAAGATGTTGTGGAGAAAGATGAGACACCAGCGATACGAGAGCCAAGGGCGAGGCCTTCGAATGTTTGATGGAAGGCGATGGCGATGAGGAGGACGATGAACGCTGGGCCTGTGGAGACGGAGAGCGCGAGGCCGATGAACACGCTGTGGAAGAGGATGCCGGCTTCCAGGAGGAGGCATTGCAGAATCAACCGCTTTTCGTTAGGATCGGTTGTGGAGCCGGATGGGTCGTTACTGTGGTTGTGGCTGTGCTCGGAGGGAGGTGTGTACGAATGATGGCCATTGTGGTGGCGGTCAGGGTGCAAGTAGTCATCAGACATGTCCGAATCACTGCGTCTGTGGTGCAGCGAGCCGTTGAGAGGTCTTGTGTCGGAGTCCGCCTGCGGGTCCAGTTCATCAAGGTCCAAGTCTGAATCCTCCTCTGAGTCGCGTGGAGGCTCGGGTGGGAGAGGTTTGTCCAGTACGCTCCCTGGCGTGGCCGGCTCATCTGCGTACGGCCTCCTTTGCTCTGTCAAAGGCACGCCGTCTTGCTCCATGTTCTGCCCAAGAGGCATCTGTCTGAACGGCCTGAAGCTCTCTGTACGCTTATGTCTTGGCCTTTTGCTCTGTCCTCCCTCTTCCCGAAGCCCGTCCAAATCCACCGCATGCGAATGTGAAGCGCCCTTGAGCGCAAAGAACATCTCAATTCCCACGACAACCATCACGCTGACCATGGCGATGAACCCGGGCATGGCCGGGTAGGTCTCCGTCCAGAACGGCGGCAGACATGGGTCTGTCAAGTTGGTGTATGCGGTCGGGAGCAAATGTACGAAAGCCGTCGCTATGAGCACGCCAGTGCCAAAGTGTCGCGAGAGGAAGAGGGTATAGCTCGGGACCGGCAGGTTCGGAAAGCGCCTTGCAATGACAGGGAACGAGCAGGCCAGCGTTGACAGGATGAGGATAAGGAACAAGGCGAAGACGTGTAAGGACGTATTATAGCTGTGCTTCGACGCGCTGGATCCGCAAGCCGGGCGCTCGCCAGCCTCTTGACGGCGGAGGATCTCGGCATGGAGGGCGTGCAGAGGAACGTTTAGCCAGTCTGGCGATGCTGAAAGGAGTGAGCGAGGATCCTCGCGAGGAGAAGTTACAGCAGAATTGTGTTGCTTACCTGACCTGCCATCCTGTACCATGATGTGCTGTTACTATCGGCTTGGATGCGCGCCAACCATTGCACTTTGGGGGAGCTATGCGCGTCGGCGGGCGCGGGAAGTGTAGAAGTAAGTGAATGGTAGATCGACGTTCGCGATGATCTGCGGGAAGGAACGCCGTTTGGCGGAGGCAGCGGGACGAGGGGGAGCTTGTTCAGGCACTAAAAACTACCGATCGTCCATCTCTACTTCCACGTTGGTTGCATGCAGAAATAAGACAGCTACGATTGAGAGACTCGACTTGATCAAACAGCAACCAGGAGGGGGTTGTCTTTCACATATGTTGTCGTGTATGGCATTCTTAACCAATCCATGTGTTACATTCTAGATGACGGAAACTCACAGCATCAAGTACAATATTGATTCGACATTGGCGATACTGCCGACATCTATATCTAGTCACCTCGCCTCTAGGCGTTTGACCTCATGCTAATTTCATGGCAGTTGCCTCGCTTGCTGTGACAGACGAGGCAAAAGTGGTCAGCTCATCCCAAGACGTCTCCACATATATCATACAACAATGCAATGCAAAAATGCGCAACTCCATCTTATCGCATCAGCACAATTCCGTCAATTAAGAAACCTCCAACCCAGCATCAGCGAGGCCCTTCTTGAACTGATCTTTCGCATCCCCGCTCTCCTCCTTCTTATTCAAACTCTCCATAAACATCTTCTCAACAGCCTTTTCGCCCTCCTTCTCCGCCGCCTTGTCTTCGCCAGCAGTGGCGCCCTCGCCCGCGACCCTCTCATCAAGAGCAAGCTTGCTCTCACCAAGCGCATGGATTTGCTCCTCAATCGTGCCCTTCGTAACCAATCTGACAACATCCACATCTCTCGTCTGACCAACGCGATGCGCGCGGTTCTCAGCCTGAATGTCGTCTTGAGGGTTAAAGCCGGAATCGAAGATGATGACTTTGTTCGCGGCCGCAAGGTTGATTCCCGCTCCGCCGGCTTTAGTCGACAGCATGAAGACAGTAATGTCTTGTTCAGACGAGAACTTGTCGATCATGTCCTGGCGGATGTCCATGCGCGTGCTGCCGTCGAGGCGCATATATCTTATGCCTAGCGTCTCAAGGACCGTCTCGAGGATGTCCATGAGGGTGGTGAATTGCGAGAAGACGAGGGCGCGGTCGCCGTTCTTCTTGTATCCTTCGACGAGCTCTTTGAATTTCTGCACTTTGCCGCAGTCCATCCACTCCTGCCTTTTGAGCATGTATTTGGACAAGAAAGGGCGTTCGGCGCAGAAACGGTGGAGACCAAAGTCGCCACCTTTGATGTTTTGGGGGCCTTCGCCCGTGAGGTACTTCCATACACGGTCTGGAGGGTTGCCGGCGAATTCTCCATCCTTGAGAAGCGCGCTTTGGATCTTGGTGAGTTTCTTATCGTCATACATCCGGCGCGAGAGTAGTGGGTGGATGGCTGCTTTGCGGAGGTTCATGAGCACGTTCGAGCTAGCTTTGGCCGTGGTCTTCTTGCCATTTGCCTTGTCGACAAACACCTGCCGAGCGTCGTCCATCTCGTTTTGATACATGATGGCTTGCGAATCAGTCATGTCGCAGAACGCCACACTGCTGTGT
This sequence comes from Cladosporium austrohemisphaericum, assembly GCA_022813715.1. Taxonomy (NCBI): domain Eukaryota; kingdom Fungi; phylum Ascomycota; class Dothideomycetes; order Cladosporiales; family Cladosporiaceae; genus Cladosporium; species Cladosporium austrohemisphaericum. The sequence continues at coordinate 367,962 of JAKLLY010000025.1, forward strand.
TTGGCAGGCAGCCAGAGCACCTGCTGCTTCTTGCGACGAAGGATGAAGGGAGTCATCATCGAACGAGCGCGAGCAATTCGCTGGGCTGAAAGCAGCGCGGCGTGGTCAGCATCTTTGGTGGTGGCTTTGTGCTGGAAGATGTAGTCCAGGTCTTCCTTTTTGTCCTGGAAGAGGTTGGGCATGATGAACGCAAGAATTGCGATCAGCTCTTGAAGATTGTTCTGCAGTGGTGTACCAGTAAGCAGGATCTTGAAGTCGGCAGGAATGCGCATCAACTGTTGGTATCGATCGGACTTCGGGTTTCTCAAAGCGTGGGCTTCGTCGTAAACACAGACTGAAGGCTCCAACTTGCGGAGGAAGCGGTTGTCATCTGGCTTGACGGTCATGTCGTAGGTTGTTACGACAACGTCGATATTACTGAAGTTGTCTTCGATGTCCTGTTGTAGCTGCGGCCGCTCAGCTTGCGACCCGTAGTAGGGCATCACGTTCAGGTCCGGGGAGAAGTTACGGAACTCGCGTAGCCAGTTCTCCAGAGTCGATCCAGGGACGATGACGAGATGTACACCGTCCACCTCCTCCAGCTGCAACTGAGAGAGAAAGCTGATGACCTGGCAAGTTTTTCCCAGACCCATGTCGTCAGCAAGGATGCACGAGATCTTCTTCGACCATAGCAAGTGCAACCAATTCAGCCCTACAAGCTGATAGTCTTTCATCGTAATTTCGGCGCTCATGTTGTCGGGCTGTCCGAGGAACCTGCCCTTCTTGCCCTTGCCATTCATACCCTTAGAGGCGGACAGGTCGTCAGTGGAGCTCGCTGGTGTTCCGATGCCCGAATCGTGTGCCTCGTCCAGGTTCATGATCTGCAATTCGCCACCTGCGCCTTCGCCAACACCCCAGCTCTTGAGGGACTCTTGGATTGGCTTGGCAATCTGCTCACAATCAGTGACCAGATCGTCCACCGCGTCGTAGCCCTTGAGCATGAGGCTGCATGAATCAACAATCTTGTCACCGATCGGCTTCGTCCTGGACTTCTTGCCGGACTTGGTAAACTCCGGAGCGTTGGTGATAACTCTGATCTCGTCCAGTGTGTTGAACGGACGCTTGTCAATAACCTGCTGAACGTCCGATTCCGGTGATGCGCACAGATCGGCAATCTGAGGGAGAGAAGCCTCATTGAAGAACTTCAAAAGCTTGATCTCGTGGGAGCTCTCCCCGATCACCTCAACACCATCATCAGATGCGTTACCGGAGTCTTGTTCGGCCTCAGATTCGTCCGAGTCGATGGTGATGGTCGCTTTCTTGGGAGCTCTCGCTTGTGGTTTGATGGGTGACGTCTCTGGTGATGGCGAGGTAGCGACAGGGCGTTTGCGCTGTATCAACCGTCCTCTTGGTCGCGGTGCTTCGTCCTCCTCTTCCTCATCGTCGTCCTTGACTACGTGTACAGGTGCTGCAGGCTGCGACGGCTTTCGGGCTGTCGACTGTGATGCGCCGTACCTCTCTGCGATTGACTTGGCTTGGACCTTGACATCTGCCCTTGCTGCTGGCCGCGCAGGCTTGGCGAATTGGCTGCTAGGTTGATTGAGGCTCCGTGCAACACCTTTGGGGCCCGCTTTCGCGGGTGTAGGCGCCAGTTCATCTCGATCATCTTCGTTATCTGCCAACCAGTCCATGGCGTCTTGCTCGTTTCCTTTCCTGCGAAGCAAAGCGTCCATACATTCTTGAACAGTCCGGCCAAGAATTGCCTGCATCCGCTCCACGGACTTTCGCAAGTTCCAGTCCTGAATATCGTCCAGCGTCTTGTACAAGACGGCGTTGTGTCCGGATACTGTTGTAGGCTGCTTGGCAGGCCTAGGGTTCCGTGATGAGCCTCCATACGAGCTTGCCATGTCATCTGCTGGCGACCTGGGTTTCGCTGCAGTTTCCTTGTGCCCGAAGTCCGCCATCAGCGACAAGAAACCGTTAGGATGAGACGCTTTTGGCTTCGGCGACTCCTTCACCACTGCCTCCTCTCTGCTTTCCGACCGTCGATTCGGGCTCGAATTCAGTCCTCGTCCACCTTTCGTGAAGTTTGTAGGCTTAATGTTCGACCGCAGTCCCTGCGTCTCTTCCTCTGAGCTATGTTGGACCTCTGGATCCTCGTCGCTGTCGTCCACGGGAATGGCTTGCGGCTTGGGTTGGATGCCCATCGGCTTGCGGAAAGCAGTGCCTGGCGGCGCCATCGTGCTTGCAAGAAGGCCTCTAGGCTTTGCGAAAGGTGCCTGCCTTATCGGTGCCGGGGCGGGCGGCGATGAGCGCTGGACTTGAACATCGTCTGGGGTAGCGCTCGAGCGCTTGAGAGGCTGTGTCGGCTGGGTGACATATGCGTTATTGGCTTGCGATATAGGCTGAGTCGGCTGAGTCACATGAGTGTTGAGTGTGTCCAAGTCGTTGTGGAACTGCTTGCTCGAGTAGCCCAATTGCGGGCGCTGTGAAGCCGTGACGGGGACTGTTGCGACGGTCTCATGTTCCTCGAACAAGTCGTCGCCATCGTCGTCGTCCCAGGGCTCCGGGTTGTGGGTGGTCTTTCTCCGCTTGGCAGGAGTGTAGTCTGATATCGGGTCGCTGTCGGCCATGGTCGCTTGTCGCACGTGCAATGTGAGGGAAAGTCGGCGAGTGCAAGCGCCAAGTGACGAGGGAGATGAAGTGAGGTTGCCGGTCGCTCGTGACAATTGTGGACAGGGGCAAAAGCAAAGATGCAATGCGTGAGTGCGCACAAAGAAGACCAGCGCAAGCACTCAAGCGTGGACTTGATCGTGCGTGCAGGGTGGTGAGAAGGGTTCAAGGGCGTGAGTTGACCAAAATCTCGTCACCAAAGACGCGGGCTTTGACGCGCGACGAAAGGGCCAAATGCCAAATGAGCGCGGCTAGCGGCCGATTGTCATGCATGGTCGTCCGTGCGAGATCTCTGTGCCATGTACCTCAATAACCTCACCCACTAGGCCACTTCGACAAACTCACCATCCATACCGGTAAAAAAGAGACGACGAAAATGGCCACCCAACGCCGTACCAATGCTACCGAGAAGACTCGCCTCGATCAAGATGAGATCAAGTCGGAGCCTAAATCAAACATCACCCCTGCCGTGCCTTCGTATGTCACGCCGAATATATTGTCCTATGCGGAATAGCATACTGATCGGAAAATCGGTAATACAGATCGATCATCTTCAAGCTTCTCATGTTCACCTTTGCCATGGTCACATTCCCCATCGGCTCCTACTTCCTTACCGTGAACAAGCTTTTTGGTGGTAAGCCATTACATTCCTGTTGCCTATTCAACTTCACCGTACACCCACCTCACTCCTACGTTTCACCCTTCAATCTATTCCTAGCCTCACCTCACTTGATCCGTCACTCCATTCCGCATGCATCTAACCTCACCTCCACCAAATCACGACCATCCATCTAATTTTCCCAGGCAACTCAACCTACGCCGGCGCCACCGCCGCCATCGTCGCCAACATCGTCCTGCTCTCCTACGTAGTCGTGGCCTTCAACGACGACAAATCCGAGCGCGAAGCAGACATCGCTTCGGGCGTCATTTCGCCTCCGACCGAAGGCAGGAAGGAGAAGTGAAAGTGCCATCTACCAGAATTCCAGAAACATCTTATGCAAAAATACCCCCCAAAAAGGTTCACTCAATTTCCCATTCCCAGCCGCATTGCGAAGGGGCAGCTCATTGAATAAATCGAGCACTGAATGCGCAATCTTCGACAAACAGGGTTGACTCGATTTTTAAACTTTGACTCGTAAAGGGTGAAGCGCACAAGGGGCAAAATATTCAAGATTCCCTCGGACCGTAATGTATGTATGCTATGCCTTATTCACTGCCGCTGGAAAACAGCTCGCTCGGCAAAACCCCGCGATCTCGCCCGCTATACCATGCATGCATGCACGTCATTTCAGTCATCATGTCGTTCAGTCTCAATCATGTATCATCTCGCGTCCCTTGGTGTCCATGTCCCAACCGATCCGCGCCAGATCAGACGTGTTTGTCGTCTTTGCAGCTTCATCTTCGTCGTGCACTACGGTCCCGCAAAACGGCTCGGTCGTCTCGCCTCACAAATCATTGTAACCCAAGATGCGCTTGTCGAGACCCTTGTCGGCCACTGCCCATGACCAGGCGCGACCAGCTTCGCCGCCGAACAAGCTTTCTGGGCACGAGGACTTCTCGAGCATGCCGTCTTTTTCCATGGATTTCATTTCGTGGCCCGTCGTGTAGGTGAGGAAGTGCTCGAAATCCTTATCTTCGAGAGCGAGGGCGTTGCCGGTGATGCCTGCGACGATTGTTAGTAAACAGTCGGACGTAGTCAAGTGACTATTTGTACGCACCATGGCAAAGGCAGGGCTCCTTGGTAAGGAGACCACGCTCCTTAACGCACTCGCGACCTTTAATGATGGCCCTGTCGATCTTTTCTTCCAAGTTAGGGAAGAACTGCCTGATGCTGACTAGACTGTTCACAACACCAGGAGCGCCATGGCAGACTTGCACCAAGCGATCCTTTTCCGGCGGAATGCTGCTTGGCCAGTTGCCTGTCTCGTACTGGTAGGTGAGAAGTACCGCAAGGTCGGCTTCGACTTTCGAGGCGTACTTCTTGGGGTCCGTGAAGACGACTTGCGTGATGATGCCGATTGCGCCGTGGATCGCGCCGACGTAGGTCTTACCGTGCCATTTCCATGGCCGCGGCGAGTCCAGGATCGCATCGATAACATCGTCTTGCGTGTCTGTGATCAGTTGGAGAGTCTTTGTGTCGTCGACGAAAGAAGCCTTGACGAGGCGCAGGAGGTATAGGTAGCCTGCTCTGCCGTACAGAAATTCGTTGTCCGTCTCCGGGTCCAGCACCTCATGCGAATAGTCGCATAGGTTCCCGACCATGTCCACGTCCTTGCTCGTTGCGGCTCCGATCGCCAGTAAAGCCAGAATGTCGTCTGTGATTCCACATTTCCCGGGCTTGGGACCAGGGTAATCTCCGATCGTATCTTGGGCTTGCTTCAGGTAGGCCGCGGACCAAGTGCCCAAAAGTTGTCCTTCGATCTCGAGGTCGTTGTACATTTGCTGGAGAATGAGGAAAGTGTAGGCGACGCTGACGGGCCCTTTGAATAGACCGCCGCTCGGGCGAATGCTTGCGGGAGGGTGCTCATTGACGAGGCGGGTCAGTGAGGCTTTCAGCTGCTTGTAGGGATCTAGAAGGAGTCGGTCAGCACAGGATATGGGAGGTTTCGAAGAAATGTGGATATTGAGCCTACCTCGGCTCGCCAGCGGAGCATCATTCTTGAAGTAACGCGGCATCTTGGGAGCGTAAGAAGTTGATTAACCAGTCTGTTTGGGCAGCTGTCAACAGTGACAGGGTCTCAAAGCATGAAAAGCGGTGTCGAGGGCTTCGAAGCCAGCTCGAAGGATGCTGAGAGTGGTGATGAGGCGGCTGATGTTGTTGTTGTTAATGCGCCGCGAGACAGCAAAGTCTTGGGCCTCAGTCAGGTATCCATGTGACGCCGGCGCATACTAGGTACTCGCGCAGCGAATTTGATTCTTCTTCACGAGCTCATGCGTGTAGCCCCACGCGACCGCCGTTTGTGGAGATTCACGATGGAGTGACGTCGGTAGGGCTCGGTTCGTTCGGCGAGCTTGCGGCCCGACGACTTGATTGAATGTCGCTTTCGGGTCGTACCCGGATAACCCCCTCATATGTACGAATATAGACTTCAAGTCGAATATACTACCGGAATAAAGCAAGAGATTGACTAAGTAAAACCTCCCACACCTGATATCATCACCATTCATCGCGGAAAGCTAGCCTCTGTGATCCCTGTTCACTTTTCAAGTCCAGCCAACCTCCGAATCGCGGTATTTCGCAGCGTCCATCCTCCGGCTTCCACACCTTCGCCTGCGGGTAGCGGTTTCCCGTCACCCTGCGCGATCTTGACAGCAACGTCTGCGAGCGAGTCGACAGGTGTATGATACCGAGGCGCCAATATCTTCAAGGCCGGGTAAAGGCATCCGATGGCAATCTCTTGCCACGTCCTGGCTCTGTCGGCACTGGATTGAGAATTCGAGCCGTCAACACCAGCCGGCCTCAGATTGTACACCGAAAGTGCGCTGGAGGTATCGTCAGCTGTTTCGAGCAAATCCACTTCCGTCTTACCCTTGACCCGCCCGAACATCGCTCTCGTTGCTCCAGATGTATCTGCCCCTTCACCGCTAATGTATACGAAGTTGAATTCCGGCGAAGATTGATCCTTCTTGTTAGCGGCCAGGCTTCTGGCTGCAGCTAGAGGCCAGTCGTGGGTCAGTCTTGTATAATCTGACTCGTTCATCCCGACTGAGCTCTTCCCCATCGCCCAAATGCAGCCTTTGGCTCCCCGCAGCTGGTCTAAGATTGGTGGTGGAAATGAAGAGAAGTCCGAAAGGAGTATGACTTCTGCTTTGTCGTGGCCTTTGGCTGCCAGAACTGGTCGCCGCGATAGTATGGAGACTCGAGATACGGCAGGCGATGCCAGAAGGCTTGATAGCACCGCAGAACCGACCAGGCCGGTTGCGCCAGTGAGAATGATGTGTACCATGATGCCGGCCCTGAAGGATATTGATGCTCAATCAATCATGCTCTGTTCTTCAATAGCCCAGATGAACTGTACCTGGTAATGGAAGAGTGTAGGTATCAATTTATCATCCAGATATGTTAATGCAAAGAGGCGGTCAGGTCTTGTTGGGCCTGAGATAGGAGAGATTTATAATCTCTGGCTTCCTTTCTTGTGGAATGTTGTTCGGAGGCTGACGGATGAGGATTGGATATTCTTGACTTCGGCACCTCCTCTGATGAGTCCGTCCTTGAGCTTTACATGTACTCAAAGTAAGTCATCATCGTAAGCCATTCTCGCTACCCCGCTTTTATGGTTCGACGATTTGTATGTGAGTGAGCATCTGATTCCCGGGTCTTACCCTTCAGGCACAGATACATCATGGGCTTGAAGTTGAATGAACGACAGCGGTACACATGCTGACATGCCGTTGAGGAGTATCCAGCCGGGACGGCATGACGCAGTGTACGGTACATGTAGGGTTAGATGGCTTTGGACAACGGCATCGCTGCTGACCGGCGGAAGCCTCAAGGGCGCTTTGCGAGCTTCGTAGGGTTGCAACGAAGGAAGAGAGGAGTCTCTGTAACATATTCCTACAGTAACCCAATTCGAGAAACCAAAGCTCATGATTTCCTAAGAACTCTGATGCCACGACAAGCTACCGAAGGCGCATGTTAGAGCATTCGTGCCTGTGGCTTGGTTAGGACACGGGAAGTCAAGCTTCGGAAGTGCATGCAGGTAGGATTCACGGACAGCGAATGGAGATGGCCGGCCTTGGGCACAGTCTCTCCAAGAGCCCAGAGCACAGATGCAGCGATCACTATTCGCAGTGTCGCATAAAACTGGAGTGCCACATCAGATTACACGTGCACATCAAGGTTGGCGGCAGGATTGGCAGGGAGAGATATATACATGGGGAGACAGCATTGACAGCAGTGATGATATTGCTACACGTGGCCGGTGGTAAGGCGAGTAAGGCTGCGTTGCACAACGCGTGTCGCCAGCGAGAGGTTGAAATTGCGCAGGACGCGGAATGTATCAGATGGTTGACACAAAGCGAGCACGATCCAGGCGTTCGCCGGGAGTTGTGTGCGATGCCAGAGGTCTGAGGGTGTGAGGTATGGGACTGCAACCCGCGCCTGCCCAGTGACGGTGGTGATGGTTCGCTGTGCCTTGGAAGGTCGCCTTCGCCGGTCAATCATGTCTTGTTATACTTTCGGAGCACCCAAGCCACGGACACACCCCAATTTCACCACCCAGCGAGCAGGACCTCTGCTGGTGAATGGCAGTCTTGATTGATTCCCTGTGCTCTTCGAGGACACCGTCGCGCTGCTATCCGCTACTCCAAGAGCCAAAAGCCATCGATAATACCACCGACCATCAACCTCCGTCAAGGCCCCGCGGCGCAATCAATCGTGCATGGTGTCTATTTGCATCTGCACTAATCCACCGCACTAGCGCTCCCCAGCCGCCCAGTAAATCCGCCAGCGAGCAACCAGGGTTTCGCTGGCCGCGCAAGCAACAACGCAACCTTTTGACACACCTCTCTCCGCCCGCCGCGCCACTGCCTACTTATCCATTGCTACTCCGCCTGCGAGACAGATCCATCATTCTACCATCCTCCATCATCAACATCGCACCGCTGTTCTCTGGCTCGACACCCAGCAGCACCCCGACGCCGTCATACATACTAGCGCTCGTTTGATCCCCAACGTTCGACCCACCCCAACCCGCTCGCTCGGCCACTCACTCCGCCAGCTCCCTGCGCGACGCAGTGCCATCACCACTAGTAGCGGAAGCCAAGAGGGGGACCGAGATCTGTACCAGCAGTCACCATGAGCAACATGGAACACACCGCGACATCTCAGAGACCTCGCCCGCGTTCGCGTGGCTTCAGCTTCAAGAGCGATCGGAGCAGTGGCTCGCGCCCGAAGACTGAGCACATCACCGAGTCGCCAGAGGAGAAGAGGCGCCGTGATTCACTCTACAAGGGCTCCAGCAAGGCCAATCCTAATGCCGCTATCACCGAGGCTCAACCGGGAGGTGAGTGCACTGCCCCTACCACCACCCGTCTCTCTATTCAAACTCCCTCCTCCGTCCTGCCCAGCTTTGATCTTTTGTCCTTTGTGAACCATCGTCATTCTATCATATTATGCCTCCCAAGCTCGAAGGCGTCAACAACGAGGGCCTTGCTGACCCGTCCGTTCAACCACCAGATGCTCAGTTGCTCGAACAGGCGACTCTCGGGTCGTTACGTAGCACGAAACACTTCGACATTAACGGTAACCCGATCAGTAAGTATTTCCATACCCGTGCTCGAATCGAACATGTACTTACACATATCCCAGCCGACCCAGATCTCTCAAACCCAACGCGGCCACGCCTCGAGCGACCGCTTGACACCATCAGGTCGTTCGAAAAAGCCATTGACAATGGCTATAAGAGGAGGAACTCGATGATGCGCGCTGGTGCGTACCAATGTTGATAGCTTTAACTACCGGCACATAGCCCTAACGACCAATAGAATCCTACGATCAGAACCAGCAATATCAAAGCAGGCGGAACAGCTCTTTCGGAGGTGGTAATGCTGGTGAGTATTCCAGTGCGTCGTTCGCCCGTCGGGCGCGTCCTTCAGTTGCCAACAGAATGTCTTCTTCAGGCTACGAACACAACCGTTACTCTCAAAGTGGAGCCAACATGCCCGGCGGCTACTACGGCAACAACCGCCAATCGTACAACGAGAATGCGCAACGTATGCGCCACGGCAACCGTGGTGGCAGCTACAATGGCGTCAACGGCGTCTACCATCAGCACGGCTACCACCAGTCGCACGACACCGTCAACTCCGGACAAACATACGGCTCCGACTCAACCGGCCCATGGGCCAACGGCACCGACCCCAGCAGCGAGAATAGCTCCCTCGACCGCATCAACGCAACCAACTCCCAACAAGACGGCATGTACGGAGCTCAAAACGGCTACGGCGGATACCCACGCCCAATCCCCGAAGACGGCCAATACACGCCTCCCAACCAGCAAGGCTACGGCGGCGGTCCAGTACAGCCACCAGGTGGTCAGAGGAAGCCCATTCCCCTTGGAGGCGGTGGTGACGATTCTGGCTTCTCGGCCGCAGCTGCTGCGCCACCAAGGGGTAAACTCCCTTCGACCGCGCGCCCGGAGCCGGAAAAGAGAAAGAGCTGGCTCAAGAGACGCTTCAGTAAGAAAGAGTAGACTTCTTCCAGGAGGAAAAAGAATTGAAAACTCGAGAAGATCGGGTTTCGCACCATCAGGATCTTTGCTCTCTCTTCATCACCAGGCGGCGTTGGCGGCAAAAAGCGTCGAAAGTCACTGTTGGGATAACGGAGTTTCCAATTTCTCACCGAAGCGAAAGAAGGAAATTAATTCTTAATGACTTGATGATGGGATTAACGCTTTGGGATATTGATCAACGCAGCGAAAACTTTCAGGATTGGGGAACAGACGGAACTCATTACAGTCAAGATCACGATGACGATGATGGGGAAACAAACACCCAAGACCAGTCTAATGGAAAAGCGGCCCTAAGCGACCGCCGCTGTTTTACACCACCTTTCAATGTCAGTCACCCTGCCTTCTTTGCTCTTTTATCATGGCGTTTTCTTGGGCTCTGGCGACCCTCGAGTCAACTGGGATCATCGGCGGGTTAGGAAACATGGGATCTTTGTGAGAGTTTTGGGAATTACGAACGGAACTGGACAGGACAAGGAATGAGGACTTGGGCAATGGGAAAGTTCTTTTCTTTCCATGGGTATTCGACTTTTCTGGGTTTCTGGCGCTCGTTCTTGATGTAATGTTTTTGTTGAACAAAAAGGGAAATGAAGCTTGATCGTTATTTTTCGTGTTCTAATCGTCTCCACTTTGACACTTCTTCGTTCAGACGCTATACTGCTATCCAACTAACCGCAAGAGTTTGATGGACTCTTACCTTTAAACAAGCCTAGAACAAAACCCCCCTTCAAGCTTTTAAAGCCATCACCACCACCACCACGCTGCTCACAACCGACCGACCAACTAATCACTCCTTCACCAACCTCTCCATCCCCTCACCAATCCCTCCAATCCTCCCAAGCAACCCCTCTGCCTCCTTCGACGAAACCTCGCCCGCTTTGGCCCTCGCAAGCACAAACTCCCTCGTCGATTCACCTGCTTCCTCGCCTGCTCGTGACCAATCTCGTCCGCGCGAAGCGCCAGGATGGACAAGATGGCTCTCGTCTGCGAGGCGGCGGAGGAGGCGTTCGGAAGAAGCGTCGGCGGATGAGAGCTGGCGCCGGATGTAGGCGGATTGCTGGTGCGTGGAGGCTTCGGAGGATGCGGTGGAGAGGAGAGGGGTGATGTAGGGCAGGAGGAGGGTTACTGTGCTTGTTGCTGTGTCGTTTTCGGTTCCTGGAGTGGGCGTTTGGCGAGGTGAGTCGGGCGCGGGGGCTAGGGGTGAGATGTCGTGGGGTTCTTGCAGGGTGGAGAGGAGGGTGCTGCGCGCGGAGAGGTAGCGGTCGTAGAGCTGGGTGATTTCGGAGTTGGTTAGGATGGGGGTGTTGTCTTCTTGGTCTGGGGCCTTTTTGGTCGGCGATGTGGCATCGTTGTCGTCTGCTTGCGCATCTCCGATGAGCGCCAGTTGCTTTTCGATCCAGCCGATCAATTCGTTCCGTGACTGCTGTAATGCAAGCAGCTCGTTGCTGTCAGATGCCTTTACGTCGTTCAACAGCGGCCTCTCTTCTTTGCTTTTCTCAATTGTTGCCTTTGCCCCGAGAATCGCCTTCTTCAGCTCCACCATCCTCATCTCACCCTCCTCCCTCCCACTGCCGCCACTTACTACGCCTCGCTGAGTTGGAAGGACAGGCACATCGCCCACAGATCTCTTGACAACATCGTCGACCTTCGCTCCAACCACTCCCTTCCCCTCGCGCTCAACAGCCTCCATCGCTTTCTCAACAGCACCCAACTTTCGTCTCCTCTCCCTCGCCTTCAAAAGCAAAAGCAGCGCTCCGTCCTGCCCATCGCCGCCATCAGCAGTAGAGGCTGGAGTCAGACCCTCCCCGGCACTCCTACCCGCAACATTCAGCTCTGCTCTCAGCCCCTCATACCGCTCCCTCGCCACCTGATGGGCTCTCAGTGCTCGCCAGTACGCTCTCCGCACCCCTGTCACGCTCGCGGGCGGTTCGGACAAGGTCTGCGTTAGTGGAGGATCTGAGACGTTTACGAGTGAGAGTGTTTGAGTTGCTTCGAGACGGAGCTGGCGTTCCAGGTGCGAGTGTAGAGATTGTCGGATTGAGGAGACGGTTGAGCGAGGGTGAATGTAGGGCTCCAAGGAATGGCCGACGTGGGGGATTGGGCAGGTCTCTGCCATTGTTTTTCACTGCGTGTTTTTAATCTTTTCTTTCTTTGGGATCGGCGCTTCTGTTGTATTGTGGCTCTAGTGTTTGTTTGAGGGGCATTGAAGTCCTTCGTGCTGGAAGTCGGGAGTGCAGGGTCCAACCCTAACACAGTCTCGACCTCAATCAACTTGACCCAATTATTGAACCCAACATGAAGGATAGAAGACCGACCGAATAACAAATGAATGTAATGTATGGCCGTTGATTTAGTCAGAGCAATATCCATTCAAACCATAACAGTAAAACGTATCACATCGTCTCGTAGACATCAGGTCCCGCAATATGTTCGGAGAAAGTGCATCAAGCCGCTTCACTTTCCTACTCATCATCGGTATGGTATAAAGCTATGCTATACCAAAGACCTTCTACGATCAACCCAGCTTACTCATCCTCCCTTCAACGTCCTTCACCCACCCTTGCACAACCTTGCCATTCCGTCCATTCGCCTCATCAGCTTCACTGACCGCCTTCTCAACTCTCTCCAGCCCTTCGCGCCACTCACCGAGTTCCTTGTCGAAGCTATCCTGTCTTCGCTCGAGCTCCTCTAGCTCACTAGCAGCGTTTGCAGCGCCGGCGTGGAGAGTATGCAAGCTGCGTAGTCGATCGAGCAGGGCTGGGACAGTGGGTGAGAGAGATTGCAGGGTAGGGAGTAAGCTGTGCAGCGAACGGAGCCTCTCTATGTCGACGGGAGATAGAACTGGTTGTGCGGTTTCGGGATTCGGCGTGAGCGTGCCGTTTTCTTGCTGTGCTGGGGCTTCTGTTGGGAGTGACGAAAGTTGTTCTGCTTCTTCCCTGAGCTTCTGTATGCGTCCGCTTGCGGCTTCGAGGCTGGTGAGTGAAGATGCACTCATCAGAGCGCCGAATTGTCGGTCAAGCAGGGCCAGCGAAGGTATCAGCGGTGTTTCTGGCGCTCCGCCGTCGAGACTCGACAGTCCCAGGCTCTTTTCCAACACACCCAATCGCGCGTCGAAATCTGCCACACTTTGTCCCGTTTCCTCGTTGGCCTTCTCACTTTCCGCCAAGCTGTCTTGTGTCTTGATCTCTCTTCCCTTGTTTGTCTCCAACCCCTCCAAGACCCTTCTTAAACCCTCCATTTCGCCCTCGCCAACGATCTCACCACCACCCTCTCCCTCCGCCAGAACTCGACATTCCTCCACCTCCCGTCTCAAACGAGCGACTCTCTCACCCAAGCTCTCATCGTCAGCCCTCCTGCTAGTAGCACCAACCCTATAGCCTCTTCCACCCAAACCTCCTACCCGATCTCCAAACCTCCCACCTTTGATTTCCACACCTTTACCCTCTTTCGTGAATCGCTCACGGGCGTGACTAGGCTTCAGTCGCCTACGCGACACAACACCGCTTTCGCTCTCGCTGTCATCTTCCGAGCCGTTTGCGGATGTGGATGTTGTCGACTCTTCTTCCTCTTCTGAAGGCGCGGTTTGTTGCGTTGTGGAAGTGTCGTCTGTGAGCTCTGGTGTTTCGTAGACGTCTGGTGCTGTGTCGTAGCCTGGCAAGGCGGCGAGACGAGAGGGCGCGGCCATGTATGCGTGTTCGTGGTGGGGTAAGGTTTGATGTTTGGTTCGATCGCTGCTCTTAAGAACGTAACTGAGACGATAGTGGCGCGAAAGAGTTTGTGGGTAGTTAACGACGGTAGAAGACCTGTGTTTGAACAGTTGAGAGGTGTGAGAATCGAAGGAAGTGAAGTGATCTACAACTCGCCAGGGTGTTGATGATCGTGAAGCTGCAGATGTAGGGTTCGGGTCAGGCACCAAAATAAAGTTTATCTCGGTCCACTCTTTCTTTGTCACAAAGACCTCGGACAGGGCCCGCGATTACGATGAGTACCATAGAGATAGAGACCGTCGCTACACTCAAATACAGATAAGTACTACGTTTCTCGATCGTTCGGTATACATTTTCTTCCATACAAGACAACAATGGGCGAGCCAGAGATGCCGGAGACTCACGTCCTGGCCGTTGCCAGCCATGTGGGTTTCTCCAACACCACCATCGTTCCCGATCAATTGCTGACAACCGTCTAAGGTCACTTCCGGGTAAGTCGACGCAGATGCAAGGGATATCGTCCATGCCAAATGGAAAGGTCAATGGCTGAGCTCCCTCCAGATATGTCGGCAACACAATGGCCACCTTCTGCATGCAAACCCTCGGATGCGAGGTCTCTGCAATCCATACCGTCAACTACAGTACGTCGATCTCCACATAACAGTGAAACTATCACTCCAAGAATCTACATTCTCACATCCCACAGGTAACCACGTCGCATACCGCCGATTCAATGGCCGCAAGTCTACGCCCGAAGAAGTCGCCTCCCTATACGCCGGCCTCAAAAGCGCTCAGCTCGATGACTTCGACGTGATGCTCTCCGGCTATTGTCCCTCTGCCGCTCTAGTCGAAGAGGTAGGAAAGATAGGCCGCGACCTCCGCAACAAGGCGAAGCCGGGCAAATTCTTCTGGGTCCTCGATCCCGTTATGGGCGATAACGGCCGCATCTACGTTGCGGAAGACACAATTCCAGTCTACAAGAACCTGCTTAAAGACGCAGATCTGATCCTACCGAATCAATTCGAAGCGGAGTTGCTATCGGATGTGAAGATTACGGATTTGCAATCCATGCACGCCGCCATCGAGTCCCTTCACGCCAAATACCAAATCCCGCATGTACTAATCACATCTATCCGCCTTCCGCCTTCCGCCGCCACAACGCCCTCAAAAGCAGAAGCAGACATGTCCGCGAACGCCAAGCTCTCGATTGTAGGCAGCACGCGCACCTCAGACAACAAACCTCGCCTCTTCCGCATCACCGTGCCGTCACTGCCAATCTTCTTCTCAGGAACAGGAGACATGTTCGCCGCCCTCATGGTCGCGCGACTCCGGCAAGCAGCAGCAGCTGCTGATCTGCTGGACTCGCCTAGCTGGCGGAGTCCAGACGAGGTGGTGCCGCAGGATTTGCCGCTGGCGAAGGCAGCGGAGAAGGTTCTGGCTTCTATGCATGCTGTCTTGAAGGATACGGCGGCCAGGTATGAGAGAGAGGCGAAGGCTTGGGAAGGTGAGAAGGTTGGTGGATCGGATGAGGAGGTTGAGACTTCAAGGCATTTGAGGCTGACCAAGGCGGCGGAGGTGAGGGTTGTCAGGGGCGCAGAATGGTTGAGGAATCCACCGGTGATGGACGGGATAGAGGCTAGGGCGGTTATGCTGGATGGGGAGGGAGTTTGAGAGGTGGTTTTGAGTTGCTATGCGTAGACAGATCAAATGTCCGCTGGGCTTACACAGAGACATGATTTACACGTGGGATTGGGATGATGTTTAAGCTTATTGTTGTGACTATCCACGCTGTTTGATGTGACAGGGCGGGACGACAATGCTCGAGACGACGTTCCCATGCTGCCCTGTTACAAAAAGTGTGGACCGAGCAGGTTGCGTTGATCCCGAACCTTGAAAGTAGGATCCAACGATACGCACTGCCGAGTGCAGACCTCACCTTGTAATCATAATTCTTCTTTCCTCAATCACTTTGGTACCAGAAACCCTTCCAGTTATAAAGTCCGCCAGTCATCGTGTTCAACGGTCTGTCAGAAGTGGATCTTGCGTTCGTTGTGACCTTCAGAAGGCGTGGTGGTATCTTCGAGAAATTGTGGTGTCTCAGAGCCCACCTACGACTCAAACACACTATCATCAAGCAGGCCCCAGTCCGGCTCAGAATGCCCATCTTCGGCACCATTGAGATAATCACCTCCGGCATGAGTCGCTTCCCCATAACGCTGATGTCCGCTGTCGGTGGTATGGAGCGATTGATCAGCGGTATCGACAGCATCGTTGTCAGCCGTGTGCATGGTGGCAAGTGTCTCGGCGGCCTCGTATAATGGGACGTCTCCCTGAGGGGCAGAGGGAAGTGTTGAAGGCATGGTAGAGAGTGTCTGCGCGGCCTCATACGACGCGTCATGATCTTGCGCGACGACAGGCAGAGAGCCAGGCATGGTAGCGAGTGTTTGTGCGGCGTCCAGGGTTGGGGCATCATCTTGCGAGGTGGCAGGAGGAGCTGAAGGCAACCCACCGAGATTTCCAGCACCTTGATGTTTTGCCTCCCAAGCTTCGATCGCTTGGAGACCTGCCTCATAGTCAACAGTGTCATCTGCTGGCAGACCTGCAGGTGCGTGCAAATGGAGTCCAGATCGGGAATGTGTAAGGATCGGAGCTTCATCTTCACCAGGAAGAGAGAGACGGGTTCGCTTGCGTGGCGCAACGATGGGTCCCATAGAAGGAACGCTACGCTTGACTGGATCGGTATTGGGCATGGTTTGGTCACTGATACCTGCCGACTGTGGCGTAAGATCCGCGGCCGAACTGAAACTGCGGCGCATTCGATCGTAGTCCGCACGAGGTGGAAGTGGCGGGCAAAGCTCAGCGGTCAAGTTGGGCATTGAGCCGCCTTGGCCCTGCTGATTGAGCATACCCGGATTCGAAAGTGATGAAGTAGAGAACGACCGGTTTCCTGGCGTGCTCGGGTACATGCCATTGGCCGCCATTGCCTGCTGGTGGTTACGCTGGATGGCGTTGAAAGGTGATCCTGGAGTGGCGGCATAGCTTGGTCCTGTAGAGGCCGCTGGCATGAAAGGCGAAGACGCATACTGATTAGAAGTCTGCATCATTTGGGCTGCAGTTCCCATGTTTGGGGTCATCACAGCTTGCTGGGCGAGCGATGGACGAGCTGCCATTGCTGGAGAAGCTCCTATGATACCTGATTCAAGTTGCTGTTGGTACAAAGATTGACCGAGCTGCTGGAGTAATTGGTTGCTTCTCTGCATAGCAGCTGCACGATATTGGGTATTGTACTGAGATCCTGCAGATAGAAGGGATGTGTTTGGGGTGCTCGATGCCTGAACCGAACTGGCTGAGCTCCAGTTGTTGTTAGGGAGATGCGGAGAGCTAGTCGAGAGTGCTTGGCCTGTTGTGTGAGAAACAGAGACGGGGTTGGTTTGGAAGGGATCGTTCATCAATGGCATGTTTGATTGCGCCTGGCTTGAGAAACTGGGAGTCGAAGTTCCAATACGATTCTGGTAGTCCGAGATCTTTGAGCTCAATGAAGTCTGAAACCGGCCAGAATTACCAATGGGCGAGCCAGTAGATTCTTGGGTTGCTTGTCTCTTGTGTTGGCGAGTGTTCCTAGTCGGGTTGAAAGATGAGGAGGAACCGTCCGATCTAGCGGGAGAATCATTCCAAGCTCCATCGGATTTGTCAGGAGATGTATCCGCAGATTCGAGGCCGATATCTGAGCCCACTTCGCTGTCTGCATATCTTGGAACGCTTTTTCGGGTTCTCGTGCTGCGACGAACTTTTGCAGGGGTGGTCTTGGGTTTCTTCGCTGGGCTCTCGACGTTCTTTGTAGGAGTTGGCTGAGGGTGAGGAGGCCGTCTGTCTGTGCGGTCGTTAGTCTTTGGTTAGTGATGGGAAGAAGATGTTTTGTGCCACTTACATCCGATTTTACTTGGCGGTCTGATACCGTTGTTTGCGACGTCGTAGCCTACGCGTTCCATGTCCCCATCAATTTTCGCTTGATACTTGGGCGCCATTTGAGCGGCATATCGATGAGCTTTAGCCAGTCGATCTTCGCCTTCTGGAGTGTTGCCTCTAGTGACAGTCTTCCAAGACTCGTCGGTCTGCTCCGTTGGGTTGGCTTGGATTTTGGATGCGACTGAAGACGTGCCTTGTTTCGTAGATTGCCGGCCGGACGGGGTTGTTAATGCCATGTGAGTGTTGGCGATCGGTGCCGTAGACTGAGGTAGACGGTGGCGCTGAGCTGTCTGTTCTTCGATGCTAGCCATTACAGGTCCGAGGGGCGCTGGCGCATGGTTTGGAACATGACGTCTGAAGGGATCGAGGAGCTGCGGCGGGAAGATTGTCCTTCCAAAATCGAAGTTCTTTCCATCCCAGAGAAGCTGGTGGCCAACTCCAGGCTGGAGCAAAGCGCTGTTTTGGAATGCGAAGCTGATCAGATTCTGCAAATGCATGCCTTTGGTCCGAATGCCGTTGCATTCATTGAGAAGACGTGCGCGTTGCTGTTCAATGTCGCGAAAAGCCGGGTTGGATACTAGACCCTCGAGTGGCATGCCAGTGTTGATAGCTTCGGAGCGATATTTACCCGCGATGGCTGCCAAACGGTCGTGCTCGCTGCGTTTGGCCTGGAGTTGAGACTGTGAGGCCTGCAGCTCCACCCTGCATTTGTCGATGAGCACGCCATTCTGCGTCTTCGCGCAGTAGAAGCCTCTCATGGCGCCGCACTGGGCGGCGTCGTGCCTGCTGTTAAAGGTGTAGTTGGGGCATCCCAGTCTGTTGAAGAGAGGACCGTGGACCTGAGCAACCTCACAGTCGACGCTCAGGTCTTTGAGATGGCCACACGTAAAGAAGACGTGGTCCACGCGACACATGGTGGCGAGATGCCGCGCAGATGTAGCGTGCGTTGCGACTGCTCTGGGAATGGTGGTGTATGGTGAAGGTGTGTAAGGTAGTGTAGGTTTGTGGGAGGGATTCAAAGGGATGATAAAGAAGCGGCTTAACAGACCTTTCATGAGCTTGTGCAGAGCCGGCGGGACGGCAATGCAGGGCGAGCCAATGTGACGCAGTGCGGTGGCGACGAGGTGGTGCGGGTGCGCGAGGCGTGAGAAGAGTTGGAGTTGGAGTTGGGCCTGGAACGAAACAACGCGAGGCAATCGAGGAAGGAGCGATGCAGTGCGGCCTGCGCTTTCTCCAACACCAGACATCATCCTCATCCTTGAGCACTCCTGCATCCCATACCATTGCTATCTCCTTGCCATTTCCTGCACAACATGTCTTTGATCCACGCGTGGTGCAAAGTCGGTTGGTCTCGTGGGAGTTGGGGCGAACGAGAATGAGGCCTGCCATCTCCTCGAGTCCAAAGAAACTGACTTCCACTGGAATCATCACCACCGAGACTCAATAACCAGGAACTTGAGGATTGTGAACAGTCCGAAGTTCTTAGCAGCGATTCACGATCTTTCTGGCCGTTACGGAAGGGTCAAGGCTTGAGCCGTCGTACGAGACTCCTGTCGAAGTTACCGTCTCACCGCAAGACGCGGCCCTGGAGAGCGCTTTCTATCCAGTTCCAGATTCCACGGTCTCTAGTCCGGCCGTATCGATCGGTGCCGCAAGGCCGGGATGAGGCATACTTGTGCCTTGAAGCGAAATCTACCTCCTGCAACGACGAGATTGGTTGGATTTGGACAGCAACAAAACAGCAGAGTCAATCCCAAATTGGGAAGGCCATTGGTGTCATACTGCATCAGTGATCTAAGTTCTCCAAAGAGCCAAGCTCAGGGCTGCTACAATGAAGACCCAATAACAATTCCATTCCAGTGAGCCCCTTTGGCGACTGCTAGACAATGCTGACATGACAACGGCGCGATGAGCATGTTCAAAGCGAAATTGTTCCTGCAATACGAATCGCCACGTCATAGATCAAAGAACAATACTTCGCAAAAGAGTCATATGAAAGGACGTCGAGTTTAACGCAGAGCGAGAGGCTCGCGTTTGCAGAAGGCGCGGTCAATTCGGGCTTTCAGCCGCAACTGAAAACCCGACCCCCCGACCTCAGCGCTGATAACTAATTCTGAAAGGCCCGATGGAATCCTCCAAGGCTGACACTATAAAACCGTTGGCGCCAGAAAAACTATTACCTCCGAATTGAAGGACAGCACCAGTTCCCTTTGCACATCAACGGCCAACTCTTACTCTCGTGATCGAAGGCCTTCTCGGAGCTTTTTCAACCTCTGCCAGAAATAAGCAAAAGACAAGCTTTTGTCTAACACGTCATTGCTGTTGATCTATCCACGTGATAGCTGAGACTCCACTTCCCCAAACGTTCACTCTGTTCAGCAAACGGTCAGACTGAGACAAAGTCGATTGTTGTGGCAACCAGGCTTCGACTTGGGCTCTCAGATCACAGAGCTTGTGACACGAACAGCCACGCAGGTCACAATAATGAGCAAAGTCACAACAGACGAGCCTGCCGCCGAGGCCGGACCAGGTGCCACAGATACGCCAGCCGCCATGCCGGAGAACGTCACACAAACAATGGGCCAAGAGCCACGAACAGACGCCTCACCAGACAGCGGCTCGATGACAGAGAAGAACGCCGAAGATGGTGCAGCTACAGAGAAGCCACAGGAGGATGATCCCTACAATGGGAGATCCAAAGGCAAGGTGGCGGTCATCATGCTTGCCCTGTGTATGGCAGTCTTCCTTGCAGCTCTGGATGTCACAATCGTTACGACCGCTTTGCCAACAATCACCGAGCACTTTGGATCTGCATCTGGGTACACATGGATCGGTTCAGCTTTCTTGCTCGCAAACGCCGCGTCCATCCCCTCATGGGGCAAAGTCAGCGACATCTTCGGCCGCAAGCCCATGCTGCTACTGGCCAACGTCATCTTCATGATCGGATCGCTTGTGGCAGCTCTGGCTAACAGCATCGGTATGCTCATCGCTGCTCGTGCTGTTCAGGGTCTTGGAGGCGGTGGTCTCGTCATTCTCGTCAACATTACCATCGGCGACCTCTTCAGCTTGCGTACTCGTGGAGCTTTCTACGGTGTGATTGGAGGCGTCTGGGCCATTGCTTCCTCCATCGGACCTATCATCGGCGGTGCTTTCACCCAAAGCGTGAGCTGGAGATGGTGCTTCTGGATCAACCTGCCTTTGGACGGACTTGCATTCTTCATCCTTCTTTTCTTCCTCGACATCGAAACACCCAAGACGCCTCTCATCGAAGGCCTCAAAGCCATCGACTGGATCGGATCGCTCCTCATCGTCGGCGCCACCCTCATGTTCCTCTTCGGCCTACAATACGGCGGCGAAACCTATCCCTGGGACTCGGCCACCGTCGTCTGCCTCATCGTCTTCGGCGTCGTGACCTTCGTCCTCTTCGTCCTCTACGAATGGAAATTCCCCAAATACCCCGTCATGCCGCTCTCCCTCTTCAAGTCCCGCACCAACATCGCCACCCTCTCCGTCGTCTTCATCCACGGCGTAGTCTTCATCTCTGGCTCATACTACCTGCCCCTCTACTTCCAAGCCGTCCGCGGCGCAACACCCATCCTCTCTGGCGTCTACCTCCTCCCCACCGCTCTCGCACTCTCCGCCGGCTCCATCGGCACCGGCATCTTCGTCCGCAAAGTCGGCGCATACCTCCCACCGATCTACTTTGGCCTCTTTATGATGACCCTCGGCTACGGGCTCTTTGTCGACTTTGACGCGAACTCCAACTGGGCCAAACTCGCCCTCTACCAAATCATCGCCGGCGTCGGAATCGGGCCTCTCTTCCAAGCTCCCATCATCGCTCTGCAAGCCCACATCAACCCCCGTGACATCGGAACCGCCACCGCTACCCTCGGCTTCATCCGCCAACTCGCCACGTCCACCTCAGTGGTCATCGGCCAAGTCGTCTTCCAAAACAGCATGAGCGCCAAAACACCCCAACTCGCTGCCTCGCTCGGCCCTGAGCGCGCAGCCCAACTGTCTGGCGGCGAAGCAGGCGCAAACACCCAGGTCATCAACTCGCTCCCAACGGAACAACGCGACGTCGTCCGCGTCGCGTTCGCGGACAGCTTGATGCCGATGTGGATCATGTACGTTGCCTTCTCGTTCGTCGGTCTACTCGCGGGCTTCTTGATCAAGAAGAAGGTGCTGAGCAGCCAGCATGAGGAGACGAAGACTGGTCTTGCAGCGGAGAAAGAGAACGCTGCTGCCAGAACGGCAGAGAAGGAGGCGAAGCGCGCAAGCAAGAGGCATAGTCGGCCTGCTACACCTAAGAGCGGCGAGCACTTGGGTAGCGGCGAGACGTTGGCGGAGGACGTACCGCCTATGCCAGAAGGGAGACCCAAGGATTTGGAAATGGGCGATGTGGAGAAGGGCGCGAAGTGAGATGGCCACGAAAAAGCATTCTCGTTTTTCTCTATAATACAGCGTGGCGTTGATGGGGCTTTCACTTTTTCTTTCTTTCTTACTTACTCTACTTGACTACAAGACCACACAGACGTGACGGCTTCGGCGCGTTGGTGTGACACTATACTCTCCTCTTTAATCATATTGCATAGAGAATAACTCATAATCCTACTCCAGATTTTCGTCCTGACTCTATGATTTGAATTCCGTTTTAAGGCAGCCCGTATTGGTTCCTCTATTTGGTGTTGAGGCATTTCATTTACATCATTGACAGCAGTGCGAATTGGAAATGAATAGAACCAAGTCCATGGAAGATGTAACTTTCAAAGTTTTCGCGCGAACGCAACTTATCTTAAAATCGGAAACGCCGTGAAATCCATCAACTCATAAATACAGCAAGATCTGCTTCTTCTTCTTTCTTCGCCGGTGACTGCAAAACCGACCGGGCGAAAGCCCTCTAGTAATCCAACGTGACCTCCTGGCCCTTTACCCGACCAATAACAATGCCAGCAGCGTACTTGGGGATAACCTCGTCGTCGTGCAACATCTCAAACTCCTCGCTAGCGTCCTTGCCCATGTGTGAGAAGAGCGCCTGAGGGCCACCGGGGTGCTCGTCTACCCAGTCGGTCACGTTCATGACAACGCCCTTGACCGCGATCCACAGGTCTTCTTTCTTGTTGTGCTTGGCGACTTCTTCAAGGGTGTACTCGTCGTCGGGGACCTTGAAGTCTTTGAGGTTGTTGGGTGCTGAGACGGTGGCGGGGTCGGAGGAGTCGCCGCTGCGGCCGGAGGTGGGCATGACGGGGCCGGCGGATTGTTGGCCTTGTTGGGCGGGAGCGGATTGGGTGTTTGAGCTAGAAGCGCCGACGCCGTTGGCCCATTCGACGGAGATCTTGCCGGGGGTGTTGGGGTCGATGTGCAGGCTTACTTGGCCGAGACGCTGGGTGGCGGTCGAGACGCCGCTGTTGAGGACTTCTTGGAAGAGGTACTTGCTGGCGCTCTCGCCGGCGACACGACCGTAGACGACGCAGCCGAGGAGAGAGGAGCCACCAAGACGGTTGGCGCCGTGGACGCCACCTGCAAGCTCACCGCAGACGAAGAGGCCGTTGAAGGGCTCGCCGTTGGAGTTCAGGCACTGTGCTTGGTCGTTGATTTCGATACCGCCCATGGTGAAGTGGAGCACGGGCTCCATGACGGCGACGTGGAAGGTGTCGTCGAGGTTGAAGGGAGCGTTGTGGTAGTACTTCTTGCCGTGAGGGTCTTTTGCGCTGCCGTCGGCGTAGGAGTTGTAGTCTGTGAAGGTCTGTTGGAGCTCCTTCTCGGTGCAGCCGATGTCTGCGACGAGCTCCTTGCCGGTCATCTTCTTCATCAGACCGCGACCGGAGTAGTGGCGAGTGTGGAAGTCGAGGACGTTGGATGCCTTGCTGTTGAGGACGAGACGGATGGGCCACAGACCCTTCTCCTTCTCCTTCCAGAGCTTGTCGGAAACGTAATCGCGGTGCTCCAGCTCGTCGGTGAAGCGCTGACCCTTGGAGTTCAGGAGAAGACCGCCCTCGCCACGGAGAGCCTCTGCGGCCAAAAACTTGGTCTTCGCAGTGGGATCCTTGGGGTCAACGAGACCTGTGGGGTGGACCTGGACAGACTCCATGTCAATGCCGTTGGCGCCGATGTTCATCAGCATCTTGTGGCCATCGCCAGTGGCGTGAGCGCCATTGGTGGTGGACAGATCGAAAGTATCAGGCCTGTGCTTCTTCAGGAGAGAGTCGTTTCCGAAATCAGCGGCGTAGCCACCGGTGGCGAGGATGACAGGACCATCGATGCTGGTCTGCTCGCCGTTGAAGTCGTATGTCACACCAGTCACGTTGTTGCCGTCCTTGTTGATCTTGTTGACCTTGGCCTTCTTGATGAGTGTCACACGCTCAGGCTCCTTCTCTGCCAGCTCTTCGAAACGCTGCATCAGCGCGTATGTGATGGCCATGCCGGGGAACTTTGCATCGTGACCGCGGTGTGTTCTGGGGTAGGAGTGGCCGCTGGAATCTTGTTAGCATTGGGTTATGTTGGTAGGCAAATTAGGAGGTCCACATACCCAAGTCGTGAGACGAGTGTCAAGTCGAGGTTGAACACATCCTGCAACCACTCAACAGCGGCAGCGGACTTGTATGTGAGAACCTTGATGAGATCTGGGCGAGCCTTCTCTCTTGCGGACTTGAGGGTATCGTCGTAGAATTGCTTGACGCTGTCGGCGATCTTCTCGTCGACCTGTGTGCGGGTCAGGGCACCGTTGATACCCGAGGTGGCCTTGGTGGAGTTGCCGCCCATGAAGTCTGAAGGGTTGTTAGTCTTGGAACCCTCTGCTGTTGGGTCTGAGAGCGCACATACTGTTCTTGTCAAGGAGCACGACATTGCCACCGGCAAGGTAGATAGTGTGAGCAGCGCTGAGGCCGGAAACTGCACATTCGCGGTCAGTCTCCCAATGCCTTGTTTCGTTTCGAGTTCTGAGAGACACTTACGGCCAGCGCCGACGACGATAACACGAGGAGCCATGTTTGGGGTATCTCAAAAACAAATGATAGGTAGTGGGAAGGGAACTGGGATCGTGTGTATGTAAAAGAGGCAGTCCAGACGGAAGGGCGAGGCGTCTGGAAATAAGAGTCGCAGGCCGCAGGGCGATCGGAAGGTTGGAGGACTGGCGCGGAGGAGAGATGCCGAGGTGGACAAACGATCTGGTCAGCGCGTCTGGGGTTGTGGAGAGACACCGAGTGCACGGATGGTCGTGGCGTATGCGAGGAAGATGCTGCGAGAGGGATGGATGGAGTTGCTACGGGGGCGAGTGTCTGGCTATATGACTTGCGGTGAATACACTACGAGCCAAGGATGCTGTTTCGGCACCTGATCAGTTACTGAGTGGGATTGTATGCGTGTTTCTCACGTTTCGCGTGGACCGAGGCCTTCATATCGTTCACATGCCAGCAGGGAAAGCCGAATTACGGCTCACATGACTGGCTCGCACTGGTCACGCTTACGCTTTCCTCCCATTTGCGGGGACGATTGGTAGATGGCAAGCATGTGAAGAGACAGAGCTCGGTCTATGCCTCTTCAGGCTGTCGATGACCTCGTCTGTCCGAAGAGTCTTCTTTACTCACTGTTTGGATGTTTGCTATACCATAGCTACCATGCTTGCAATGTTCGTAGCATTCATAGTGTTGCCTTGCACTCGGGATCTCTTGCCGCGCAAGATTGTCAAACGCCAGCAGAGCCCGACAACATCGGAGGATCTCTCCCCGAGCCATCCATTCGCCGAGCCGCTGAATCTGTCCACTTGGCCCGTGGACTGCGGACTTCACACTTGCGTTGTTGCTTCTGCTTCGTCTTGCTTGACTACATTGTCAATGGTCGTGACGTTTCAAGAGAATTCTCTCCATTTATTCTGCTACCATTCTGCATGTCGCCATTCGGAGAAATCAAAGTCCAAAACGCAAAGACAAAACTTTTCGTGCGTGCGTTGTCAGGTCCAATACTCTGAACCACGCATCTGTAAAACACCCAAGCAAAAGCAGGACCCACGGAACAAAACTTTGAAGCTGGACGATGTTGGACCAAAGGTCGTGCGCCTGCGGCCTTAAATCATAAGACCACAAGAAGATGAAACAAAACTTTCCGATCGTGTGAGCCTACCTAGCTGACTCCGGTGCTGCTGACGCGATATCTCCAGCATACTCGAGATCACCCGTGGCAAGGATGTATGAGCATGCTTGGTCTCTTTGTGCATGCCTTGCCATCTTCGGTCAGTTATCGTTCGACACTTGCGGGAGCGTTAGGTGGACTCCGCCAGCGGCAACCACTCCCATAGTGTGCCCAAACAACCTTTGTTGGCCTATTCCTTCCCTGATGTCCTTGTCCACGAACGCTTCATCAGATGTAGCCTTTTCGATGTTATCCAACCAGAGGCCTTTCTCGCGCGTCCAACGGACAAAATACTCCAGAGGCTCCGAGGCAAAGTACCCCACATCACCGCCATCCATCTTGAAATCCAGGCTCACTAGCCGGGGAAACGAGAGCGCATTCTCCACAATTTTCCTCGTCAGGCGACACGGGCAAGCAGCCAGCTTCATCGAAACACTTCTGACGGTGGGAATGCCCTGGAGAAAAGACTCCCACTGTGCTAAGGCACGTCTCCACTCATCGCATTGCCAGCATGGCATCCCGCAATTGATCGACTCACATCTGCAATTGTCGTCGAGCATGAACAAGTCCAAGACTACGTGAGTAGACCGAATTGCAAGCCGTGGAGTCTTCGGAACTGTTCCATCACAGTTCCTCGAGGCGTCGTCGCTAATCTGGAGAATGCTGTTCGCTGGGTATCTTTGGATGTACTCTGATGAGAACTGCTTGCTCACTCGAAAGGCTTGGGGAATGGCTGCGCGGATGTTGAAATCAGCGCTGAACGATAGATAGGGATCCTCCTTGCCGTTGCAGAGGTCAGTTTCGGGTATGTACCGTTCCTTCCAGGTCAAGTCGTAAACGGCGTCGCGGAGCTCCCTCGATAGGTCAAAGAACCCTATCTTGCATTCGGGGTCCAGACCAGTCGCGCTTGGGGCTTCATCCTGCGCCATTGTGGGCATGCGGGTGGGTTGGTCAGGGGTCGTGGCCATGGTCTTGCGTTTGAGGCCAAGGCCAGTGGCGGATGAGGATTCGTCCTGCGCCATATTGGGCGTCTGAGCGGATGGTTTGGGGGTCGTGGCCATGGTGTGTGTGTGAGTTGGAACCCGATGCGGGTAGGTTGTGGTCGACGTTCGAGCAGATGTTTGGAGAGAAAGGTATGAACGAGCAGCATATGCACTCGGGAAAAGGCGGAAATCAACAAAAACGAACAGAAGTGTCCGAATGCACTCCGCCGCGCACTTCGCCGTGGCAACCCGCTGCATGAGTCACTGCAAACGAGTGCAGGTTACACGAGGCCGGGGAAGGTTACACAAGGGTCCAAGGGAAGTAAAGATGAGCGGTGAAGATGTGCAGTGAATCTCGCTAACACATGAGATCTTATCTCTGCATTCTTTCTATTACCACTGTGCATCTCATACCCAGAACTAGCGCACAGACCAAACATCTCGTACCTGGACAGAAGTCAGGCACAGGCACGTCAATGTCACTTCTGCTTCTGCTCATACAGCGCTTGCTCATCCTGATAGTAACGTCGCTTCCAAGTCTACCGCTTCCATCACACTTCCACCATACCAGGACCTGTGACAAACTTCGCAATCAGCAGATGCATAGGAATAGCAGTGGTGCGTTATCTTACCAGTTACATTGGTTCGACTGACGTTCTTGTCTTCTTCGAGGCTTATCGATGTTTTGGCTCATTTCGAAAGCATAGCAGCCGCTCTCGCCTGCATCGCTGTGAAACGAGCAGCTTCGACATCGTGCGAGTGAATGCACTCCAGCAACTCCATCTCATATTCTACGTTGCTCTGAATCATGGCCCGCATGTCCCACAATGCACGATCTTCTGCCTTCAGAGCTTCCTCAAGAGCACTTTCGGCACGGTGCTTTGCCTTCGAAGCTCCTTCAAAAGCTGTTTTAGCTTCTTTGAAAGCAGTCTCTGCTTCAGATAACTCCTCCACTGCATTGTCATGATCTGCCTCTGCACTACGCTCAGCCTCTCGGCTTACCACAACCCGAGCTTCTGCCTCACGCTTCTCCCTCGCAGGTCCTACCATTGGCTTGGCCGGGATCGAGTTCCTAAGGTGCGTTTCGTTGACAAGCTCCCAGCCGGTCTTGGCGTCAGTGTTCTGCAGAAGGAAACCACGCTCGCGTGACCAACGGACGAGGTACGTGGGGCGGTCGTAATACTCGTGGTCGTAGGTCTCTCTGAAAAGAACGTCTAAGTGAGTGATCATGGGGAACCTGATCGCCTCTTCCACGATATGCTTGAGGCACTCAGTTGGCTCGACGCTGAGCTGGATTGAGGTGGTTCGAACGGTAGGGAGACGGTCGAGTAATGCTTTGTACTTTTTCAGGCTTTCTCTCCACTCTTCCAATTCGGAGCAAACAGCGGCTGATCCAGCATCACACAGAACTCCCCTTTCCCGGTTGCTGGAGTAGGGGTGCACCTCGACTGCCAAGTGGGTAGACTGACTTGCAAACGAGGGGATGTCGTGGGGTATTTTATCCGGGGGCTTGATACGAGTTTGCTCAACCCTCAGGACACGACTGCCAGGAAACCTCTCAAGGCTGTCTTCGTATTCTATTTTCATTTGACGGCAGACCAGGCGGAGATTGGTTTCGGCTGAGCGGACTGAGTAGTCGTATCGGAAGCGAGGGGCATCGCGGCGTTCCTGCCACCAGCCCTTAACGTTGTTTTTCTCTCGAAAAACCTGTTCGTAGACCATGTCACGGATCTCCAAGGGTAAGCCCATGAGCGTGGGCTCATTCTGACGACCAGGATTCCCGACCTGCGCCATGGCGGGCAAGTGGTGTGGTGTGTGTTGCAAATGTGTTGGTGTTAAAGCCAATATTTGGACCGAAAGTCGTGGTGTTACGTGGGCGACAGGCGTTTGCACGGAGGTAGAAGCAAACACAACGGGGTGGAAGTCAACAGCACATTGGCAACCTGCTGCACGAGCCATTACAAACGGTGACCTGGTTCACTTGCAGGGAAAGTGTTACGCAACGGAAGGAGCGATGCACAGAAGGCTTCACTGACACAGGTCGCAGGGACTGGACTTTCACTCCATTCATTGCCTTTGCGATCTATCTGATGCTTGCTCAACCCGATGATAAAGTGGCTTTAGCCTCGAGCGCTTCCATTAAATCAGGCTCCCGAAGAATCCTTGCTCCAGACGCCTCCTCGATAGCAGCTCGATTGGCATCACGAACCGACTCTGCTGACTTCTGGAGATCTCGAAATGCATTTCCCTCGAGATGTTGCCCACGAGGCACTGGGTCACCTTTTGTTCTGCTTGGTACCGCCATGCTCATGTTCTGTCAGCAAGCGCTCGCCGCTCAAGGGGAACGAAGTTAATTTTACCTATGGTGGTGCTTGCAATGACACGTTTATTCGACCTTTTGGAGGCTATTTGCCGTTTCGATCTCGTTCTTGGACGCCTCCGGCAGAGCGACATCCCCAAGAGGCTTCGGCTCTGATGTCTGAAGCAGAGCATTGCCGGGGTTACGCTTCCCCTCAATGGTCTCCGAAAGAGCAGTCTCTGCATTGCGCTTCGATACTGGACTGTGCCTTTTTTCTCAATCGCTTCCACAAAAGCAGCCTCTGTAGCGGCTTTCGCCTCAGACGCTTCTTCAAGTGTGTTCCTGGCATTGGGCTCTGCCTTTGCTGCTTCTTCGAGAGCAACCTCTGCACTGCGCTTCGTTTGAAATTTAATCTCATGGGTGGCCGCGCTGTCCCGATCGAGTTGTGCTTCCCATGATGCTTCTTGCTGCACACTGAGCGAATCTTGAAACTAAATCTCGTTGATAGAGAACCCATATTCGCGCGTCCAAGGGGCAAGATACACGGGAGTAGATGACCTGATATCCTTCACATCTATGTTGAGGAATTGGGGAAACGCATTGCGTCTCTCACTATCTCCTTCAAGCAGTCACACGGTCTGGCGGTGAAAGTGATAGAAGTGCTTCTGATTGTCGCAATGTCGCGGAGAGAATCTTTGTAACTCTCCATGACTCTTTCCCAGTGAGAGTCGTTCCAGCAACGCCAATGATCATCATGACAAAGGCATTGTATACAGAAGATGTCTATGCCAAAGTCCACATGGGTTGAACCGTTTGCAAGATCATGGAAAGATGGGACTCCCTCTTCCTCGGTCCTCAGGTTGTCAAAGATTGTCAAGGTGTTGTGATTCGTAGATCGTTGCTTGTATTCCACGTGGAACTGTTTGCTGACTCGAAGAGCTTCAGGTACGATTGCGCGGAGGGTGAACCTAAAACAGCCGTCGGTCCAATCCTCATACTGGACGTCATCTTTGGAGAGGTCGAGATCTGTCATCTCCTGCCAGGTCATGTCGTAAATGGTATCGCGGATTTCTCTCGGCAGATCGAAGAAGCCAGTCTTGTGGCGGGCCGAGATCTGACTGCTCGCCTCCTGAACGGTGCTCTGCGCCATGGTGAATAGACGACTAGGTGAGAGAACTGGCGACTGGCGTCTTTGGTGCGGTTTGCGGTGGAGTTAGGTCAATGCCGAGTGTATGTCGGATAGTTGAAGGGAAACTTCGAGTGCGTGACGAGAGTTTGCACCGACGACAAGGCAGAGCAAACAGGAGCAGATGTGAATGCACGAGCCACTACGCATGTCGGCAAGTTTCGCAAAGAACTGAAGAGTGATGC
Organism: Cladosporium austrohemisphaericum; assembly: GCA_022813715.1. Taxonomy (NCBI): domain Eukaryota; kingdom Fungi; phylum Ascomycota; class Dothideomycetes; order Cladosporiales; family Cladosporiaceae; genus Cladosporium; species Cladosporium austrohemisphaericum. The sequence continues at coordinate 398,296 of JAKLLY010000025.1, forward strand.
ACATGAGCTATTGCTGACACGAACGGCAGACGAATCAACGTCAAATGATACAAACGCTTTTCAAGAGCCTACTCGACGCCCAATGGCCCACCTATACTTGACGCTTGCTCAATGCTGCGTGATATTCGCCTTCGCCTCCAGCGCATCCCCGAGAGCAGCGTCTGTACTGTGCTTCCCCTCCAATGCCTTCAATGCCTCCAACGCCTCTGCAAGAGCAGTTTCTACCTTGCCTTTCGCCTCCAATGCCTCCGCAAGAGCAGTCTCCGTCTCCGTTACTTTCTTCTCAATCCCACAGCAGCATCCTTTGCACTCAGGGATGTCGCAAGATGCTCTAATATTCTTCCCCAACGCCAAAAGCGCCTTCGCAACCACTGCTTTGTCTTTGTATGGGTTGAGTTCGGTGCCCATGAACCAACCTCTCTCTTTTGACCAGCGGCAAAGAAACAGACGGCGACCGGCCTTCTCGAGTTGCTCATCCGCGCTGATGACATCCATACTCGCGAGAGGTAGCTCTTGTTGTGCGCGTAAAACCAGGACATCCAGGCAGAAAGCTGGATCTGCAAAGAGAGTGATGCTGATGCTTTCGAGTTGATCGAAAACCTCAGACACAGATTCGATGAGCTCCCCCCAGCAGCGCCTCGACTCGCAATCGGCGTTTTTCGGACTTTTATTGTACCAGCAGTCGCAGGTTATACTGCAGTCGACGGAGAGGTGCAAGTGGGTACAAGATCGTCCGCAAAACGGAATCGATTTGCTCAGCTCGCTACTCTCGTAGCAATGAAGCTTGAGAGGTTGCGTTGCTTGTACTTTGCTGCTCTTGGGTGGAAAGACTTGGTCGTATTCGGCCTTGAACTGGCGGCTGACTAGACGGACTCTGGGCACTGGTTCGTACATGAGGAAAGGCGTGAGCCAGTACTTGCGTTCGTGTGCACTGGAAGTGAGGTCGGTCGTTTCGTAGACGGAGTCGTAGATGTTGTCGCGCACGCTTCGCGGTAGATCAAAGAAGCCAATCTTGCGGCGACCTGGACCTTGACTGGATGCGCCGGAGTTTGGATCCAGCACCATGGTGGGTGAAGGCTTTGGTTTATGTTGCACTGCAGATGAGTTGGTGTTTGAGTCTTGTCGAAAGGACAGAACCTCAGGTCTGGTTAAGTGCGCTCACAACAAGGCAGAATCGAACAGAAGCAGGCAGAAGCGCTCGAGTGAACAGGACCGTGGCAACCCATTGCACGAGCCACTACAAACGACATCATGCTAAGTTACACAAGAACAGGGAGCGTTGCGCAAGGGTCCAAGGGGAGGGAAAGTGCAGAGTGAATCTTTTTGACACAGAAAATAGGCACATGAACGTCATTTTCCGATTACTTCACCATGGCTCAATTCGAAGTTCAAAACTCACTCAATCTCATGTAATAGCCGCCTTGGCCATCAGAGTTGCCGCCGGATTAGCTTCCCCGTCGAGCTCTGCTCTTATCTCGTCGAATCTTCTTCCGCTACTCCTTACTCCGCCACCCGTTGCTGAAGAGGATCGTCATCTTCTATATCTTGCTTCGCTACGTCTGTAGCTTCCGCCTCCTCGATTGCACGTTGCTCTTCATCGTATTGCTGGCCAGCCTGCCCGACCAGCAGTAAGACCTTCTCAAGCTCAGTATCGTTTACTACAAAGCCCTGTTCACACGTCCAACGGGCAAAGCACACGGTAGGGAAGAAAGAATCCTCTACAACTAACGTAGTAAGTAGAGTAAACGTGGCTGCCCCTGCCACAATCTGTTCCAGACAAAGACCTGGATCAGCTCTGATGGTGAGAGTGACGCCCTCGAGCTTTGGGAGCAATCCACACACGCGTTCGAACGAGGCCGAGAGGTTCTTCCACGATCTCAGTGAGCCACACAAGTGAGATGCAAGCCAGTCACACTCGCACTCGATGCAGCTCCAGTGAAGTTGTAAGTGCGTGGATTGAGTCGAAAGTGCTGGCATTGCTCTGACTTCGCCGTAAGAGCTGAAGTAAGATTCACTTGCGATCGCCAGAGTGTTGTTGAGTGAAGATCTTTCGTCATATTCAGACTTGAATTGGCGGGAGATGAGACGGACTTCGGGTATGATGGCGCGGATGTTGAAGCAAGCCTGATAGCCATCGTTACGGAGTAAGCGGTGGATGTTCTCGTGGTCGCCGTTGCAGTCGACTGGGCAGTCATCGTCACAGTGGCTGTCGTAATAATCATCATGCCGATCGACTATTTCCAGCTCCTGCCGCACATCCTCGTAGATCTGGTCGCGCACCTCTCTCGGCAGGTCGAAGAAGCCGACCTTGCGAGCAGTGGCTCCCGGCGTTGCGACCTCAGCCATGGTGGATGGTGTGGTGTTTGTCGCTGTGTTGGGGGTGCTTGGGGTCTTGAGAAGATGACATGACAAACAACCGCTTCTGCGGCCCGCTGCACGTGCCGCCAACCGAGTGAAGTGAGGAAGGAGGGAGCGAAATGAGCCATTTGCACTGACTGACAAGTCAAGTAGCTATGTGAACGCTTTTCTAACAGGCGAGCGCTGCAAAAGTGGTCCACAGATCCTTCTCGCGTAGCATAGTGATCGATCAAACCGATCTTCTTCTCCTCCTTCAAGTCCAATTTTCACCGTCGCTTTTATCCTGCAATCTTGTACGCTGAGTCAGAAGTTGCTGGGGTCTCTGGCACCTCATCTTCGTTCTCAATCGCATCCTTCTCCGCGCTCTTTTCAGCCGCCTCTTTCATCTCCGATGCTATCTTCTTGACCAATCCCTGATACGCCTCGCTGATCACTCGCCAGGACCCCGCTGGCTCGGTGTTGTCTTCCAAAAAACCACTTCCGGGATGCCAATCAGCCAGGGGTACCCTGAGCCCGTCCCATTCTGAGTTGTTGTCGAAAACGTCCAAGTTCATCAGAAGTGGCATATTGGATGCTTCTTCTACGACTTTCTTCAGACAGTAGCCAGGATCCGCGATCAGCGTGATCGTAGTGGTCTCGATGGCAGGGAAACGAGCGAGCAGAGCTTTATATGAGCCGGCTGTCTTTTGCCAAAGGTCGTACGAATCACAAACAGGAGTACTCGCCGTCCTGAAACTCGTGCAATCGCATTCAGCAATATAAGATTCCAAGTCCACGTGAGCTGACTGCCATGCAAGTGGTAGATCCTCAATCATGCTGGCAAAGTCGCAATAGCCGAAGTGGTCTGTGATTCGAAGGGTGCTGTTGATCGGAAATCTCTCGTCGTACTCCGATTTGAATTGCCGACTGATCAATCGCACTTTGGGCACTGCTGCCCGGATCTCGAAGTCGATGTCATTCGTTGGAAAGATCTTCTCCTGCCAGATCAAGTCGTAGATGTTGTCGCGGAGCTCTCGGGGCAAAGTGAAGAAACCAATGCTGCCTGGACTTGTGGCTTGCGACATGTCGGACCGCTGTGGTCGTTTCTCCGTTCGGTTTGTGGTATAGTGCGGACTACAGTCCTTTTGTACACCGGAGTGGAGCCTGCAACGAAGGAGTGAGATCGGAAGGGTTCGTGTTTGTTTGTCTCAGTTGGCTTCCAAAGTCGCAGAAGGAAGCAAGCAAGTAAGCATAATGAAAGACTTGTGGCGGCCTGTGAGACCAACAAGGCGAAGATGGGAGCGGAGTGAGACTCACTGACACAGAGACATGGCGGGAAATTAGTTCACTGCGACATATTTGGCGCCAAGACAAGCGCTGTTGTTCTACCAGGTGGATGTCGACTTCTCGTGCATGTTGGCCAGCCCAAGTCACTCGACTTGGACCGTACATCATCCTTCACTGCATCTATGCTCCATCTGAAAGCCACAAATCTTCACGACCTGATCAGAAACCGGAGCAGCCAGCCAAACAGATAAGCGGGTCCTTGGTAATGAAGCCTGTATGCGTCAATACCCGCACTGAATGATCATCAGACATTAGAATTGCCTTGTAACACTTTGCTCATACCTCTGAGTGAGCTATTTGGAGCTCGTCTCGGCTTCCACCCAAGTAGGCATGCTAGTTCGCTTTGACTTTAGGCATCTTACGAGGGAAGTCTCCATTTCAACTTCCACTGCTGATCAGTGGTCGTTCCCTGCATCCTCGCCTGCATGATTGTGGTTCGCCAGGTCTTCTCCAGCGGCCTCCACTCCAACTGTGCTTTGATCCTCCCAGTAATCTTCAACATCATCTTCATAATCTTAGTCACATTCGTCTTCTCCGACTTGCCCACTATCATCTCCGTCGTCTCTGACCTTGACTCGTTCTGCGTCGTCTCTCTCAATCTTCCTCTGACACATCTCCTTGAGTGGCTCCAGGTGCTTGTCCTCAGCAGTGCTGTCGAACAACAGACCACGCTCGCGGATCCGCTGAGCCACGTAGAGATGCTCCTCAAGTGTATTCTGATCAGTGCAGGAGATCTCCAAGCTGGTGAGTAAAGGAAACTCGATAGCTCTTTCCACGACAGCCTTCAGACAGCGACTCGACATTGCGATCAGAATGATTCTGGTACTCGTGACGGCCGCAAATCGGCAGAGCAGGACCTCGTATGCGTCCAGTAGAGCTTCCGCGCGTCGCGAGAGCGGACAATGAATTTCATGGCGAGGGCCCCGCTCGTCGCAGGTACACGACGGGATATTCAACTTTATCGCCAGGTGAGTAGAATGCTCTGCGAGGCGAGGGACTTCTGGAGCTTGAGACGTAATTTCGTTGACAATGGCATCAGCGTCGGCGATTTGCAATCTGCTGTTCGCTGGGGACGCTTCATCGTACTCGATCTTGAACTGTCGACTGATCAGGCGGGCTTTCGGGACGGCTGCGCGGATGTGCCAACGAGCGAAAGTCACGGGGCCGGACTGATCTACACCCTCTTTCTCCTCGTAGATCAAGTCGTAGATGATGTCGCGAAGCTCTCTTGGGAGGGTGAAGAAGGAAAGGGTGCGTTGGTCTTTGTTCGGCATGGTAGGCTTTGACATGTCGAGTGGAGAAGGGCGAGATTTTATTGCAATCGCAATTGAGTCGGGATTAGTGCTTGAAGAAATATTCAGAGCAGCTGAAGTGTTGTCGACGGAGGTCCTGGAAAGCGCTCGTGGCGGCCGCGGCCCGCTGCGCGTGCCGAGCGCAGTCATGGAAGTGAATGGAGAAAGAGACGCCAAAAGGCTTCAAGTTCTTACACGACACAAGGCTCTCACATTTGAGTTCGTATAAGGTCCTTGCCTTGGAGTGTGTCTTTGTGTATTCTGCTACAATCGATGTGGCGAGCATGTTCTCCATGAAACGACAGTTGAAAAGTGAAGGCAGACTGGACCAGTAGATCGTCAATAATAGAAGGTCCTTGCACATGGCAAAGAGTTAACGCAGTCGAGAAGCAACTTACTCAAGGCATGATGGTGTTCCTCCTCCTATCAATGTAGTGACAGATACCGCTTGCAAGCCTCCGCCGCTCCCACATGTGAAGGACCTCTAAGAACAACACCTGCACGATCTTTCGCTACCTGTCGCGGATGAATCACTGTAAGCGCATCATAAACCGCTTGCTGATATGCTTCCGCTCCCGTATTATCGACCAGAACACCACGTTGCGCGTCCATCGGGCGAGGCACACTCTGATCTCGTAATACTTCATACCAACATCTAAAACGTCCAGACCCGTGAGGAAGGGCATGTTGATGAACTCATCTAACTTGACTTTGAGACTGGGAATCGGTGCAGCGTCCAGAGTGAGCTTGACACTTTGGATGGTGGGTATGCGTCGGTGGAGAGCTGAGTGCAAGGCCGTCAACTGCACGCTCAAATCCCCGGCCCGCGGTCTGCGGGCGGTGGAAAGGACAGACAAAAGTAGGTTCCAGTGCAGGTCCAAATGGTTTATCTGTGTTGCAAGTGCTGGGATTCGTGCCCGAACGATAGTCGCGTGAACGCTCTCGTCGCTGATCCGCATAATATTGTTTGCCGGGGACTTCTCGTCCTACTCTCTTGGACTGACGGTTGATGAGGCGGGCTTTGGGCACAGCTGTTCGAATGATGGCTTCAGCAGATGTGCGAGATACAGCGGAGGTGCTGACTCGGAGAACGATCCTTTCCTTGCTCTCTTGCCAAGTCATATCGTAGATGTTATCGCGAAGCTCACGGGGTAGCGTGAAGAAGCCAATGCGATGGCCTTGATCAGCTGAGTCCAGCGTAGAGGTTCTGGGAATCATGGGGTCGCCATTGCTAGGTCTGTGCAAGAATAGGCTAAGCGGTCATGTCGTACACTTGTGGTTTTGAGTCAGGTAGGACAATGTAGTTGTAGCTTTGACGGTGGCCGTCAAAGTACCCCTTAGCGGAAGACATGGAGAATCTCGCTTGTTACACGAATGAGCGAAGCAGCGGCTACGTGCTGGGCGTGCATGTTCACTCTCCAATGAGAGCCAGTGCCAAGAAAGATACTCGTTTCAAGAGGGTCCCTCCTCAAACCAAGCAATCTCGTTGGCCGATTTTCCTCACTCTGCACATGCCATGGAATTGGCATACCCGACTTCCATTTGCAAAGACAGAGTTGTCGCAGGGGAGAGCTTCCAAATTCGAGCCTTGTTCGTACGAAGTCCTTGGAAGCCAGTACTTTCGGCTCGACGAACCAATTAAGAGACTGTTCATGTTCGTCCCGACAGTTGTTCAAAGTCGGTCAGCGTAGCAGGGGGCTTTATTCATGCCTGTACGAAACGGATTAGATTGGTCTGTGATTGCCGCTTGATCACTTTGGCTGTTGCGATCGACTCTACCCAACCCCACAGCAAAGCCGTCTTTGACATGCCAGCTCGTACTCGGTTGTATTACCGAGTATTATCGAACGAACGCTCTCATGTGCACAAGCATATGGGTTTCCGCCTCATTCGTTCTGTTACATCTTGTCGTTGGTGGCTGCAGCGAGGGAAGATTGCGCTCTTTCTCGAGACTCAAAAATAGGTACATTGCGGGCGCTAAGTGGGCCGCGGCGCCTTACCGAGCCCGACTATCCGTCCAGCTGCCGGTGCGCTGTTGTTGTTTTCGTATTTGCTGGTTAGCCGACTCTTAGCTTCTTGCACTACATCCTACTGCTGCAATTTTGGTGATGACGATGGCTGTGCAATGCTATGTTGGCAATTACACTGCCCCGAACTGCTGCTTCGGGCCATGCTTAGGATCTGTGAACAGCTCCGCTCCAGACAATGTTGGTATGAAGACTAGGAGTTGGAGGGGGCCATAGCGAAGAGCCATGACCATGGTATGCATTGTAAGTCAAAGAGATAGCTCAAAGATGACCGGGACAACAAGTATAAAGAAGTCGACGTTCCGTTGCCTTTAAGAAATTTATCCTCATCAGCATCAACATCAATCAGAACAAAAACATCATCGGACTCCAACGACTTCACAGCCTTCATCTTCAGCTTCACATCCAGGCAATCGTCTCACCTCATTCACAACGAAAACCATCACAGACAGTCACCATGGTTTCCTTTCACATCTTCGCCACTGCCGCGGCCCTTGCCGGCGCCATATCTCTGGTCTACGGAGCAGCAGTGCTTCCCCAGGCCCAAGACTCGGAGTCCTCCATCTTCGCCCGCCAGTCTTCTTGGGACGAGTACCACCAGCAAAACAGTGTCTTTGCTGAGCAGGGTATCTGCCGCTACTACATCGACCCCACCGATCGCGATGGTCTCTGGCCCTGCCGCCAATACTGCAACTCAGACTCGGTGACCTGCAACGGCAACGCAAATGGCGACCTGTCTACCATCGGCACGAACCCCAACGGCGAGCGCTACACCTATGGCGAATGCTGGTGCTCCAACCCGGCACTCGATATCTTGGTCGAGTTCACGGCGGAAGGCTTGCAGGACTTGCCGGCTATCACGTGCGCTGTGTGGCTCCAGGCGCTCAAAGAGAGTGTCAAGTTGGGCACTTGGTTCATTCCGGGAGCGGGTCCGGCTGCAAAGGCAGCCAAGTCTATTGTCAAGATTATCAAGCGTTTTGATAAATCGGCGGGAGGCAAGGAGGCATGGAACACCTTCATCGAGGACAAATGCCACATCGATGAGTGGGACTTTGACGTTGGCAAGGCTTTCGATTTGTTCAAGGAAGGTGATGAGAACTAGATGAGGCGTCTGCAGATGACTCTGGAATGGTTGTAAATTGATCAAAAAGGGCGACGAGAACTAGACGAGGCGTTGGTGGGCGTTTCTGTTTATACGTAGTCGTTACTGTTAGCTACAAGTCCGTAGAAAGTTGAATCTCAAAAACAAGAGTCTTGAATTTGGAATCCCTCTCAATTTGAAACTCACATTGGTCTCTTGATATCATCGAGTAAAGGAGCAATGAGCCTGCACATTTGAACATCTGGCTTCACAGTCTTTGCAAGATCGGTTTTAGATCTCTTAGTCAGATCACGGTCAGCGTGTGATACTGATGGCCGTTCTGTGCCAGCAGCATGAGACCATTTTGTAGAATGAATGGCTGAGTGCTTGATCAATCCTCAAAGTAGTGCTGACGTCTCCTTGGAAGTCTAAACGTGAAATACGCGTTTGACTATTTGCGAATCTCGAAGAAACGGGACTCTATGGAACTCTGTCAAGCTATGCTGGCCTCTTCTACCGCCCGAACAAGCCGCCCAAAGTGCTCTTTATCAGGATCTCCATGAAGATTGGTGACTTGCACCGGCCAGTTGGAATGCAGCTGCTGTGCACTTGCATCAAATTAGTACTTGCGACATGTCTATGGTTCCTCGACAATAGCACAAGCACGCCGCTTTACCTTGAGCTTTCTCCTGCGACAGAAACTGCAGGCTGCTTGGGCGAGCCGGCTTCTCCGACTCGAGACCGCCTGGCGGTTCTGGCTGGAACTTGGGCCAGCAGCTGTTGCACGTCTAGGGGCTCGAGCATTGGATGCAAGCATCTCGACTGGCTGCTTTCAGATCATGGAGAGCAGCTTGCATTCAATATATTTGCAAGCCCTCAGGGTAACGGGATAGGGACGCGACAGAAGCGGCTGGGAGGCGAAGAGCATTGAAGGCATGCGCTACCACTAACACTTGATACCTTCATGCTGCCTACGATGTAACGACGACTGAGAATGGCGGACCCCGCTCCAGTGAGGCGTGAGATACTTGGATACCGGAGGGCAATACCTTTGCAGGGGCGGAGAGGCCTCCGCTGTCGGGCATGAGTAGGCGTCGAATCCAGGGCGTTGATTCGCCCAGAAGCGGCGGCAGCACCTCGTGGCGCGAGCTCGGTTGAAGGCACCCTATCAAATTTCGGCATAGGCATGGCATTCGACGGAACTTGCATGTGCTGGAAGGACGGCCGTCCCCGATCATGCATGTGCAGCTTTCTGTACTTGCGTGGCCTGATGGTGGTACCTCCTAACCCCAATCTTTCCTTTCCCTCATGATCCCGTCGAGACTCCATTACGGCTTCCAGCTATAAACTCTGCATTGTCCGCGGGTAATACGTAGCTGGTGCAATCGCCTCACTTGCCGTGTTGATTAGATCATCTCATAGCAGATCTCGTTTGCATGAATCCCACCACCATCTCGTGAATGCAATACCCGCAAGCCATCGACCGAGGCTCCATTCACAGCTTCCAACACCTGCAGCGGAATGCAACAAGTTGATCCGCGGTCATCGAGGCGATGTCTAATTTACCAACAGGAACTGAGGCTCCTCCGCTGTCGGAGGGACGCAAGCGCTTGAGTGCCTCTACGGACGCTGGCCCGCAGACGACTCAGCCTTCAGAAAATAGCAAGAGGAGGAAACGTGTTCTAGTCAGAGCCGCTTGTAGCGAATGCCGTCGCCGGCGAATCCGATGCGATGGCGAGAGGCCGAAGTGTGCCTGCTGCATCTCCCACGGTCTCAGCGACAAATGCGAGTTCGACACCAAAGACGTGGCAGAAAGCCGTACTGCTGCCTTGAAGCGAGAGAACGACGAGATGAGAGCGACTCTTGCTTTGCTCGCGCAAGCTTTCGAGCACATTCGTGACATTCCCAAGCAAGATGCTCTCCGCCTGCTTGACGGGGCACGGCAGACGGCCGATCCTGTCGCGACTCTAGCATCGCTCGGACGAGTGCCAGTCTCAGATCTGGCGCCAGTAACGTCAGCCACTGTTCAACCACAGACGAGAATGGAACTCGAATTGAATGCTCTGTATAGCGCTGCATATCACTCTGGTGCAGTTGTTGACGAAGAGGCACTGGATGCAAGCCTGGCAGGTTCACACCTTTGGAGGGCGTCAAGCAGTTGGCGAGCTAAGAAGTCGGTGAACGCCCCAAAAGGCAAGCAATGATAAGGTGCTGACTCTACAGTCAATTCAATCAGGTGACGAACCCCGAACATGACATGCCAGGCGTTCGATCAGAGCACTTCACCTATCGTCAGCGTCCTCTGCTCGTATCAGGCCCTAGGGCGGTGCCAAAATATGTCGATGCTCGGCTAAAACACCTCGATATCTCCTTCTGGACGGAAGTAGAGGTGTCCTCAGAGTTTGCTGCTGGAGCCATCTCCGACTGGTTGGAACACCACCAAGTCTTCCAATGCTTCTTCGATCCAGAGCTCTTCTTGACCGATCTGGTCTCGAAGCGCAAGAGATTCTGTTCGTCACTACTCGTCAATGCAATCCTGTATATCGCTTCTGTAAGGCGTTTCTCAGATCACTGTTATAACAGCTGGCTCTGACACACCACAGCTAGGCTATACCAGTTTTGATCCGCAAGCTACGGTGCTCCGCCCTCTATTCCAAGCGGAAGCTGAGCGTCTGTGGGATTGCACCACTGGTGACTCGCTATTGAATCTTGCTGCATGTACCATCCTCAGTCTCGGGTATGTCTGGGACTCACAAGACGCTATGGGCGACCTTTTCGTGAAGTGAGGCACCGAGATGGCGGCTCGCATGGACCTATATTGTGGGAACGAAGCCTCACAGCGCGCATATCGAAACTTGACGCACACGCAGGCACGCGCTCATGCATACACAGCATGGGGCATATTCACATATTACGCGTAAGGATCCTCGAGTCTCTTTGTTGGACGTTCTAATTCTTGTTGCAGCATTCGATCGTTCCATTTCCGGCGAGACGCTCCCGCTCATCCACCCAATTTTCCAATACCGGGAGAAGACTGGACAAGACCGGACCCGCCGCCAATATACTTCGGTCAGGCATTCTCACCGTGGTGCAAGCTTTGGACGATGATGCTAGAGGTCGCTCAGATATACTGCTTTGCCTCAGGTGATGCCGTGCGAGACGGCATGATCATGTCTATAGCCGAACGAAAATTCCGCGAACTTCTCGAGTGGTCCAAGACCATTTCGCAACTACTCGAGACAGATGGAACGACTTCGTACCACATGACCATTCTAAGGTAAAGAGATCCCACCCTTATGAACTCACCAAGCACGCACTAAGACGTTGCCAAGTATCTGCTTCCACGCCTCGGTCATGGATCTCTTCAGACCCTTCCTGGGTAAGAAGCTCATGCTTTCGACCTTTTCGGCCCCAGACAGTAGCCCCGAAGCTGTGTTCATGGCATCACTCGACCAACTGAAGCGTCTGATTGTCTTCTTCCGAATCGCTTTTCCTCACGCCATGCACTCCGTGCAGTGGCATCATGTAAGTGTTCACCGGGACATGCAGCACAGCAATAGATGCCTATTCGCTAACGTTAGAACGCAAATCTCTACGTTGCCAACGCCGTCCTCCGAGCACAAGAAAGTCCAGACTGGCACTTCTACTTCATGCTCGCCATGCATTGCCACTACGATCTTGGAGCATTCTACCCGGTCGCAAGAGCGGTATTCTCGGGTCTTCTCTCGATGGTGGTCTCGCGGGGTCAACTGCAGGACGGGTAGCACCCACAGCATTGCCACCCGAGACTGAGGGATGCCTTTTGAGTTCACAATTAGCAATGTCCGTATCTCGTAACAAAAATGTGCCTCACCTCCTACTCGAAGCTGCCCTTCGCGATTGGTCAGACATCTGATGCATTGTCGTTATCGCAAATGGTGAATCAACTGATCGATCGGCATCACGTGGGACCCTTGGTTAGGCCAGTGATAATATAGTTTGGTCGTGGGCGTTGAAAGGGAATTGTCTGAGCAACATTGTTAGCATGCAATTTGGAGGACGCAAGTCCGGTTACTTTGACGGAGGCGGCTCCTGAGCCGCATGGGAATTAGAGTAAAATCCCATGGTGGAATGCCGTTCGAGCGGGCCTCGCCGAGGCTCGAATAGGCAGGACCTGGAGCTGGGTCCGTTTCGTTCGGTGGGCTGACGCAGAGTAGGAATTGGGGTTCGGAGAAAGACGGATGACTGTCTTCTCACCGAGTGCATTGGGTTCTACTTGTATGTATACTGTTGTGGCCTACTTTTACTTGACCCAAACCAGGCAGCTCTTGGATGTCAAGACTCCTGTTGAAACTCTGAACTGATTCATCACGATCGAGAGTTATTTCGAACGGTTTGACTTGATGCTGGCATGGCTCGTGACTCGTCTAAAAGAAGCCATAAGATAAAACCTTTCACTAGATTATGGGATCAGCAGGACTGTCACAGATGGGAATTTTTAGAATTGCGTCAATTGGTAGCGCTGATCGCTATTCTGACTACACTGGCTGCTTCACTAGTGATCTGGTCCTTTCATCCTGCATTATCATTCCTCCGTGCAACAAGAAGACTGCAAGAAGCTAGTCGTGGTAGCAAACATCTGCAAAGCCCCCATAGTCTATCCACGCGCTCATAGTTGAAGCTTTGGCTTTGCGAAAGTAGTCAATGCGAAGGTTGTCGTGGGTCCGCCAATCATGTTAATGACCACGAGGTTGACTGGGGCAAATCATGTTAGTCGGATACTTGTGGCCAAGCAAAGATCCCGATGTTCTTACCGTCCGAAACCATGCGCTTGCAAGTCACACACTCAATGGTTCCTCGCCATCACCGCAACGCAAATCGCAATGCCTTCGTCGTTGGACTTGAGACCCGACTTCGGAGTCCACCTAGCGAATTCGATGGGTTCGCCAGCTCCGTCAGCCGACCAGAGCATGCTGATGCTGGTGGGTCGCAGGTCAGAGCCTTCCAAGGCGTCGCGAAGACACCCTCTGAGTCTACGTCTGTACGCGAGGCTGAAGTCGAGGAAGAAGCGGCGAAAATCCCCAGTGAATAGTAGGCGAATACCAAAAGTGCGGATGCGGCAACCACGACAAAGGTTTCCGACCCACTCGGCGATTTTGGGAATGATCTTGAGGACGTGGATGAAGAATGCGGGTCGATCGACTAGCTGGCGAGGGGGCAGGGTGATTTCTACATCGGTAGGCTTTTTTGTGGTCGGAAGGAGTCTGGAGCCGGATAATGCATGCGGAAAGGAGCCACCTTGCATAAACACCCATAGGAGGTTCGCGGTAGGTACGCGTCGGTCGTACTCGAGCTTGACTGTGCGGCTGACCAAGCGCAGATGGGGCAGCGTGGTGCGCACTTTAAATAGGCTGGGAGACCTGGCGACGATGTCTTTATAGCTAGTGCGGCCGGAATATTCCCATCTTTCGAGGATGCCCTCTGATTGCGTTTCCACGCAGCAAAGATCGTAGATCGTGTCCCTGAGCTCCGGCGGGAGCTTTTCGAGGTCGCCGAGACTCGCCATGCTGAGTGTTGAGGGCGAGGTACTGTTGGATGGATCCGGCGATATATCGCGACAGGACTGGGGTTGGAATGGAAAGAGTGTTGCGTGCTGCGAGCTTCACCGTGCGGGACCACGTAGGAGGAAGTATCAATTTTGGCGACGTTTGTTGTCGCCCACAGCTGATGAGGGAAGCTAGGTATGTTGTGGTCGTAAGGTGAGGGAGACAATCGGCTCAAGGAAGGCGTAATTGTGGGGCCAGGGGCAACGGAAGTGAAAAGAGTGACTTCGCACGGCTTTTAGATGTCAGTTACTGCAGCTGTCGTAGAGCAACTCGAGCTGCAAGCGAAAGCTTGATCAAAGCCTAGCATCTCTGCCGCCTTTGCGAAAGATACACAAGCACTCAACGCCTTAGGCGGAGGCCGAATGAAGCTGTTCCGTGATCTCCCTCTTGATGTTCTCCAATAGGCCTTCGTGGATTTCCTTCAGGCGGCGTCTCTGATCTTAATCCAACTCATTAACTTCATCGATGCAATGGTCGTCCCATGGAGCAATCCGAACAATGTCAAGCACGCTGTGCATAAAGTTTCAGCCTTCAGGCCTCGATCAAAGATCGGGGATCCACGAGTTGAATGGATCATCCGGCGAGAAATGCAACATGTCGGTCAAGTATCGAAGTTGATACCTCAAGCTGTCGATCTGGGACAGGAAACTAGCGAGGGTTCCTGAGCTGACGAAAACGAAAGCGTTGCCCCCATAAATTATTTGCAGAGCCTCTTGACCCACGGCTTTGCTGGCGCTGAGAATCGCGTTCCTGCTGGTGTTATCCACCTAAGTGACGATTGGGTCAGTAGCAGCTCCGGTGAATCATCGTGCGAGCAGTTTGTATCGCGAAATTGGATGGATGTTACATTCTGTAGTGTTTAGCGTGCATGTGATTGATCGTCAGCGTACCCACGATGCTAAAAGTGAACAAAGGTTCATAGAAATAGGAAATCATGGTCTATGGATCGCACTCTCGGATCTCGAATCATTCTTGCATTGTCATTGTCAATCCTCGCATTCAACCGAACGAAAAAGAGAAATCAAACTTATCAAGATAGCACGTCTTTCAAAACGCTCAGAAACCTCTCCATGATAGCCTGCGACTTCACAAATCACACCATCTTGACGCTCAGGCATTGTCGAAACCGCTTAGTGTCTTGACTTGAATGGCGATGGATGCAGTGATTGTATTGTTTGACTCCTCATTGGTTAGGGTGATCTCGTAACGGCCTCAGCACCTCATCGCTCCAATGAACGATCTCATCAAGCAACGACAAACAGGTTGAAGGTGAGAATATGATGGTTGGAAGCCGTACTGACAAAACATATTTTAGCAGGATACTGAGGCATTCAAACCGGGCTACTCACAGACGCTGACCACAGTGCACACGGATGGCCGAGTCTTATGTTTGACAGCCTGCACACTGAACGGCCTCACCATTGCCGAGACCCATACGTAAGCAACACAAAAGAATCGACCAGGCACTTGCTGTGAGATGTCAGTCACCGCAACTGCAACCGGGCGAGCTCAGATCAGAGCTGGAGCTCGATTTCAGCCTAAGGTTCTTGAATCTTACCACCGTAGACCTTCATTTGCCGGCCAATCCGAGTTGCTCTGTAATCTCCTTCTTCATCTCCGCCAGAAAGTCATTGTGCAATCTGCGCGAGTTCCCATCAAGATAGCATGATTCCGAAAGCGCGTGAGTGTGGCTGTCGCTAAAAGTGTAGCTAAAAGAGACCCTGAGGATGTCAAACAGGCTGTAGTTCAGACCCCGGGCCTTGATGGCGACTTGCAGCGGAGCAAGCATCGGTTTGCAGTGTGCGATAAAGTTGCGTACGGTGACCTGCTCAGAATCATGTACAAATTGACAATGATACATTTTGAGCGTGCGAAAACTGTTCACGCCAATTAAAGCGGCAACCCAGCGATCTGTAGAGGCCCATGAGTGCCACATGAAGAGGTTGCCGCCAATAGCGATGTGGCGGAGATATTGCTTCGAGTTTCCAGTGCGGAAGAGGAAGTCTGCGAGTACTGATGGGTCCAGGAACCAGAACCTGTTATCGCCATACAAGACCGGAGTAGCCTCACTGTTGATTGCTTTGCTGGCGCGAAGGATCGAGGTCATGCTTGGAGGTGCCGTGGTACAGGTTCTGTTGGACTTGTTCCAGACCTCGCCACGGAGGTCCGGGTTGCGATGGTTCCCCACGCGGACATCGAGTTTGCCGGATTCAACATCGGTCCTGACGCCGCGGTGGATGTAACGCCCGATGTAGATCTTCTCTTGAACGTGCTTTACGAAGACTTCAGAGTAGATCTCTTTGCGAATTTCCAAAGGCAGAAGCCCGAGATCGCCCAGGGTTGCCATGTCGGAAATGAAGACAAGCTCTACCAACGTCTAAGCTCTTGACTCTGGTCTGCATGTTTTGTCAGCGTGGACTCTCAACATATACATCTCGCATGTGCGTACAAAGCGATAATAGTTAGTCGGTAAGTGAGTCTAGTTACCAAAGTATCGCTTAGAGGTGCTTTGTAATTCGTGCGTGCGCAGACTAGACGCTTTTGGTTGAAGCTGGGTGGACGAAGTTGGTATTGGGCCGAGGTTGAGGGTGTGTTGTGTACGGTAAGCTGTGCAGCGTGGTTTATGTGAGCGATGCGTTGTCGGCAGATGATGTGAGTGGAAAGTCGAGGAAAGATGAGGTATTCCGGTGGCTGCGAGAATGAAGCGGATATTTGGTTTGGAAACGCAGCGTGGGTGAAATGAGTATGGATGGTCAGACGCGGATCACGCAAACGTTCACATGCCTCTCGCTGCGACCGTCACCCGCTTGAAAATCATGTGACCGGGAATGAGCCCATGTGAAAGGGAAGGAAAACACTCGAACAACCTACAGGGACCTATAGCTCCTTCCCATCCTGCGAGAGTGATGCATTCCCGATATTTGTGCCCGGCAGCGAACGAAAGATCGAAGCTAGCAGCATGTCCCTGCCTCGCTGAAACGTCCACCATGCTTACTATCAACATTCTGCACAAAGCACTCCCTCAACCCCTAGACATCACCGATTTGCACTCCGCAATGGCTTCTTCGTGCCACACGAGCCAGAGCGCCGGAGTCCAAGTCGCAATTTTAAGAGGCTCGCTCGTCTCGTCTGGCGACCAGAGCAAGCGAAGCTCAAACGAATCAGGGCGCCCAACGCGAGTGGCGATCTTGCTGTAGTGCTCGTTCTCATTATCGAGATAGTCACATGTGAACCAGTCGTGAAGGTGGTCGTCGGGACCTTTGATGAAATGCAGGATCAGGTTCAACGTGTCGAAGAGAGGCGAGTAACAATAGATCTGTTGCAGCCATTCTGAAGCACCATAGAGCATGCCAGCGCAGTAGCTACCGAGGTCGCTCGTCCGAACAGATAGGGCCATGTCTACCTTGGTAGGTTGGCATTTGATCACGTGGCGAGCGTCCAATCTAAGGTATTCCCAGTACCTACACAGGCCAATGTTTCTGCCAGATATTGAGAGGCGGCTGTTGGCAGGTGAGCGCTGGTCATATTCGCGCTTGAGCTGACGGCTAACCAAGCGTGGTTGGGGAAGTGCGGCGCGTACGTCAAAGTAGAGTGTGCCTTCGCGTCTCCTGGTGCTATGATTGAGATCACTCGGCTTTTCCGAATAGTGCGTCTCTTCGTATGCGTGGTCGTAGATTAGATCGCGCAGCTCTCTCGGCAGAGAGAAAAAGCCCGTGGGGCCTTTGCTGGTACGCGGAGCAGACGGCGGGGACGCTGATGAGGACGCCATGGTGTCGCTGAATGTTTCTCGTGTGAAGGGCGATGAACGCCTAGAGAGGGGTGTCTGATGGTTTTATTGTCCGGGTTTGTGGTACATGTAGACGGTAGATGTGGGAGCGAACTGGTACTGGTGAGCGTTGTGGAAAAGGTGCAACTCGATGGAACATGAGCAAACGAAGGCCTGTATGCGTTTGCGTCACGGTGCGGGGTGGTCAGCGAAGCCAGTCACGCCCTCATCACAATATACATTATCACCGCCGCATCTACGGGCGATGGTCAAGATCCTTCTCCTGCCTGAATCGGAAACCAGACGTCGGCGTCCAATTGGCAACTTCGTCAAGCGGGCTGTCGAACTGTTCCGAAGTCCACAAGATGCTGATCTGGGTGACCTTGGGGTAGTCATCACAGTCGTGGGTATGCGCCTCGACTAGGCTTCTGCCGAGTCGGTGGAGATGGCTGACGAGCATTTCGCGGCTTTGCTTGTAGAAGTGCAAACGGACATGAAGGACTATGATGCGTGAGGAGTCCCGACATATGACCGCGAGCCATCTCCGAACACTGTCGCCGGCACCAAGATCGCCTTAGGCTTGCTTGGGAGAAGGTCGGGGCATGGACATCACCGTGACAAGAGACAAGAGCCGACGATACACCTTTTCGATGCTGATGCCCGACAATGACTGATAGCTCAACAGAAAAAGTCAGATGTAGTTGATGCCCGAGACGACTCGCAGGGAGGTGCTCGCTGGAAGTGAGGTCAGCGCGGACCAGTGAGGCGTGTTTCCAAGGATAGACTGGCCGGAACGAGCGGGCGGCCGGGATGCTGATGCTGGGCGAGGGCAAATCACCTCGCCCCTCATGACGATCGGCCTGCCGTCATCGCAGCGACTCGACATGCCACAATTTAGTGACAGCTTGCCGGGAGTACGAGTTGCCTGAAAAGCATATCGCAGCAAACCTTCCTTCACCGGAGTCGACCAGCTGGATACCTTACCTGGACAGCCACAAGACAGCCTCACCACGCCGATCGTTCCCGCTTCCCTTCGCTGCAGCAACGGCCCAGCCAACGCAAAAGTCGAGTCGCTTTCCACCAGCCATCCACAAGCTTTTACGTATACCCAACAGTCGCCAGCTCATTGCGTAGTCAGCCCTCCCGTTCCGATCTAGCGGGGCTCCTATACCGACGACGCGATTCCAGAAAACCTCCGGTAGACTCGACTAGCGCAGGCGAACCTCGTCGACCTCCAGAAGCCTCGCGACATGGCCTACAACCGCGGATACAACCCCGATGCCTTGCCAGCGTATGTGCCTTCCTCTTCCTTCCATTCACTTACATTCTCTCTTCCACGAGCTCCTACAGTGCCAGCATGACCGCGCGACATCACGTTCACTGGCCGCGCAACTCCCAGCTGACTCAACCTCCCTCTAGACACGCAGAGCCCGAACAAGCAGCGCAAATGATGAACCCCAACAACCGCCACCCCAGTGCGCCGCCCGCGCAATACAACAAGCCCATGCCTCCTCCTCCGCAAGGCCAGAACATGCGACCCGACGATCGCTACAGCAGTAGACCTCCGCCAAGCCAAGGCTTCCAATCGCCTGGCCCTATACCAGGCTCCTACGGCTCCTCGAGTCCTGCGCCTCCACAAAACCAGAACTGGGACCAGCAGACTCGCTACAACACAAACTACAATGCCAACCCGCAACCTCCACCTTCCAGGTACAGCAGTCAGCAACAATACTCTCAGCCTCCGCCTCAGCAGACGAGGCCTTCATTCGCCTCACCACCTCCACCCGCCAGTTACGGCCAAGGTCCTCCGCCTTCAGGCCCTCACAACCGCCCGCCGATTCCTCAGCAGCAACGTCCTCCCACCGCTGGCCCTCCTCGCGACGCCAACGACCGCGATGCTCTCTGGTCTCTCTTCCTCCAAGTCGACAAAGATCGCTCTGGTCAACTCTCCGAGCATGAGCTACGCCGCGCCCTCGTCAACGGCGACTACACGGCCTTCGACCCTCACACTGTCAAAATGATGATCCGCATGTTCGACGCAGACCGCAGCGGCACTGTCAACTTTGACGAATTCTGCGGTCTATGGGGCTTCCTTGCGGCATGGCGTGGGTTGTTCGATCGCTTCGACACGGATAGGAGCGGAAACATCAGTTTGCAGGAGTTCACGGATGCGCTGGTAGCGTTCGGATACCGCTTAAGCCCGCAGTTCGTGCAATTGCTGTTCAACACATATGCGAAGAGCACACGAGGCCGCGGCGACGAGGGACCAAGAGAGAAGGGCTTGAGTTTCGATCTTTTCGTTCAGGCTTGCATCAGTCTGAAACGCATGACGGATGTCTTCAAGCGGTACGACGAGGACAGGGACGGATATATCACATTGAGCTTGTAAGTTGACCGCCGGCGAGCTTTCGAATCGCGAAGAAACAGTTCAACTTGTGCTAACGTTACTTCTGCAGCGAGGAGTTCCTCACAGGTGCGCAAAGCCTCTTCCTCTTCAACTCGATCTCGTCCACGACGGATACGGGTCTCTACTGAGCACGAGGAAAACAATTTCCTTCTTACCGAGACTTGAGACTGACTGCGACACAAAGAAATTCTACGCCAGAAGGATTGAGCTCGCCCAAACTGCGGTCCAACTTCGCCACTGTTGGACGTCCGGCTCCGCCCGACAAATGCGAAGCTGGCCGAGGCGTCACTCGGATGTTCCTTCTGGATGAGTTTCGAAGTCGAGACAATACCAGCGTACTGGAATTTGAGATCGCCCGAGAAGATGACCGGGCGGAGCAGTGGCTGCCTTTCGCTCGCCTGCAATTGCCTAGTCTAAACATGCAAACACATTCGCCTTGTGACCACAATTGCACGTTCATCGGCACGCAGATATCATGGAACAAGCGACTGGCCGTCTGAAGTGGGCGTGGGGCAGCCGTCGATGCAGCTTTGTCATGAACGCTCCCAGGCTTAGAGCCACGATCCCGCGGCGGAGAGACGAGAAGATACCCACCAATATGAGATTCCAATGAAATAAAGCATCACCTGTCACTGCTGATTTATGGTAACATAATTGTTCACAAATCCCGATGTCGTAACCATTTTTCTGGGTACATGTACTTGTCTTTTTCATTTCGATCAAAGCTATCAAGTGCAAGCAAGGAAGTGCTATTTCCCGCTCTTCTTTTGGCCTGATCTTGCGGCCACACTGGTAGTGTCTCATTCTCTTTCTGTCCTTCCTTCTCTCCTTTTATCAAGCAAGGGTGGCGAAGACCTCAGCAATGCATCACTGATCGCAGTTGCTGCGCCGTTACCCTGCCAAGCCATAATTGTTCATCAAACGGGAAAGCAAATCACAAAGTGGAATTCGGCGCTGTCAGCAGTAGCTATCACCGACGTTCACATCTAGCAATCATGCCCCGGATTATGGCTAGACACGAAGTCGATTTGGGTCAAGTGCTTGTGGCCGTAAGTAGAGTGGGTGGCAGAAACGTCTCCCTCTTCTCCCTGATCTTCAACGCCAACGTCCTCGTTCAAACTCTCAGCTTCGAGCTCGTCCCAGGAGTCATTGTCGCGGATATCTGCATCGTCGAAATTTTGAGCGGAGCGGTAGTTCTTGCTGTGATCGCGTGGATGCCACCCAATTTGATCAACTGGGTGAGTTTCGTGCTCGCTGACGATGAAGCTACCTGTACTAAGCGGTCCGCGATAGTTTATGACGGCGCTTTTGTCGTACTTGAACTCGCACCTCGGAAGCTGGACGGGGGATCCAAGCAGATTGACACATGGCCCGTCCTTGGCGGCCCAGCTCACGACAAGATACGGAGTGCCCAGCGTGACGACTTTCAGA
Organism: Cladosporium austrohemisphaericum; assembly: GCA_022813715.1. Lineage (NCBI taxonomy): Eukaryota > Fungi > Ascomycota > Dothideomycetes > Cladosporiales > Cladosporiaceae > Cladosporium > Cladosporium austrohemisphaericum. The sequence goes on from JAKLLY010000025.1 coordinate 419,569, forward strand.
TGCTGCATCTTGTGGAGCTGGGCAATGCTGTCGAGGTCCCTTTTCCATCTGGGGAAGATCTGCGTCCATTCAGAGACATGGTTGCATTCAGAATCGAGGATCGTGAGCTCGATGGAATGCAGGTAGGGCATTTTGGCGATCCAGGTCGAAAGCCAAAGCTCGACGGATTGCAAATTGTGTGAGAACGTGGATTGCAGGCGCGTGAGCATCGCCACTTCGACCTTCAAGACATTGGCTTTCTTCAGGGCAGATGGTGGCTTGGAGTTCCCGGATTGAAACCTCCACCCGACCTTTGCAAGCCTTGCTGTACTCTCTGTTGAACTGGCGATTGACGAGGAGAAGAGACGTGCTGGGATGGCGAATAGTCATGAGCGAAGCCCTCAGCTTCTCTGGCTCTTCTCCCCAGTTGAAAGATCTGGGTTGCATCTCAACGATTTGTTCTTCGAGCAGTGCTGGTTGTTCGTAGACCAAGTCGCGGATTTCGGGGGGCAAAGCGAAGAATTCGAAGTAGCGAATGATACCGGCGGATCGTTTGTTGCTTGCTGCATGTTCAGCATGTGAACCGTCATCATTCTCATCCTCGTCGCTGTCGTCACCATACCAATCTTCTGAATCACTGGCCCCAGCATGGTTGCTTCTGTGTTCGTCATGCTCACCGCCACCGCCATCTCGCTCGTCGTTGTCTTCGCCGTCGCCGTGGTCGCTGTCTCTCTCGTGGCTGTCGCTGCTGTCGTGAATATAATCGCTCGCACCAGATCCGGCGTCGTCTTCAGAGTCTGTATCTTCGTGCCAGCTGACTCTTGGATTGCTGTCATCAGATTCGCTGTCTTCTGAGTCGCTGTTCTGTGGCGTGCCGATTCCTCGTCGATTCTCGCTGAAAAATACACCAGGGGTTGTGGGGCACTGATTCAAGCCATCGACGGGCTCCAGCGGAGAGGCCAGAAGCTCAACATCCGGTCCATCGCCCAGACTCCACTCGATCAAGAGGCGTTTCTTGCGCCCCGACTCCGGCGGGTCCGAATCTCGCAGAAGGTCTGGCATAGAATACAAACGAAGACAGTGGAGCTTGTTCGTTGCGTTGACAGTACGCAGTAGACTCCTCGCGGCGTCAGTTGTTATGCGAGGGGCAACATTTTCGTGCAGATAGAATACCACGCTTATGGAGCGCAGATTGGGCGTCTCGGCAACCCAGAAACCGAGCCAGCGTAAGTGAGCCAGCAGTTCACCAGGCTAATCGACAAAGAGCCTCACTTCCAGAGAACGCACAAGGTCGAATGGAAACGTCGATGTTGGCCATTTGGAACGCTGGTATTTGTCGTGGTCATCTAGCAAGAGTGTAATCCTCATGTGGCCACTTTTACGATACTCACACGAGAACTGGCGGCTGACCAGGAGCATGGAGACGAGTGGCGTGCGAGCTGTGCATTTGAACGTCCTCCGGGAAGGTTCGCAGTAAACGGATACTTTGGAGAGACATGGGTCCTCGTATATCATGTCGTGCACCTCACGCGGAGGCTCGAAAAAAGCAAAGAGCTGAGCAGGCCCATCCGCGGCGCCTGCCATTGAACAAGCTTCGGTTCTCAAGAGTGAGCCCATCCTGCTCTGTGACAGAATCTGGGCGGCTGTCTCATCGCTGGCGTCGTCAGACATGGTGGTGCGTTTGAACAGGTTTCTATTTTTGCGGGAAAGCCCGTTGTTTGGTCAAGCGTGAGAAGGTGGAAATGCGTGATGATGTGGAGTGGCTGGCTCGACGATGTGTCTGGCGATGAAGATGGTGTGGTATGACTGTGCCAACTAGGACGTGGTCACTTCGTCAGATGGTAAATTTGCCGTGCTCGTTGGTTTCGAAATATAACATTGCGTGTGTGTGTGTGTGTACGAGAGAGAAGCTTTCGTCTTTGGATGCGTAGGCTGCAACCGGGAGGTCCCGCACGTGGAAGGAAGGTGCAACAAGAGGAAGGCGCGACTGCGCAAGTTCGGAGTTTGTGGCCCAGTGTGTAACGCAAGTGAATGCGAATGTCATATGAGTTGCCGATGCATACTACGATCTGCTATTATATGCCCGAGTCTTGCAAGGGAGCATTTGTCCAAAGACAACCTACAGCTTGATGCAGACGTGTCCAACAACCTGCAGCTTTGCACCTCGTTGGGAGAAAGTGCGAAATAGCGGTCGTGCTTCTCATCGTCTAGTTATCAATCAGTCGACCAAAAATAAGTACCTGTTGCTTCAAACCTCGACATCCACTTGTTGTTCTTATCAATTGGCCGATTGATCGGGTCATTAAGATCGCATTGCCGGTGTCTCTTTGCGTCATCTGCCAGACGATGTGCAAGAGCAAAATCAGAGTCTCTTCACCCGGAGGCCTTCTGGACGCAAGAACATGGCAACCTCTGGCGAATTTCTAATGAGCATGGCACAAGCATGAGGTGACTGCAGAGTGAAAGATGAATGCGTCTATGCGGTCACTATAGGCAGCACACATCAAGCGCAACAATTTCTGCACTCGTTGCCGACCAATTGGGCGGCAATATCGATGCCTGAAATGGCTTGCGCGTCGTTGAAGAAGAAGAGTGGAAGAGGCGACGTTTGTTGCGCAATCCACGATTCCTGGTGTGGCGCAGTCTGGCAGTGCGGCGGACCATGCCGGCGAGTCGTCGCTGCTGCTTGGCTGGCCCTGTACACTGACGTTGCACCTGAGCCAAAGTATACCGGTACCATCCCGCCATAGCCAGTCCTCTTTTTGCCATTGCGCTTTACTGTCCTGCTCACCATACCCCTCGAGACTGCGCATCTTCTCTGCTGCCTTCTGCACACCTTTCCTCGAACCCAAGCCTCAAGGAAACACTCTATCCCCTCAGCAGCCGCCTGGTGGGCTGTCAACAGCTGGCCCAGTAAGCGGGCAGTACTCGCCTGAGACATAGCCCAAGATGGTAAAGAGACGACGGCCTATTGCGATTCCGTACTCTTAGACTAACACTCTGTGCAGGCGGTCACAAAGCGTGCCGGCCGCAGAAAGGATGCGGCCCAACCTCAAGCCGGCGGTGGAAGCGGTCAACCTCAGATCCGGAAAGCAGCATACGAAACGAGCAAGAAGAAGGAAGTCGGAGTATCAGACTTGACGCTTATTAGCAAAATCTCCAACGAGGCAATCAACGACAATTTGAAGAAGCGCTTCGAGAATGGCGAGATCTACACCTACATTGGACACGTGCTGGTGTCCGTCAACCCTTTCCGCGACCTTGGGATCTACACCGATCAGGTGCTGCAGAGCTACCAGGGAAAGAACAGACTCGAAGTCCCGCCTCATGTCTTTGCGATTGCAGAGAGCACATACTACAACATGAAGGCATACAAGGAGAACCAGTGCGTTATCATTTCTGGAGAGTCCGGAGCTGGCAAGACAGAGGCGGCAAAGCGCATCATGCAATATATCGCAAACGTGTCAGGCGGCAGCAGTAGCTCGATTCAAGAGACCAAGGACATGGTGCTGGCCACCAACCCTCTCCTCGAATCCTTCGGAAACGCAAAGACACTACGAAACAACAACAGCTCGCGATTCGGCAAATACCTCGAGATACAGTTCAACGCGCAAGGCGAGCCCGCAGGTGCAAACATCAGAAACTACCTCCTGGAGAAGAGCAGAGTTGTCGGCCAGGTCAAGGATGAGAGGAACTTCCACATTTTCTACCAGTTCACCAAAGCAGCCAGCGAGAACTACCGCACAAACTTCGGCGTTCAGCCGCCTACAGGATATTCGTACACCAGCAAGAGCAAGTGTTACGACGTTCAAGGCATAGACGATATCGCGGACTTCAAGGACACCCTCAACGCGATGAGGGTCATCGGTCTGGCGCAGGGTGAACAAGACGAGATCTTCCGTATGCTCGCCGCGATCCTCTGGATCGGAAACATCTCTTACAGGGAGAATGATGAGGGCAACGCCGAGGTCGCAGACCAGTCAGTGATCGACTTTGTCGCATACTTATTGGAGGTTGACTCGGGCTCTGTCAACAAAGCCATGACAAACCGCACGATCGAGACGTCAAGAGGTGGTCGAAGAGGATCCGCATATGATGTACCGCTCAACATTGCGCAAGCGACTGCTTCCCGCGACGCTCTCAGCATGGGTATCTACACTAGGATGTTTGACTGGATCGTTGAGCGCGTCAACCAGTCATTGCAAGCTCGCCAGGCCGTGAAGCATAGTATTGGTATTCTCGATATCTATGGCTTTGAGATCTTTGAGCGCAACTCCTTTGAGCAGCTTTGCATCAACTACGTTAATGAGAAGCTCCAGCAGATCTTCATTCAGCTTACGCTCAAGACTGAGCAAGAAGAGTATGCAAGGGAACAGATTCAGTGGACACCGATCAAGTACTTCGACAACAAGGTTGTGTGCGAGCTCATCGAAGAGAAGCGTCCGCCTGGAGTCTTCGCTGCTTTGAACGACGCTTGCGCTACCGCACACGCCGATCCCAGTGCAGCCGATGGCACCTTTGCGCAAAGGCTGAATGCGCTCAGCAACCCTAACTTTGCACCTAGACAAGGCCAGTTCGTGATCAAGCACTACGCTGGTGACGTAAACTACGCCATCGATGGCATGACCGATAAGAACAAGGACCAACTTCTCAAGGACTTGCTCAATCTGGCCGGCCAGAGCGCTAACAACTTCGTTCACACGCTCTTCCCCGACAATGTCAACCAGGACGACAAGCGCCGCCCACCCACCGCCGGTGACAAGATCAAGGCCTCCGCCAACGATCTTGTTACAACCCTAATGCAAGCCACACCCAGCTACATCCGTACCATCAAGCCCAACGAAAACAAGAGCCCGACCGAATACAATGACAGTAACGTCATGCATCAAATCAAATACCTCGGTCTCCAAGAAAACGTCCGCATCCGTCGTGCTGGTTTCGCCTACCGTCAAACCTTTGACAAGTTCGTCGAGCGTTTCTATCTGCTCTCGCCTAAGTGCAGCTACGCTGGAGAGTACACCTGGAGCGGCGATGCCAAGTCTGGTGTGAAGCAGATTCTCAAGGACACATCCATTCCCGCCGAGGAGTGGCAGATGGGTGTCTCTAAGGCTTTCATCAAGACACCAGAGACGCTATTCGCGCTCGAGACGATGAGAGATCGTTACTGGCACAACATGGCGATTCGCATTCAGAGAGCATGGAGAAACTACCTGAGGTACCGTACTGAGAGCGCGACTCGCATTTGGCGATTCTGGAAGAAGAAGTCCGGTGGCGAACCGAACTTGAAGCTACGGGAGGAGGGCAGAACGTTGCTTGGCGGACGCAAAGAAAGAAGAAGGTTCTCACTCGTTGGCTCTCGAAGATTCATGGGTGACTACCTCGGAATGGACAACCAAGGTGGCACTGGCGAGTACCTCCGAAAGAGCGCCAACATCAATTCGAGCGAACGTATCAGTTTCTCCTGTCGATGCGAGGTGCTCGTGTCAAAACTGGGTAGGTCAAGCAAAACTGAGCCTCGGATTCTGGTCTTGACCGATTCAAACATCTACATCATTAAACAAGCATTGATCAACAAGCAAATTCAGATCTCGGCTGAGCGCACGATCCCCGTGCAATCTGTCAAGTTCATCAGTGCTAGTAATCTCAAGGATGACTGGTTTTCCATCGGTGCAGCAAGTCCACAGGAACCGGACCCTCTGGTTAATTGCGTTTTCAAGACCGAGTTCTTCACACAACTCAGCAAGGTCACTGGCAACACTTCTGCGATACAGATTGGCGACAGCATCCAGTACAACAAGAAACCCGGCAAGCTTTCTCAGGTTAAGGCTATCAAGGATCCGGAAGTGAGGCGTGACGATAACTACAAGAGCGGCACTATCCACACTGGTCCTGGAGAGGCACCCAATTCCGAATCTGCGCCGACACCTAAGGGCAAGCCAGTGGCTGCCAAGCCGATCAGTAGTGGCAAACTGCTGAAGAAGAGTGGAGGCAAGCTATCGCAACAAGCCGCCCAACGGAGACCTCAGCCTCAAGCCCGGCCTCTGCCTGGTGGCGGATACGCGGAGCCACCTAGGCAAGAGGAGGGGATTGTGCCGCAACCGCAGGCTGTTCCACACCCAGTCGCTTCTCTGCGCACTGGGCTTGCCTCACATTCACGTACGCCATCTTCGGGATCTAGCCGTGCTCCTCCGCCTCCACCGCCGTCAGCTGCACCTGCGCCGCCGAAGGATCCGCAATTCAAGGCTCTGTACGATTTTGTTGGCCAGACAGGCGGCGAGCTCAGCTTGAAGAAAGATGAGATCATCTTTATCACGCAGAAAGAAAATAATGGTAGGTCGCTATTTCCAGGAAACGTAGACATCACTAACATTCAACAGGATGGTGGCTTGGTAAACGTCTCGACCACTCTGCCTCTGGCTGGGCACCTGCTGCCTATCTGGAAGAAGTTAAACAAGCGCCCCCTCCTCCACCGCTGGCTGCTTCAAGACCGCCTCCACCACCTGCACCTGCTGCTGCAAGATTTACTCTAGGAGCAAATGGCGCAGCGAGGGTGAAGCCGACTCCCCCTGCACCGCCCGCAAAACGTCCGGCAGGGCGCAGGCCTGGACCTGACACACCGCCAAGAGACAGCGCGTACGCAAATGGCAACAGCGGCACAGCAACGCCATCGAGCCAAAATGGACCTGCCTCAGGTGGCCTTGCCGGTGGACTTGCTGAAGCACTGAAAGCTAGACAGAAAGCTATGAGTGGAGGGCAGAATGATGATTGGTGAATGACGTTTCGTGAGCCTAAGTTTTTCAGGCCGGGGTCGCACATTTCTTATGACAGATAACTTGAATAGCAATTTCGCGGTTCCAACATTTTCCTCGTGAGTGAGGCCAACTGTTTGTTTCGGGGCGCTTATTTTGCGGCGCAGCGGACTTCATCCCACCCTAGAACGATTGGCGACATGGGCGCTAACGCCTCTGGCGTCTAGCCGGCTAGCGAACCACTTAGAGCTCTGATGAGAATTCAATTGCAGGACCATTGACCGGTGTGATACTAGCCAACGAGTAGTACTGTCATTGGCCCCAAACAACTATATAGCTTTGTCTCTTGACTTGGCTCAATCTGTGAGTGTCGTCAACAACAGCGATCATGGTTTCCGCTAATAGAGATCCGAGTAGGACGTTCGCTACCGCAGATGCGCCGTATATCGACTATCTCACTGGGATCAAAGGCCGTTGGGATGGAGCCATGGAATTCGAATCGGAACTTAAGAGTCTGGCGCAGATCGTCAAACGCGACGACAAGCCGATATCGCCAAATCACATGCCAGGACCGCGTTCGACTCTTGCCGAGATTCTGGATGTCCGCTGTGGCATTGATTCAAAGATGTGCATACCAAAGCTCGAGAATAGACCATTCTTGATGGTCAACCATCAATCGCCCGTCCCACCTAGAGACGAAGTGGAAAGATTCCTTGGTCATTTGAGCGTTTGCGAGCCAGATGTTCATACTCGAATCATTGTCTTCAACAGCGAACGGTCACTACCCGGGGACAGCGCGGCCTCCAGTCTTTTCTTTTGTCACGTTCTTGGCGAGGAGCTCGATCTTCCCTTGGCGGATGTCCAGATTCTTTCACAAGTGGGCAATCTCAGTGATTCTAGCTTGCCGGTCGCACGATGGCCATATCTGCATTCGATGAAGCCAGGATTCTTGTCTCTGGGACCCCTGAGCCCAGGAATCACTGGGAAACATTTACAAAAACGCACTGTAGCAGCTTACGTTGGCCAACGAAATTTTGGAAGCAGTTCGCCACACGTCGGTATGTCCATTCCAGCAAATTTCTGATTGCAGGTCACATATACTCACGCAGACTCATGTCTATCAGTGGTAGTTCACCTGCAAGATGGCCGGTATGATTCTCGGCTACCTTGGGGTCCCGTCGGCTGCCTGTGGGAACCTCCTTCGAGGTCTCAATGCACGCGAAATACACAGATGGGAGCGCCCAGACTTACCTCGCTGTCTCTATTCCTTCACGCACTCAACCGCTCTTTCGAAACATCCAACGCCCTTGAGGATAATCAGAGGACGGGATCTTGGCTGTCTGCATTGATATACATGGATGCAATGCTGAGCGCGAACGAGCTCGATACTGTTGTCTCTGATCGGCTGAAGCTTTTGCCTGATAAAGTCGAGGATATTAGCAACGTCCGCGAGCGTCTGTCGCAGATACGTGCTTCATTGCAGGCCAGCGAAAATCAGATCGCAGCGTTCCGAAGCACCCATCCATTCACTCGATACTCGGATTATCATGACGCTCATCTATTCCTTGCACGACTTCTCAACGATGCCAAAGCGCTTGCGGAAAACATCAAAGAATCGTTCGATACACAACACCAGCTGAAAAACATTCAAGTGTCCACGCTCGCAGTCAACGAGACGAGGAGTGCGATTGCACGTAAGTCCGCCTATGAGCTCATCTTTCTCTTTATGCTTACGACGAACCATGACAGTTACCATTCTGGCTTTCGTTTTCATACCAATAAATCTCGCATCATCCCTGTACGGCATGAATGTGCAAGAGATTAATGAGACTGGACACAGCATTTGGGGTTTCGTAGTAACCGCTCTGACTCTTTTAGCGTGCTCGGGTCTTGGCTGGGCGCTCTGGCGCGCTGCTGCGCTCCCACGGTCCAAGGCCCGGGGGAGAAGCCTGGCAAATCGCTTCAGACGAGAGCGTTTCCAGCAACCGGAGCATGAGGTGTCTGGAATTTGACACATTGCGATGGCCCTCTGCTATAGCGATTTTTGAATCAAGGCGAGATTTTTCAGCTGTATCGAGCTTCAATCATGCTGAGCGCTTCTCACGACAAGTGGAGAACGGCTTCGAAGATTACATGTGCTGCACCGCTCTTTGGTAGACAGCATCGAGCAGGTTCGTTGTTTTGAAAGGAGGGGTGTCAATGTGCGCCACTCTGATTACGAAGCCGCCTCAAACGGAATAGAACGCTTGTTTAAGCAAGTGAAAGTGAACGTCGAAGATTCTCAACGGATTCTGGAGGTGCTTTATCGCGTTCAGAGTACGAGAGCTTCCGAGCTCACCATCCAAGAGAGCCACAGCGCAATAGCTGGTAAGAGCGGTGCAGTACTGATACCGTACTACGTCCTAACAAGCATCTGAATAGTGACGATACTTGCACTCGTATTCATTCCTATGAGTCTGTCTTCATTCATCTTCGGCATGAACATACAGGAGATCAACGACACTGAACACCCAATTGGGGCATTTGTGGTAACATCCATCGTAGTGCTCGTTTTGTCGGGGCTTGCTTGGCTCTGGCGACACACTCTGGGAAGTTTCTTGAAAAAGTGTTGGGGCTCGGTGCGAAGATGCTTTGGCTACCGCAACGATGAAAATGAGCGCACATACAAGCTCGCATGATAGCGCCAACCTTTCGTGTGGAGATTGACATTCCTGCGTTTATTGAAGCATATCAGCCTTGGCTGTGATCGTTAATTGAACATGCAAGCCCGTATTGATCATTAGAGTGTTACCAGCCACCAACGGTCACTTCCGTCGTTTCGGCCTCAAACAAGCAATCCCTCCCAAAATGCTACACAGTCCCGTGTAGACGATGATAACACCGTACTCGCCTCCGTACGCAAACCCCGCGCCACCTCCGAGCCTCAACCCGTGCATAGCCTCACTCACTGGCCCACTTGTAACAGATGCAACACCCTTCGCCAGCACCATCAGCGTGATGATGAACGTCGTGTCGACATCAAAGCCCTCCGCCCGCAAGTCAAACGCAAACCCAGCCCACGTGGCGTTGTACGCACCGCCAGACATGCCCCACAAGATAGCGAAGATGTAGAACGTCGGCTGAATCGTGCCAAAGCCCCAGAAGACAAAGATAGCGATGGCGCTGACGATAGTGGCGATTCCGAGATCCACTGTCACGTGGTAGCGGTCGACTAGCCAGCCTTGCGTGACGGTGCCGAGGAAGGCGAAGATGTTGTAGAGAGCGAGGGCTAAAGGGCCGGCGAGGGAAGGGAAGTTGTAGTCTGTGGCGAACGTGGGGATCCATAGGCTCGGAAGCAGGAAGCCGAAGGATTGCATGACCGTCCCGGCGAAGTACCACCAGAAGCATTGGTGCTTGAGGAAGGTGAAATCTTTAGGGCGTGAGACGGTCTCCTTGGTTCTGGGTCGGCGGGGTTTGATGAAGAACATCGCAGGGACGAGGAGAACCAGCTACAACGGGAACAGTCAGTCAACATGTTTGTAAGATTTGCGCTTTGCAGCGAAGCGGCTCTAGAACTCACCGTGACTACAGCATACACTCGGAGTGCTGTTCGAAACCCATATGTATCCAGCAGCCACTGCATCACGAACGGAATGATGACACCCGTTAACGGCGATCCCGCCCACACGATGGCGAAAGCTGTAGCTCTTCTCTTGACAAACCATTGATCGATCAGCTGTACACCAGGGAAGTACGCGAGGACGCCCCCGATCGCGAATATGGCTCCCTGCGTTCCGATAAGACCTGGCACAGTACTGCAGAAAGATGCAGCGAACAGTCCGACGACATTTATTACCAACCCTATCACCAGACATGGGAGTCCAGCCGAAGGCCATCGCTGCAGTGCGAGTGAGAGTAATGGCGCGGGAACAAACATTAGAGCCAGTGCGGTGGAGCCAATGGCTGCGATGCCACCTGACTCCGAGAACAGAGGGTGCGAAGAGTAGTACTCTTGGAAGATTCCAAAAGAGTATGGGCTTAATGATTGTCAGTCTATGGCAAGGATGTTCGACCGGTCGATGACTTACAAGCCCCAAATGACCGCTTCGAAGACGAAGACAGCGGCGAGAAAACACCAAGCATCTTTGCCGCCATCTACCGGAGGGAGTGTGTGCTTTTTTGGCTGGGCAAGTTCAATGTCCACCCTCGCGTCTTGTAATCGTGGCGATGGAAAATCGATGTCGCTGGGAAGTTGTCCTTTCTTGACTGAAGAGATATGTGCGGGCGCGTATAGCGCCGGCATCGTTGAGTTCAATTTCTCTGAAGTCATATTTGGTTGTAGAATAGAAAGAAGGTGAGTTGCTTCCCTCGAAAATGCGTATATATAATGCATTGTTGATGAGTCGAGCGGGAAGCTAATCCGCGCCCAACGAGTTTTCCGCGCTTAGATGTGAAGGACGGAAAACGTCAAGACGGATCTTTCAGCATTCCGCGCCAGACGAGCAGACGCTGATGGTGCCACTTTGCCACAGGTCTCTCACATGCCTTCCCATAGGAAGTCCAGTGAGTCGGGTGGAAGATCTAAGTCGAGTGCGGGATATGTTTGATTGAGCCATGCGGGATCGAACATTTCTTGGTCTGGAGCGTGAGAAGTTTCATGGACTCCGCCAATATAAGGCTGTGCGACATGGCCACGATCATGGCGCACATCTGCAGTACTCTGCACTTGTATAACACGGTCAATCGCCTCCGAGCAACGCTCGAGACACAGGTCCGCTATGTCCCAGCCACTCTCGGTGGAGGCTTTTTCGAGAGTGCTTCGAAGCGTGGCAAGTTTCGTGATGCAATGCTTGTGTCCACCATCATCGCGAGTCTCAACTGTACAGCGCAGTAGCATGATTGCGGTGGATACCAGGAAGTGTGCGGTATGGGATATCCAGAACTCCTGGAAATGATCATGCGTGAGTGAAGCCAGGAAGTCGACAATGGTGGTAGCGCTGACTCTCAGAGCGATTGTGCGGTATTGCTTCTCACCTTCTGGTGGTAGCGTAAACTGAGATGCTGCCGCTCGAAGGTAGAGTCGCTGTACCAGCAACCTGACAGAAAGATACGATAGCCACAAGCTACAGTGGCCTGACGGTGGATAGACGCCGGGATCGATACCATAGAGACGGCATAAACGAGAATCCCAGTCATCAAGACTACATTCTATTCTTCGCAGCGTCTTTGCGACATTCGCCCAGTTAGTCGTCAGATCGTGTATGACGTTCAAGAGATCGCCGAGGATTTGGGTCAGTGTACATAGGTGCGTAAAAGAGCCTGTGACATGACGGTTCGCTGACTCTGGTTCAACAGCTTTGTAATCCGCCATATCGATCATAGGAACATCGTGACGGTTTCCGGAGATATTCGGGGGTGTTCCATATGCGTGGCTACCCCAATGATCATGGATTAGGACACCCCACCACAGTCGTTTACGCATCGACACAGGCTCCGGTGGGCTAGACCATCGAGTCGGGTCGCGATGCAGACCGTGGCTGTGAGCAAGTGCGACAAGTTTCCCGATGGTTAGGATGTTCGTGGTGAAAGACTTCACCGGTCGTCCAAGAAGATCCAATATGGCAGCAGCAACGGTAGACACAGTAGGAGACAAGAAGTCACTCTGCAATGCAGCTATGGCCAAATTGAGAGCAAAAGCAGCGTCGGGCTGGTCGCGATCCCCTGGTACCGGCAACTCTGCCCACATAGGAAGGACTAGGACGTAGATGTAGCACAGAAGTGTGCTTGGGAATTTGTCGCCTTGCACATTTCCAAGGGTGCGGAAAGCACTCAGATCAATGATGGGAAAGTATGGTTGTATATGCTTTTCGAAGAGGGTCAACAGCCTTTCGTGATGAGATGGGCCAAGTAGTTGTTGCAGCGCTTCGAGCTGCGCCTTGCCAGGGTTTCTAGCAAGCTCAAGTCCAGCCCGCCTCCGTGGCACAGAGACATAAACGACAGACTCTTGCGGCGTAGTATGAATAGTGTGGTATGGTGTTACACGGCCGTGATTTGTAGGTCGGTGAGTAGAGAGATAGCTTTGCAATATGTTCACGTCTTCGGACAGCTCGGCTCCAACCATGAGCGTTGCTGAAGAGGCGCGCGCTGTTCGACTCATTTCAGGTGAAGAAAGAGTATCCCCGGCTGGAGCACTCGCCGCGTTCATAGTAGAAGACGGCCTCTCGTTCTCATCCCGACTGATGTCAGTGGTGGCGCCAGGCTCGTTAAAAGAGACATCCGGTCGACCACTGAAGCAGTTTTTACCCAGACGTTTACACCGTTCACACGGAGCGCCTTCGACATTCTGGGCACAGCGAATCTTTCGCTTGCGACAGGGCTCGCACGCGGGCACCTTATGTGACCGGTAGGGTCGTGCCATGCCTGTGGGAAAGAATGTCGTCTGCAGAATAACGCATGTCGGATGGATGTTGTTACCAACAGACAGACAGACAGACACGGCGCGGAGAGGCTGGAGTTTTCCGCGCTGGAAGGCGGGAAAGTGTGTCTGCGCGGCAAAGTCTCCTCACCTTGGGGCGGCTCTCATTAGCAGACAGCCATTTCGCGTTGTTGGAAACCATCTCGTCTCTTGCCTCCTGGACAGTCACAGCTCCAGCCGCAAAGACTTGGTGTCAATTTTAAATTCTCTGTCCTTTTCTTAAGGTCACCAACTCATTGCGAGCTTTTGCTAGGAGGCATGGACAAGTACACCTTAGCCACGACTCATGTATCAACAGTGAATGGTGAAACCATCGAAGATCGTGAAGTCGAGTAGCGACTACCATAGCTTTGCGATCTCATATGTTGCATTCGATTGATCTGTCGAACAGAGCGACCAGAAGGTAGTCCCGCGAACGATATATTACATGTAAGACCTTCTCGGCTATACCGGCCTCCTCTAGACTTGTGCCGCCAGCATGATGCGGATGTATCCTGGTCACCTCGATCATCTAGGCATGGCATTCAATTATGCTCGTAAGTGAGGTCTAACAGACTATTAGATCAGCTCAGCTCAGCTCTTGAAGGTGGAACAAGGATGGGGGAGGCGGGAAGTGCAAGCGTTATGAACAGCGCTAACGAGTCCAAGCGCGGCGACCCCGCCTGCGGGCGATGACGGGCGACGAACGGGCGATGGGCGGCGGGTTCAGATAGAAGTGCCGGTCGGATTCCCATCTGTTCCCTTTTCTGATTTCTCTAAACTCGAAGCAGTCGTTGCGAAGCTCGTTCGTCCTTCTCCAACCAGTTAGCCCATTGCCCTTTGTGCTGCTCCCGCGACGTTCAAGCAACGACTCGAAAGGCTCCACTGCAGTCAAGAGATCCTCCCGCGGCCCTTTGCGTGCTCACAGAGACCCTCGAATCGCTCGCTGCTGTGACTGACTACTGGCTGCCATTTGCGCTTGCCTGCCTTTGAGACGTCGCCTCGGTCGCACATACCGCCGCCACCTGCCGTCTGCTTGTCACCGCCACACAGCACGCCAGGCCCAATTCACTTCTGCGCTGCCGCTGGAGTTTCGTCCAACCCCCGTCAACTGTCAACACGACACTGCTGACTACAGCACTCTCTGACCTCAACTCGCTTCTCAGCTGCGCGCTCAAGCCCACGTTCGCCCGTTAGCGCCGGTCTATCCCGCCCTTGGCGTGCTCCGAGCGTCCGCAGAGCAACCTCCAATTCAGGTGCTCGCCGAACCCCACAGGTTACTCTTTCGAGACAACCCACGCTTTACCCAAAAGAACCTCCATCGAAACCCATCCCGCCTTGTCTTTCAAGATGGCCGATATCACCTCCAATGACCAGACAAACTCTCCTACCGCCAACGACGACCTCGACAACGGCAATGGCGCTCTCGAAAGCAGAGGCGTCAAGCGCCCGCGTCCCAGTGCCGCGGACGACGACGACGATGATGATGACAAGCCCGGTCGCGAGAGGCGCAAGATCGAGATCAAGTTCATTCAGGACAAGTCGCGTCGCCACATTACCTTCTCCAAGCGAAAGGCTGGTATCATGAAGAAGGTCAGTCCCCGATGCCGTGCAGCGGCGCACGACTCGCACAGAACGCGTTGAGTCAGCGCGTTATGTTGAAGGTCCAATCTCTCGACGCGTCGCGCATGTCGACTAACACTCTCACGCAGGCCTACGAGCTCTCTGTCCTCACTGGCACCCAAGTGCTCCTCCTCGTCGTGTCCGAGACCGGTCTCGTCTACACCTTCACCACTCCCAAGCTCCAGCCACTCGTCACGAAACCGGAGGGCAAGAACCTTATTCAGGTAAGAGCGTGAATACAACGATCGGATACATACATACAACTAACCACGATGCAAGGCTTGTCTCAACGCGCCCGAGCCCGCCGACTCAAACGGTGTCGATGGCGAGTCCACTGTTGACTCACCTGAAGAGCAGCACAATGCCGCACCGCAAATGGCTCAGCCAATGGCCCAGGGCATGCCGCGCAACCCTCCCCAGCAACAGCAGCCATACATGACTGCCGACCAGCAGCAGGCCCTCCAGTACCAGGCTTACCTTCAGCAGCAGCAGCAGGCCCAGGGCGCATATCCCGGTATGCCTCCCCAGCAAGGTATGCAACAGCAGCGCTAGGAGCCGCCCTTCCAAGGCTCTCCTAATGCAGAAGCTGACGCATCATCGCAAGATCTTAAACCGCAGTGAGAATCACGCGGTAAACCCAAACAAGCATACAAACAATGAGACGACATCGAGGACATCTTTCCGCCGGGGTACGGCGATGACCCTTTTGGGGTTCGACCTGCTCCTGGCGTCGCGCGGCGCTCAAGGCGCATAACCACGGAATTTCCGCTCTGGACTCAACTGTGGCTACGACTGATCTTATGTTCCCTTCCCATTTCCTCACTCAAGCAGCTACGCAGAATTCCCTTTTGCCTTCACGTCGATCCGACCTTCCGGCAACTCTTTTTCTGTTCTACTTTTTTTTTTCTTGCGAGTACCCTTTTGAAAAGTTCGGGGCTTGCCTCACGGGTACAAAGCTTCGATACGAGATAATGCGGCGAGGTTGGACGGACCGGAGGATGGTGGTGACGATGCTGGTACAGCAGGCTAGCGCTGCCTGGTCGTTGTTCGTAACTCCGAATGTACTATATCTTCGTAAGATCTTTTGCATGGGAGCTGTCCTTCATTATCTGTCCCGTAGTCTTGCCTCGTTGCTCAACTCGTGAAAATGCAGTGTCATTACTCTGGCCGATCTCAAGCAGACTAGCCCAGATCAACCAGAGCTTCATCACGAGCGCAGCTGTGCATGCAATAGCCCGCTCGGGATATTAATAACACGCAAGCAACAGCATCATACCAACACCGTCACTTCTACATGTAGTTAGTTAGCTAAGCTTCTGCGATCCAAAGCAAAGCCACTTGATCACCGACCGTATTGAGGCCCCGCTTCCATCTCGCCCTCAACAAGCGCCGATCGATTCTTAGATCCGAGATACCCTGCATACAACGTCATGACACCTTGTTTTGATAGACGGCACACACCACGTGCAAGCCTCACTTGTGAGCATTTTGCCGGTGAGGTATGCCGCACGTAGGCGCTGAAGCGAGCTTGCTGGTGGTATGTGCGAGGTAAGTACTTTGGTTTTTTCTGGGCGGGACATTTGTGACTACTGTGGCTACTTACACTTTTGTTACTATACTTCGGTCTTTGGAAACTTGTATCTGGCCATTTTACTGGCCTGGGAAGAGAATTGTGTACGCTGGTCAACATGGACAAGCTAAAGAGCTTCATCTATGACAAGAGGCAACAGGTAAGCCAATCTGCTCTTGCAATGCTCGTCTACCGCAGAGACATGAGCGACTGACAATTGGCAGGTTGTGCTGTTCAGCAGCACAGCCATTGCCCTCTATGGCTACGATCAGGGCATGATGTCCTTGATCAACACCAATCAGGACTACCTCTCCACTATGGGCCTTGCAGAAGAGTCACCTCAAGTTGGTGTGATCGTCTCCGTCTACTACTTAGGCTGTGCCATCGGTGCTGTACTCTTCTCGGCACTTGCGGACCGCAAGGGCAGGAAGCCCGCTCTCTTTGGATGTCTGGCTACCGCCAGCTTGGGTAACCTCATCATGTTCGTGGCCGGCTTGAACTACAGCCGCGGCGCCCTAGCAGTCATGTACGTCGGCCGTGTGGTCATGGGTCTCGGTGTAGGTGGTGTCGACTCTGTGGTCCCAGTCTACAGTTCCGAACTCAGCTCAGACGGTGCACGAGGCAAAGCACTCGCGCAAGAGTTCCAAAGCAACATCTTCGGCCTCAACATGGCATTCGCCATCAATCTCGCAGCCACCGTGTCTCTAGGCAAGTCTAACGAATGGGCCTGGCGCATCCCTATCATCGTCATGCAAGTCTACCCGCTCGGCCTTCTCGCTTTCATCCAGGAACTGCCTGAGAGCCCTCGCTGGCTCATCTACCATGACAAAGAAGAGGACGCCAAGCACAGTCTGGCTGCGATCTTGGGCGACGACGAAGTCGAACCGAAGTGCAAGGAACTCGTCGACAGCCACAAGCAGGAAACCGAAAGCGGCGGCGGCGTGGGCTACATGGACATGCTGACGCCAGGACACCCGCAATTCCACCCGACCATCATCACGATCATGGGCCAGGTCAACCAGGCTCTAACAGGCTATGGTGCTGTTTCCGTCTATGGTCCGCAGATTTTCGAACTGTTGGGCTATGGCGTGCGCAAGTCTGAGTACCTGACCATGGGAAACTACATCTCGTACTTTGTCCTCATGACTTTTGCGTGGTTGCTGATCGATGCTGTCGGACGCCGGTCATTGATGGTTTGGGGCTCAGCGGCTCTCACGCTGTGTTTTGCTCTGCTGGCACTGTTTGGTGGGCTAGAAACGAACGCAGACGAGCTTGGGATTCCGTCTGAAGCTGTGGCGATTCCGGGTATAGTTGGTACGTTTCGATCAAGCTTGTCATTTCGCCAGAGCCGTTACTAACATTCGTCACAGTGCGTCCTCCCTTCTCGACACACCAGATCTCATTCAGCCCATCTTCCTCAATCTCCCACTTCCCTCACTAACAACCCACACAGACCCTCTTCACGGCCACCGCCACCTTCGGCATTACATGGCTCGCAACCCCCTGGCTCATCCCCACCGAAATCTACCCAACGACCGCCCGCGCCCAAGGCACAGCCATCAGCGTAATAATCTGGGGCCTCGCCAACTTCGCCGTAACCCTGCTAACTCCAATCCTCTTCAACAACCTCTCCTACAAGCTCTTCGCCGTCTTCGCCGCCACGAACCTTGTCGCCGGCGCCTGGACGTACGTTTACATGCCTGAGACAGGCGGAAGGAGCTTCGATGAGAACTTGGAGTTCTTTGAGAAGGCGAGGGAGGATGAAGATTGGAGGGTTGGGAAGGTTGGGAAAGGGGAGTGGAAGTTCATGCCGTATCCGAAGCCGGATGGGGAGGATGGAGAGAGCCAGCCTTTGCTGCAGAGGGTGAGGGATCAGGTCGAGTAATCTGAGAAGTCACGAGGGCGTGAACAAGCTACATTAGGATTTTAGAATGGTACCGGATCGAAATGGCGAGGAACTTGTGGCATAGAACAAGAACGGAGGTGAATTGAATGCGCGCTGGCTGAATTACGACGAAACGATTTTGAAACGCTCAAAAGTTTGAATGCAAAAATGATGTGTTTCTCTTGAGATTCTCTCATCTAAATTGGTCTAGACACATTTCACGTTGCCCGGTGGTTCGAAATTATAACAGTAAAAGGGAAGCCGAACGCAGGCACAAAAAGTGAATCATCGCAATGGCCAAGAGCAAACTGTGCCACCCAAGATCATCAAATAGTAATCAAATGAAAACAAAACGCCATGCAATTTTACTCTCAAAAACATCTCTGAGTTCCTTCCATCTTCCTACTCGTCGTAAAGCAAAGAACGCCTGGATAATGCTTCGCAAATGGGAATCTTTTCTTCAAAAGCTGTCCTCCAATGGTTCTTCCTCTATTGTCGTGATCAATCGTTCCTTTACTCGGCATCAGAGTCAGGAGGGTGGGGAGTGCCCTTGGGGGAGTTGAGCCACTCAATGTGCCTCAGACGCCTCCTGACCTCAGACTCCTTCTGCTCAGCACGGGTCTTCTTCTTCTTCTTCTTGGCCTTGAACTTCATGTCTCCACCTCCCTCAACGTCACTAGCGGCAGGGGTACCGTTAGTGCTGGGAGCAGCGGAGCTCTGGACGGAGCTGGCGACGGTGGAGGAAGCCATGGAAGAGCCGGGGCGGGAGTCCTCGAAACGGTCGAGGGAGACGGCGAGGTGGCCCCTCTGGGTAAGACGACCAGCCTCGACGTGCCACTGTTCGGGGCAGAGGGCGCCGACGAACTCCTCATTGTGAGAGATCATGACGACACCACCCTTGTAGTCACGGATGGCGACAGCAAGACCACCAAGAGACTCGCGATCCAAGAAGTTGGTGGGCTCGTCGAGCACGAGCAAATGGGGGTTGTTCCACATGGCACCAGCCAGGACGACCTTGACCTTCTGGCCACCAGAGAGACCGGAGATCTCGTTATGGTTGGCAATCTCAGGGTCGAGACCAACGTCCTCGAAGTGCTTGCTGATGACCTTGGGCTCGAGCTTACGGAAACCAAGACCCTCTCTGCTGGCCTCGTGGTCATCGTACTCCTGGACCATCTTCTGGAAACCGCGCTCCATGAGAGTCTCACGGGAGATCATGCTGTTGTGCTTAGGCAACCAGCCGACCCACTTAATCTCGTACTGGAAGGACTTCTTGTACTTCTGGCGACCGATCAGGGTCTCGATCTTGCGAGGGCCCTTGCCGTCGCCGATGTCGATGGTGACCTCCATCTGTGCCTGATCCTCAGGGGTGAGGACGCGAGTTTGCTTCAGCATGACCTCACGATCATCACCGTTGGCGTAACGCCACTGGAGGTACTGGTTGGGAGTCTTCTCCAAGTGCATCTCAACGTGCTCCAGAGCGTGCTGCTTAATGTAACCGATACGCAAGTTGGGGTGCTTCTCCACCTTACCCTCTTGAGGGATGACCTCGCCAGTCAAGACCTTGATGAGGGTAGACTTACCAGCACCGTTGGGACCGATGATAGCAACTCTGCTGCTTAGGGTAAGCTGGGCAGAAAGGTGGTGCAAGTTGGGCTTAGAAGCGCCAGGGTAGGTGAAAGAGCAGTCACTCATACGCAGGATAGCGCGAGTGTTACTCTTGACACCAGTGAGGATACCGGGAGGCGGGAACTTGAACTGGGCAACGTCGTCACTGAGGGTGTAGTAGGTCTTGGCCTCAGGCTTCTGCTTGACGAAAGCGGCAAGGTTACCCTTGTAGGGCTTCAGCTTCTTCTGCTCGTAGTGCAGAATGTCGGTGCAGACTTCGTCGAGGAAACCAGAGTCGTGGGAGACGATGAGAGAGGTAATGTCGGTGTGGGTCTTGAGGTACTCCTGGAGCCACTTGACGTTGGCAACGTCGAGATGGTTGGTAGGTTCGTCGAGGAGGAAGACATCAGCGCGCATCAACATAGCGCGAGCCAAAGCCAGCTTCATCTTCCAACCACCAGAGAGGGAGCCCACCTTCTCGTGCTGGCGACCCTCAGGGCCACTGGAGAATCCAACCTCTTCCAAGACACTGATGATACGGTCTCTGCCCTCGTTCTGGAGCTCGGGGTCCTTGCAGGCATACTCCAAGATAGTTAAATCGGCATCCTCGCCCTGGTTGTGCTCGACGAAACAGGTGCGAACCTGGTCTTGGGGAGGGAAGCCGTCAAGCTTACCAGTAGCGATGGAACGCATAAGAGTACTCTTACCACAACCGTTGCGACCGCAGAGACCGTAACGGTGACCCTTGAGGAGGCGCAAGTTGGTGTGGGACAACAGAAGCATACCACCGTAGCCGAGTGAGAAAGTGGCGTTAACAATTTCAGTCTCGCCTTCCTCGACTTGGGGAGGAGCGCCGAACTTGCGCTCGTCCTCGTCCTGGTAGAACTTGGCCATGGCTTCGGCGACAACGTGTGCCTTCTCAACCAGGGGCTCGAGGTAGGGCTTGATGTTGTCGTGGATGCGGCGGATGGCGCGCTGGTTTACATCCTCGGAAACCATCTGCGAAATGTAGGCCTTGGTCAAAGGCCAGATCTCAGCATCGCCGGGAAGGTTCAGGGTGCCGCCGTTGGCCTTGACTTCTTTCTCGAGGAGAGCCTGGACACTGGCATCGGTGACGCGCTCAACGGTGTTGGGGTCGGCACCCTCGCCCATGGCCTTGTTCATGACAGCGAGAGCCCTGCCACCAATCTCACGGACTTCGGGCAGAGAAGCGTTGTTGTACACGGACTGAATGCCAGGCTGAAGCTTGGGCAAGAAAGTGCGGGCCTCGATAGGGTCGTGGACGAGCTTGGTCAAGTTCTCCACGACGACGGTGGTCTGGCGGGTCACTTCCTGGGTAGTGGTGGGAGTGTTCAAGGAACGCTCGAGAATAGGTGTCAGGAGGGCCAGCACGGGAGATGTGACGACGGTGACGAAAGTCGTCTGGCTGAGCGCGTGGATAGCCTTCCTCTGAGCCTCTTGGCTGGGATCTTCGATGGCCTTGACGATGATGGGAATCTTGGGCGCAATGTCGTCGTTCTGGAGGAGGGTAGTCAAGGAGTTCATGGTCTTGACGCCCTGCTTGGCTACCTCGGCCTTCAAGTTGTGCATACCGGCCTCAACGATGGGAATCAGAGCCTGGAGCTTCTTTCCCATAGCCAGACGCAAGACATCCTTGCTCTCCTCGATGTCAATGTGCTCCATGCCAATCTGGGCCTTGTCGGCCATTCTACCGATCAGTTCAAGCGCGGCAAGAGCACCTGGCCACTTGACGTTGGCGTTGCTAAGGTATGTCATAAGCGCAGGGAGGTAGCCGTAGACCTTGGCCTCGGGGCCGCAGTGGTCGAACAAGACATCGAGAGCGTAGCGGGCGCCGTCCTTGACAGTCTTCGACTTGTCGGCCATCACATCGAGTGCGCAGTGCAAAAGTCCTTGCTCTTGAACCAGGAAGACAACCTCGCTGAGCTTGCATTTGGGAGGGAAGCGCTCGAAAATGGCGCCGAGGGCGAACATGGCGCCCTCTCTCTTGGTGGCATCCTTCTTGTTGGTGGCGGCCTTGATGATCTCCTGGGTGATTCCGTAGGCAGTGAGGCCACGGAAGCCGACGCTGTTGAGCAGGACATCGCAGAGAGCGTACGAGGCGTCAAGCGACTCCTGAGCCAACTTGGAGGTGTAGATCTTGGAGGTGATGGCAGCGACGTCCTCGGGCGAGGGCGCAGCATCCATGCTGGAGACCATGACGGGAGGAGTCATGGCGTGGGGCATGCCGCTGTGAGGGCTGCTGTGGTATGTTTGGATAGTCGTAAAAATGGCAAAGACCCGGGTATCTTTTTTGCAGGTGGGCCGTCTCGTCTCTCAACCAAAAAGCGAAAGCGTGTGGGTAAGCGGCTGAGGAGGGGGACGCTCTCGTCAGTCGTGCGGCGCGCCGGGGTGGCGGACGCAAATACAGGTGGTCGTAAAGAGTGGAGAGTGGAGAGTGTCAGCGAGCAGAAAAGCTCCTGTGTGCGGCCTCGAGTTGCCTTTAAGGGTGGTAAGAAGAGTGAGGCGCTTGGTAAGGCTGGCGGGGACTTGTGCAAATAAATTTCACGTGGGATGCTTTGTTGGGCGCTCGGCCTATCACAGACGTCACAGTCATTCACTCCGAGAATCCCAAGTCCCTTGAAACCTTCTCGCCAGATCGCCTCCCCCTTGCCATCCCGAGCATCCCAAGATCCGACCCTTCTACTGCGCTTCCATCCGCAATCTCTGTCCCGGTCCCCGGCTGACTTCAACGCCTGTCTGCCGAGGCTTGCCGGCTTTCTACCACCTGCCTGATGTTTATCGTTAGTGTCGATTATTCTTGTCATGAGCGTGGTGCTTCTTGATGCTCGAAGCATAGCCCAGATTACCCCAACCATTCGTTGACGTCTCGGATAATTGCATAGGCATCCCCTGAAGATCTCCTCTGCATTTGACATCCTTGTCCCTGCCTTTATCCTTGTTTCGGCTCCCGCTGTCTTGGTCGTCGCGGTCATTCCAACGGTGTCTTCTCGACCAACGCTTCCAATATCCTCTCCTCCTCTACGGTGTAGTCCATGTCTGGACCTTTCGGATGTGCGAGCAAAGACGGCGGCAGATCTGTAAGATCCATGGCGTCAAGGTGTGATGCCTGAACATCTGCGAGATCCACCTCCTGCCAATCGTCTTTGATTTTCTCTTCGTCCTCCGCTTCAGCTGGAACCTTGTGCTTGGAATCGTCCTCGATCTTTGCAACGTCGCCTTCTGGTTTCTCATCGTTCTCGTGGTTTGGACGAGCATCGCGCACTTCCTGCTTATCTTTGCGAATGCGACGTTGCATGGCAAGGATTTCGGGTGAAAGCATGTCCTCTTTGCGGTCGGGAAGGTGAGGATGGTGTGCCTGTTCTGCGGTCGATTGCGATGAGACACTTAGCTGGCTGCGTTCTGCGTCTTTTGACCCCGTTCCCCGTCTCACTTTGAGATTGAACGTGAAAGAAAACAACATGATGTTTGTCGGCGCTGCGTATGTTTGTGTTGCTTGATGTGGTCACAGGTCGGCGCAAAACTAAAAGGCTACTACATCAACTGCATATGCGTTTGCCTTCACTGACATGGTTTTGTTTCCATCATGTGACTGGACATGGCGTATCACACCTTATTACGCCTGGATAGTACTCATGTTAACCTTCACATCCTCGTCTTCGACACATCGATTACTGAAAAGGTAAAGATGCGTGTAACCAACTCCTACATTGAAATTACCACCAGAACGAATACCTAAGAACAATACCGGCGCATTCGCAACACGACTCGAGCAATACTAACGTTAGCACATTGTTGTCATTTCATGTTGCAGCCCGACCTACCCCAACCCTAACCCTGAACATACAATACGAGTCTATCTGGCGCGTCGGTCGCAAATGTTGAAATTGTGATCACAAAACGTGCTCATTGCATATCATCGAGATTGTAGAAGTCAAAATATAATGGCTGTTGGGTTTGGGTCAGCCAAAAGGCGTTGTGTTTGAACTGAACAGCATCCACCACCCCTTGCATGGTTCACTAGCAGGATCGTGGGAACTGTAAAAGAGAACAAATGTTCACATTGAAATTCGCTGGCATGGCGTTATCTGGCTCTCAATGTTCAGATCATCAAGGCGATTTCAAGTGTAGTCCTCCGAATCAGATGAGGTTGAGCCCGTGTACACCAAGAATAGCAACAGCGCGAAAGTCCACGGAACAGGGTCCAGCCAGGACCGCAACGTGCACCAAATAGTATGGGCGGCATAGCCATTGACCGCCCAGTCTATTTCGAGATCAGCCGCGTGTGCTAGAACAACGTATCGCAGTGTTACCGACCGAAGCCATCGTTGCTTCTACTCTCAACTCTCACTTACACCTTCCACGACTCTCGCTCAATAAAACCATACCGCCAAACAAACCGATAAACAACACAACCCAAACACCTGCCCAACAACCGCAACTATGAACGGCACCGCTCACGCCTCCACCGACTCTCTATTCTCCGCCTCCCTCATCTCTCCCTCCGTCGCCGCTGCCCTTCCCGAAACCTACACAATCCGCCCTTTGCAGCGCGGCGACTATGCTGCCGGCTTCCTCGATGTCTTGCGCGTCCTCACAACCGTTGGCGAGGTCTCACAATCGGACTTCGAAGCCCGCTTCGACGACATGAAGCAGACCGGCAGCGGAGCGGTTGGCTCACACGTGCTGGTCATTCTGGACGGAGAGGGAAAGGTTGTTGGAACGGGCGCGTTGCTCGTTGAGAGGAAGTTGTAAGTTGATGCGCATGCATACGTTCCGACTTGCACTAAGCAGGCGGGACGACTCAAGACTTGGATATGATTGCTAACACGTCTGATCCACAGCATCCACAGCCTTGGTCTTGTCGGTCACATCGAGGACATCGCTGTCGCAAAGGACCAGCAAGGCAAGAAGCTTGGTCTGCGGATCATCCAGGCGCTCGACTACGTGGCTGAGCACGTTGGCTGCTACAAGACGATTCTGGACTGCTCCGAGGCGAACGAGGGATTCTACGTCAAGTGCGGATTCAAGAGGGCGGGATTGGAGATGGCGCACTATTACGAGAAGAAGTGAGCGAAGAAGCAGAGGATATGTGTATACGATGAGAAGGCAGAGTGAGCGATCACTGTGATAATATCAGAGACGAGCAAGGCATATGTTTGGGGTACATGATATAGACGAGATCTACAGAAGCACGATGCGGATGCTGGGAGCTGGTCTCCTTTGCATTGGGGTGTGGGAGGCAGCGATTGACATTGCATAAAGGCGCTGTATTAGCGGTAGGCTTATGGAAACGTTCAGACCGCTAAGGTGTCCTTGGTGCTCTCATCATTGCCTGCTATGAGCAATGATTCCCAGCAACTGTGATATTGAAAGGTAAATCCCACTCGCGAATATTGTTTGAAGATCAGGTAGAGAGGAAGGAGCACTAAATACCATCGTCTGAGCTGCCAGATTCGATTGGATTCATCGAATTTGCCCTTTGATATGCCATCCGACATGAGAATCACCCAAATCCTAGAAAACCAACTTCAACAATCAGCGGAATCTGCGCCAAGACCCAAATCTTTCCTCACTTCGCGTTTGATTCACAGCAGCCGCATTCCGCACCTTGCGTCGCCCAATTAGGCAGGAGCAGCCATACATAAGCGACCATGTCACCTTCGCCGACCAATACTAATGACACTGCAGCCCAATCCAAATGCAATGCGCCCTCCGGCGTAAGCAAGTCAGCCTCTAATGACCCCTCCAAGTTCCAACCCAACGACCGTACAAACACCACGCCAGACTTTCAGCTACCAGATCAGACATGGACAACAATCCTGGAATCGCCATGCTCATATGGCGCGAGCATCTTCGAGGAGATCATGTTGAATTTCATCAAAAATCCTAATGTCACCTCTTCAATTCTGTTCCGAGCAGATATTCTCTACGACACGGACGCCAAAAAGTACTCATCGAACGGAACGAGCAACGATCAAATAAATGTGTTGACATCAGACGATCATCCTAGGCCATTTGAACTGCCCGGGTGGACGCAGGATCGTGTCATCGTGCGAGTTCTCATCCCTCGAAACCAGCAACTCGATCGACCTCTGACACAAACCTGCACTCTACTCTCCAAAAAGACAAACGACGACAC
This sequence comes from Cladosporium austrohemisphaericum, assembly GCA_022813715.1. Classification (NCBI taxonomy): domain Eukaryota; kingdom Fungi; phylum Ascomycota; class Dothideomycetes; order Cladosporiales; family Cladosporiaceae; genus Cladosporium; species Cladosporium austrohemisphaericum. The sequence continues at coordinate 445,576 of JAKLLY010000025.1, forward strand.
CCAAGAACATCTGGTCGTCTACACCCCTCACGTCATCTCACCCGATCAGGTGCCCTTCTACCACCCTCGCGTCGCCAGAATCGCTTTCCATCACACCTTTCGTGCCACCATGAATTCCGAAGATGCGCAACCGGAACGCTTTACTCCCGGTCTAGGTAACATCTCAGTATCCTACAACCCTTTCACCACCTCGCCAGAGATCGACAACAAACTTCATCGTACGGGTCTGAAGCTCTTGCAAACGATCCACAAGCACGGCCAAGGGCAGCTGGGAGGCTACAAGAAGCGCGTGCACCATGATCAAGTCATTCCTCAGAAGGAGTACCAGGATACGTACTCGCGATTGAAAGCCAAGTACGGCCGTAAGCTGGTCGATGGTTGGGTAGAGGTCACGGATCCTGGGAAGCACGTCTTCGAGGATCTTGGTATCGCGGCTTTCTGCTTGGAGCTGTGGCGTCAGATGTATGAACTCCCCGATACAGCCAAGGGAGCGCAGGCTGTCGCTGGTGCTGAAAGCCACGACATCGAGACCGATCTCGAGCAATTGAACTTGGAAAACGACAAGAAGAAACCTCCTTTCCCCGGCTTCGTCGACATCGGCTGCGGCAACGGCCTACTCGTCTACATTCTCATATCAGAAGGCTACCCAGGTTTCGGCTTCGATGCCCGCGAGCGCAAGACGTGGGACACCTACCCGTCAGAAGTCCGCCAACACCTTCGCCAGTCCCTCCTCGTGCCCGAACTCCTGCGACCAGGCAACACCAGCGGCAGCGATACCACCACCGAAGACGCCGAAAAGTCCTGGCACTCAGGCCTCTTCCCTCCCGAGACTTTCATCATCTCCAACCACGCCGACGAGCTAACAGCCTGGACACCTCTCCTCGCCCACCTCAACAACAGCGCCTTCATCGCAATCCCGTGCTGCTCGCACGACCTCGCCGGCTCCCGCTTCCGCGCCCCAGACTCGACCAAAGCGCAGAAAGCCCAAGCCGACGCAGCGAAGCAAGATGCTAAGCGCAACGAGCACGCCGCCCGCTTGCCCCAGCAAGAGCCAGACGCTCCTGGTTCTACTTCATGCGGCGAGCCCGAACTCCGCCTCTCCCAAGCCGCCGAAACCGGCTCTCTGAAGCGCACCCTCGTGCACAAGAAAATGGCTTCAGCGTACAGCACGCTATGCGCTTACGTGAGCGCGATTGCAGACGCGGTAGGGTTTGAAGCCGAGGACGAAGTGTTGCGGATTCCGAGCACGCGGAATCAGAGCATTATTGGGCGGCGGAGGAAAGGCGGGTACGGTGGCGGAAAGATGAGTGAGAGGAGACAACGAGTGACAGAGTTGGTGGAAGAGGAGTTAGGGCGTGGGATCGAGAGTATTGGGCAGGAGTGGGTGGAGAGGGCGGAGAAGTTGGCGAAGAAGCCGGGGAGTGGTCATTGAATTTGGCGTGCCTTTGTTCAAAGGTGGTGCGAGTGGGCGTAGTACTCAGTACATATGTTGATATGGGGATGAGTGATGACCGACTGTACAGAGATGTGTACGTACCCTTTCCCTATTTCGGAGGCATGGGATAAAGAATGAGATCAACGAATCGCTATCATTGGAAGGTGGAAGTCTACGTAGGTAGAGAAGAAAGAACTTCGATACTTTGAGTAGGGTATAGAGAAACAAACGAGCCGTGCCAAAACGAGGTGCAAGGCCCTTGTGCAAGTAAAGAGCAAAGTATAGCGACATGAAGCTTTCAAGCAGACGCGCGCAAAAAGGGTGCAGTATCCCGTGAAAATTTCCCATTCCAGTGTGAAAAGGTTCCGTATTCCTCAAACATAAGCCATAATGTCTCGCGTGAAGTTATCTCGTATCGTTCCGCCTCGTGCTTTTTGAGAAGTAGTGTTTGAATCAAACGTGATTGAAAATCAAATGATCGGCGCCAACTACATGTTAGTGTTGTTAGCCTTTAGAAGAAGTTGCCGTGAGGAACGGCGCAGAAGATGCCGACAAAAATGCAAGAAAGCACAAAAGCGCCGAGCAAGCTCTGGATGAAGATGGTGTCCTGGATCTGTCGGAGCGCCGGCTCCTGGATCCAGACTTCGCGGTCGAAGATGCGGCGGATGAAGTTGCGCTTTGCGTATTTGGGCACCCAGGGTTCGTCTTCGAAAGAGTTCGCGCTGGAGCTAACAAGCGAATCGTGGGAAGTCGACTTTTCGTTGGTGAGAGATACTTCGTCGGTGGAATCGGCGAAGAGTTCCCAGGGACGCAGGTGGCGGTGGTGCATGCCGTGGAGAACGACGCACATGCCTTTCCAAGCGGCAATGAGAGTGGCGATTCCAATGAACCAGCCAATGAAGGGAAGAACACGCCAAGCACGACCGGCGGAGGAGAGGGTGATGATGAGGTCAGCAATGAAGCCAGCGGCGATGGTGAAGACACCGAGGCCACGTGCGAAAATCACACGAGGACGGTTGCCGTTGCAGATGGCCCAGCGGATGAAGTTAGGGTGCGCTTGTCTGCGGAGAGAGTATTCAACTGTGGCGACGACTTCACGGAAAGCGGACGGGTGGGTGGTGTTCTGAAGGGCGTGGAGGAGAGCCTGCTTCTCACGAGAGGAGAGGTTAAGCTCGCGAGGAGAGTTGTCGGCGATGTAAACCGTGATGATACGCGAGATCTCGTCGCGGTAAGGTTGAGTGGTGACTATGTGTAAAGTCAGTATTGCCGTTCATCAAATCGATAGGGATAGGTATATAGTATGATAATAATACTAGGAGCGTACAGGGTTGCCATTTCATACCCGCGTCGCCGAACGCTTGGCTAGCGATCCCACGCGCCGTTGAGTTGCTGACGAGAGTATCGTCACCAGTGGAAGAGCCATAGTCGGAAGTTACACCAGCCCGACTCTCGTCCAGAGAATGGGTAGGAGGGGTGTGGAAAGGATCGCCCTTCTCGTTGACCCTGCCTCCATTGCCATCGTCGAAGGTGGTGCCTTGAAGGATGGCACTGGCTTCGGTATTGGTCTTGTTCGACCTGGATTGCTGGGCTGCACTGTTTGCCTCAGCATCGGCTTGAGCCTGCGTCCATTCAGGCGAAAGGACGCGCTCGCTCTCTGTGAGGTTGTTGAAACGAGTGTTGTAGTCGTGGAACCAGAGGAAGAATTGCAGGTTCTCGGCAGCGTGCTCAATGTACTTGAGGTAGTTCATGAAGTCGCGAACCGTGCATGGCTAGTGACTCGCGTCAGCATTGGGTGTTGGAAGATGAACAATGCTCTTGTGGCTTACCGGGCAAGTGCCATTGTTGATGATGTTGTCAAATGACAGAGCATCGGGGATTCCGGCGCTGTTGCCAGAGCTGCCAGAGCTGTATGACTGAGGCTTCTCCTCGCCGCTGAGAGAGACGGCAGAGGAGTTGACGTGAGCAGGGCGACGGTAAGTGAGTGAGTAAGGCATCTTTGTGGCTGATTGCAACGTTCCGCAACTGTCGAATGCTGCAACGTCGAGTAGCTCTTCGAATCAACGACCGTCAACGGCTGGCAAGCTTGCTTGAGGGAGGAACGAAGCTGCGACTCGAGGCGGTTATGACAGAAAAGCCACGAGAGGGAGGGCGTGAAGGTTTATGCTTTCGACGACTCCCCGGGAGCCAAAAGGGAAATGGCGCAGAGAGCGTATCACAGACGTCGAGGCGTGTGCCGAGCTGGTGGGAGAGCAAGGATTCGCTCGGAGCCCTTGCCACAGGCGTTGCTAGTGTTAGATCTAGCCGAGGCGATCGCGCTGGGGAGAGCGGCCAGGGTATATGTAGAGAGCACGGTGATATAGCTCGCAAACGGGACGTTGCTTGGGCGGCGGGCTGGATAGTGTTGTAATAAGGAGAACAGAGAGGAAAAGAGAAAGGTGCAGTGCGAGGCGTCGTGAATGCCATTGACCACGCAAGCCACCGGAGGCGCGATGAGGAGCCGTGGCCTTATCGCTGCAACTGCACGCCGATCAAGGCTGGGCGGTGGAAGGAGGGTGGGAGGGCATGATTCGCCCACGCACGACCTCACTGCCTTCGTTTCGTCGATACAATGCCATGTGCGCTGCCTTGCAAAGCGAGCCATGGTTCAGGCATGTCATCTCGTCTGTTCCATCGCCTGACTGCGATGACTTGCGCGAATAGGGCTGTTTCTACGTGGTTCAGCGTACCGAACATGACATGACATGACAGCAACGCCCTCTGTATGTTTCGCCGTCAGGAAACGCCTGCAGGCTCCTCATCATCGCGGTGGCGTCTCTTCCTGCGCAGCATACAGCAAAGCCTGCTGGGCGCGAACGCCTCCATCACGCGACGTGACGCTCGCTTGCTGCCATCAAATCCCGCTGTCACTGGCTTGAAGTCTGTTGAGAGTTCCCGACGGCCCCTACTAGTGTTTTCTTTGCAGTGGCGTCGCTCGGCAGCGCATTCGATCCACTTTAACCACGTTGCTGGAACCCCGAGCTCTCTTAGCCCTTGATCTGCTGCGGGGCTTTCTCGCTTCGGCCAGAGTCTGGCATCTGATTCTAGAGTCTGCGTTTTTCGTTGCACCGGCCCGTGTCAACGGTCGCAGTTTTGCGGGCTGGGCGGACGTAGGGCCGTATGCCGTATGCTCGCCACGATTGACTAGACATAATGAAAAACTTCATTCACAGTTTCTGCGAACAGGACACGATGGCTAAGGTAAAATCCCAGCATCGCCGCAACAGGACTCACGCATCTCTTAGCTCGCCTAAAGCGGCCGCCATCTCGCCTGCGCACCAGCAGGGGACGGGAGCGTAGATGATTGCCCATGCATCGCTGTGGTGATCATGACCAGCACAACCCGCCGATTCGGTCAAGGTCCTGCCACCCAAACGCGCATCGAAGGGAACAGCGGTATGGGCCACGAAAGCCTGCTTCACTTACCTGTCAGTCCACATGCGCAGAAGATCGCCCTTCGTGCATCCATGTGAAGATTGTCACAATCCTCACTATTCGTTGCCTCCTCGTGGAAAGCCATGCGGCATCATTCCACTACTGCAGGCATACGTAAGGTCTGCCTAGGGCCTAGCTACCCAATCTCTTGTAGAGTGGGTTCAATGTTCTTCTCAGCCAGCCCGCTCTCTCCGTAGGTACGCAATATCCCAATGTGGCTTGCAATCCTTGTACCTTGTTCGTTATCGTCTCATCACCGTCTGTGCGCGGCACGGATGCCCTAAAGGCGTGTACCTGCGTGGTCGGGCCGTGGCAACAACAATGATCACTTATCCCGTCTCTCATATACGTCCTACAATAGCGTAGGCGCGTTCTAGTTTGCGAGCGCGTTCAGGTACGAGGAGCGAGAGTGGCGCGAGGTCCACATATAAGCCGAGGAGAATAGGTTGGTGGTATATAGGGGATGTGGTAAGAGGTATCGTTCGACAGTGGACTCACTTCTCCTATGTCGTTCCACGAGATCGTGGAGGTTCACGTGGAGGTTCACGTGCCGATTTCTTTGTTACGCAACATGGCTGGGGTGCACGCATCCAGGCTGTCAATCATTCCCAGCGACCAACTGTTTGGTGCACGGCTGCATCCTTGCGGTGGCCAGCAATGGTTCGTGCAACGCCAGCTAGACTAAAAGGCATCCTTCCCACGTTCGCTGGTCCGTGGACTATATCGATGCTCGCTACTCGCTTGTCAACACCTCACTGGAGAAAATTGCTAGATTTTGATCTGGTTGGTCGTGACGAGTGAGCCTCTTATTAGGAACTTTAAGGCAGCAGTCGCCAAAGGCTGCTAAGTACCCAATTGGTGCGATGCGCGTAGCGATTTGTGCATCGTCGCCAGTAAGGTTAGACATCGATTCAGAAGACGGAAAAGCCTCAAATTAGTCGACAACATACTTCTCCGTCGGCTTGGGAATCCCACATCCCGTCCCATCCACCACTTTGACCTCCTCCTCGCCCGCCGGCTTATATTTCCCTTCTACCAAATCTCGCATGTACGAGTACGGACAGTCGCCGGCGCCGCCCGCCACCGCGGCGTAACCCCTGTGACCAAATTGATATAGGTTATTTTCGACTCCCCAATTCTTCCGTCGCTCTGCTGCGTCGCCCTTGCGAATTTCGCACGCGAAGATCTCGTCGGGCGAGTTGTTGTTAGAGTGGCGAACGATGTCGCCTTCGGGGTTGCAAAACATTGCTTCGCCCACTGGGGAGGTGTTGTTAGCTTGATCCATTTCTCACGTATGAGCACGTTGAGGTAGCTGCTCTTGGAATTTCGCCACCCAGAGACACCACTCACTTGAGTTGAAGGTCCCATCACTACCTGCCAGCGCTACACTCGCGGTCCACATCAGGTTGCAAAAGGCGTTCGAGCGGTTAGTGATATCCCAACTGGCTTTGATGGGGCTCGTGTACCCGGCAGTACGCAGCATTACCTCAGCGCCCTTGTAAGCACACTCCCGCGCGACTTCTGGAAACTGGCCGTCGTGACAGATGATATGTGCCATGCGAACACCTCCAGGCCCATCGAAGACCGGGATGCCGCGATTGCCCGGATACCATGGCTCGACTGGCACCCAAGGGTGCAACTTGCGGTAATAATTGACCAGCTTCCCGCTGCCGTCTATGACAATGCCAGTGTTCCATGGCATACCGAGCGGATTCTGCTCCATGATGGAGAAGCAGCCCCAGATCTTGTACTCTTTGCATGCGGCTTTGAAGGCCGCGACTTCTGGACCATCGAGAGTGCACATGAGCTCCGGTTTGGTGAGCATTGAGAGGCCATGAATGCAATATTCGGGAAAGACGATCAGGTCCATCTGAGGATAGGCTTTGCGGCTTTTGGCCACGAGGGAGCAGACATGTTCAGTTGCTTTTTCCAAGTCTCTTGGTGTCTGGACTGAGATGAGCTGGGACTGGCAGAGGCCGATTACGATGGAGTCTGAGAAGGACTTGTTGAGGCCGCCGAGGCCTGACATGGCTGGTAGTTGCTTGGTGCAGGCTGTGGGATGTATACCGTGGTGGCGCAGCGATGCCAGTATCTCAAATATGGAACTTAATGGAAGAGGCTCTTAGAAGTCGACACGAAGCATGAGATAGCATCAGGTCGCGATCTCTCCGGACACCTTTGACAGACGCCAGAGTGGACTTTTGCCAGGACAGCAACCCTGCCTGAGATACGTGTAACCCCGCTTGACGGGCCATTGTGAACTGCCGTTGCCTTATCAAGCGCGTGTGAAGCCCGTCATGTTCTTTTGAGGAACTGACATGGAGTCTCGCTGAAACGTCAGTCCGCAGTGACAATTTGACAGCACAGCACACACAGCAAGCGCCGTCGCATTCGCAGGCCACATGGCGCGTTAGCAGCGCGGATAGGGCGAGCAAACGAGTAGCGGGCGATGCTTAACGCCGAGCCCGAGAGGCGATGGGAGTCGTAAGCTTTTCACTGGCTGCGGCCCACCGTGATGCGAGCCAAGGATATAGAGTAGTCGACACCAAGATGCGCTGTGCATGCTGCCGGGAGCTCGCGGCTGTCAGAGTAGCCGGTAAGGCTCGTCCGCCGCGTGCCGCATTGCCATGCCCTGCCATGCCATACAATACTGCGGTCAATAACAACAGCGATGGCCATTATTTAGCAGTGCACTGTCTCACACCGCAAACCTTGGAACTTCCGCATCGACGTCAAGATCTTGATCTGAGCGGACGTGCTCGAGCGATCTCCAGACACGGGAGCGGCAACCGGAGAAGGTGTCACCCACTCTCTTATGTCATTGGCGTTTGCGTGGGAGCCACTCAAGGAACCGAACTTCTGTGATCACCTGGCAAAGCTCGTAGTATTCTTGTCGCCGCGCCGGTGCTCTTGTTGTCAAACACTGTTACACCACTCCTTGTCCACACACTCCTCGCACCATCTGTTCCACCGCCACAGCATCCACAGCTATTCCCATCCTATCCACATCGCGTATCGACACGCCAGCCGAACTCTTGGGCTTTGCGATCTGCAGGTCTCCGCTGAGAAGGCTCGTGGAGGATATCACATATCTCACACTGGCACGTTCTTGTGCGACACACGCCTGGAATCCTCGCGAATATGCCTAGGCCTAGGGGTGCGTTCTTCCTCTTCCACCTTCCCCCCAGTCCTCTCTAGCTCCAAGCTGACATACCATTGCGCAGTGCTTAGCTTTATGACCGCTTGGTCCTCAAACAACCCAGACTCTGGCCCAAACTCACCCACAAGGCCATCGAGATCGCAGACAGACCTGCAAACCCCACAACGACGACCTCTGCCCGCCATCAACACAGCAACACCGCCCTCTGCCGCGCAGAACCTCGACCAATCCTCTCCGGCGCCTAGTAGTCCTGGAACGCCGTCAAGAGCAAGGGCAGACAGCCGCGCAACCTATAGGCCGGAGACGATGGTCCAGACATACCAGCCGCCTCAGGTGGATGTAGCTCAGGATACACCGCCTGAGTTGGCGCCCATCTTCAGCTATTTGAACAGCCACAGCAACAAGCTGTACCAGGAGGGCTACTTCTTGAAGCTCCATGATCTGGACTCAAGAGGAAGGCCCAGTTCGGAGAGAGTTTGGCTTGAGTGTTTTGCCCAGCTTGTGGGAACGGTCTTGTCTCTGTGGGATGCAGCAGCCCTCGATGCTGCTGGCGAAGACGGCGAGGTTGTACCAACATTCATTAACCTGAGCGATGCCTCGTTGAAGATGGTAGGTCTCATTTGCCAGGAGGAAGCACTTTCTTTTGCAACCGGCTAAGACTATCCGCAGATCGAATCCCTCCCAATGAGCGGAGCGCAGGGTGGTAGCCTCCAGAATGTGCTCAGCGTTTCCACAGCCGCGAACAACCGCTACTTATTACATTTCAATTCCTACAGCTCTTTGACACAATGGACCGCTGGCATTCGACTCGCTATGTTCGAGCACGCAACCCTCCAAGAGGCCTACACGGGCTCTCTCATCGCTGGCAAAGGAAGGTTCCTGAACAACATCAAGATGATCATGGAGCGCTCAAGATTTGCCCACGAGGACTGGGCTCGCGTAAGATTCGGAGCAGGTACACCATGGAGACGATGCTGGTGCGTCGTATCTCCGCCAGACGAGAAGGAGTACCAGAAGTCACAGAAGTCCCTCAAGAAAAGCGCATACGAGCGAGACATCAAGGTTCCAAAGGGAAGCATCAAGTTCTACGACACGAGGAAAGTGACGAAGAAGACGCAGCCAATTGCGACTATCACAGACGCCTACGCTGCTTATGCCATTTACCCTCAGTCAAAGCCGCTGATTGACCAATCGACATTGGTGAAACTCGAAGGTCTGGTCACTACTCATGGCAATTCTGACATTACTACGGAAGCATTTGTTTTCGTCATGCCCGAGGTCCACGCAGCTGTGTCTGGCTTCGAGATGATGCTCAGATGGCTCTTCCCGGTGTACGATACATTCGGCCTCTACGGCAGGCCCAACAGGCTGATTGCGGATACTCTTGACCAGCGCGGTCTGATGTTCGCACTGCCACAGGATCGCCGCTACGGATATCTTGACACTCTGGATGTTTCTGGCCTGATCCATGCTCGTGGAAGTCATTCTTGGAGCGAACGGCAATGGCGCAAAGAGATGAAGAAGCTCACTTCAGAGAGAATGAGCGCATATAGAGAAAACGGGCTTGGGAGCTTGCGGCAGCTCAGCCAGCGACGCAACACTGTTTCACGGACGTCTCTTCCTGGCGGACAAGGGGGCGTGCGTTTCGACGATGGCTCTGACAACTCCGCACCTCCATCCAGGACGATGTCTCCATTGCCCAAGAATCCCGACATGGCGCCTCCGAGACGAACAGACTCCGCACCTCCTGTCCAGAACGGTTTCAGCCCTCACAAGCGCTCGGCTTCTGAAGTGCATGGATACCGGAAGTACATGGCTGAGACTCCTTCACGTCTTTCATACGAGCAGAGCCGACCGGATGATGATGATTTGCCTCCTCCGCCGCCCAGGCACGGAGGCCCGTTGGGCTCACTCCCTGTCCGCCCCGGAGGACCTGGTGGACTAGAGCGTATTCAATCCGAAGCCGAGGTGCCCACGGTCGGAAATGTCTACAGCGACATGCAAGCGCAAGCTGAGCCGGTGCAGTCGCATTTGTTGCCGGTCCAAACTCCTCCGGCCTTCCAGCACAATCCCGGCGCTCGCCCTGCAAACCAGCCTATTGCACCACCAGAGCTTCGTCGTGCGCATTCCAATGTCGACGCTGCTACTTTGTACCAAATGCAAGATGCAGCCCGCGGACAACGGACTCCTGAAGACGAATATCACAATGGGCAGCGCGACAACAGGGTAATTTCTCTCACCCAGTCCTGTCATTAAATAATAATTGCTAATGATGATTGCAGGGATGGTAACGCCACGCTGAAACACTCGAGGCCCGAAGAAGCCGAAACAGCAATTTGATACTATTTTAGGCCGCGCTATCCCGGAGACAGCGGGCGGTGCGCTCAATAAAGTGGGCCATGGTGACGTGGGCCCGGCAGAATATTGGTGGACATTCTTCTTCTTGACTTCTTTGATGTACAAGCAGTCTCAAGCGTCTTAAGGCTACCACAAATGCAGTCAGATAGCATACCCCGGAAGCCTGAATCTGATGTTCCTGAACAGCAGTGTGACACTCTTCCTAATGCATCCCCTGACGCCACCCATATGAGCGAAGACGATTCCCGCCACAACAGCTTACAAGATGCTTTCATTGACCAAGATGCCTTGGATCGTATGCTGGATAACGAGCGCAGCAGTACTATGCACAGTGCTGCCTCCACGGAACCTGACTACGCTAGCACCGTAAGCTCGAACCATGAAGAGCGTCCACCTGTTGAACGCCCACGCGCTGGGAAACTGAAGACTGTTGGAAACCCTGATCTGGTGCAGCCTGCTTCCAAGGTCGGAAGACTTGACACATGGCAGCAGGAACAGGCTATGCAGGGCGCGAACGTGCCAAACATCAACTTTGGGCCTACGTATGCTTACAAGCCTACCAGCAGGCCGGGCAGCAGCGGGACTCTCATTACTTCCGGCTTGGACGACAAAAGCAGATCACGGTCGAGAGACAGATTGCGTTCTTCAGGTCGCACCACGCCGGGTGGGTTGAGTCCGGGCGAGGACTGCCGGCAATCGTACTTCGGAGGCGTGCCCGGAGATCACTCCCAGAGCCATAGCAGAAGGCAGAGTGTTGCTTGGACTCCCAGCGGCGGCTCTCCTGGCCACCAGCAGCGTCAAAGTCTCACGCCAGAGCAATGGGTAGCGCAGAGAGCCGCCCTCGCAGCCCAACCACAACATGTCCCTGGCGCTCCGCCTGGCTTCGTCCATCGCCGCACCGGCTCTTCCGGCAGCTTCAACAACGCCCAACAGCTCCGCAAATCTATGACCAAGACGCCTCCTCCCTTTGCTCGAACTCCCTCCGGCGACTGGACGCAACAAGTCCAAGGCCAGCGCACCCCTCCAAGCCGGCCTCACTCTCGCGGAGCCGGCATGTATCTCAACCAACCCAGCGGCCTGGTCTCTCAACAAGGTCAACGCACCCCTCCAAGCCGTCCTCACTCGCGCGGCGCGGGCATGTACCTCAATCAGCCCAGCGGCCTCGTCCAAAGCTCACATTCCGGCAACCTCTCCGCCCGCGAGCAAATGCACGTCGCCCGCGCCACTGGAACACCACTCCTCGACACCAGCGCCAACGCCCGCAAAAAGACCCAAGACGAATCTGCAGGCTTGGTAGGGGCAATTGGCGCTCGCGAACGAGAGAAAGCGGCTATGAAGAGTAGTCATCGCAGCAGCATGGCTGTCGAGAATGCTATTCGCGCTAGGCAGGATCAGCAGGCTGAGGCGCAGATGGCGGCGTATCAGCAGCAGATGCAGCAGGCGCAGCAGCAGCAGAATGCGTACTTTGCCCAGCAGCAACAGCAGCAAGCGGCGTATGGGTTTGGTGGGCCGGGAACGGGGTATGGAGGATATACGACTCCACAGCAGCAGCAGCAGCAGCAGCAGCAGCAACAGCAGATGTGGCAACAGCAACAGCAGATGCAAGGTGCGCAGACGCCAGGGAACCGGCAGAGTTGGTTCGGAGGGAGCTATTTTGGTGGGCAGCCGGGGCAGTAGTGAGATGTTCTGTTGACGGTCCATTGGGACTGAGAGGCTTGGCTTGGATGCTGTGGCATTCTTTTGGCATTGATCTGGATAGCATATTGAGCGGTTCACTGTTTAGATTGACTTCAGCATGTGAGGATAATGTACGAATAATCATGTATGTTCGACTTGTTGGACTCGATCTTTCGACTTGAAGTACGTTTCGTGACTGCCCGTCTCCTAGCAGGCTGGCAAGTCCAACGGACATGAAAAGACGCAGTACTTTGTACCTTCTAGCTATTATAAGCGATTCATGTCTCACTCGATATGACGCTTCATGTGTCACTTTTGTCGGCTGTTGGCTGGTCGACTTAACGGTCGTCGATCAAGTAGTCACGTTGTCGCGTTTTGGTAGATGACAAGGTACGCTTTCATGAACAAACGGAATTGCAGTTTTCGAGTGTGGTTTCTTCGTATGTATAAACGACAAAAGATACCTTGTATTTGGTGTAAAAGTACACAGAGTCCTCGGTGTTTACCTTCACTGTACCCTGAGATGGCCAAGAATCTGGGGATGCAATTAGAGTTCTCTCGGTTGTGCGCTAGTGACGACACTAAAGCAATCTGCCTGCAAGCGCTCACACGAGCGTCTTCGACGACTTTTTCACCACCTACACAACTCAACCCCGCGCCGGGACTGCTACGCACGGCCAATACCCTACTCCATAGTCGTCGGGGACGTTATCTAATGACATACATACACCATCCAAACCTCCTCGGCCCCCATTGCAGTCCCTAAGCATGGTCTCACTCGCCGCCGCCGCTCCACCAGGCGCCATGGGACCACCACCCACTCCCAAATCCATGCCTCCTAGGCCTACTATGGGCCTCAAACGCGATAGCTCGTATCTCGATACGGACGACGAAGCTGGCCTGTCGCAAGCGACGAAGAAATTGAAAGTAGCGTTCAGCCCAAACGTCGATATCAAAATCCTGGACGAGAGCTGGAACGAGAAGAGCTTCGAGCTCGTCAAAGAGGAGGTCCGGGTCAGCATCGAGAGGCATGCCGACTTGAAGCACGATGTGCAGTACACCAAGCTCGTGGCGTTGCTCAGCCAGGATGCGTTTGACGGTGACGCTCCGAGCGGCAAACTTCTCAAAAAGTACCTTCTCGCTCTTGAGGCGCGTGTGAACTCACTGGGCGAGTGCGGCAAGCTGGTCATTGCGGCTCTTGACCTAGCATGGCTCGGCAGAGACGAGGTATTCGCCGGTCTTTACATCCGTTTTCTGGTTTCCCTGGCGAGCGCTCAGAGCAAATATATCCCGACAATCCTGGAGAAACTGGTGTCGCAGTTCGCCAAATTGCCTGCATCGCTCGGCCGTCTGCCTGGTGAGGAGTCTGTTTCACGACCGCAGATGTTCGTACGGCTTCACTTGGCCATTAAGACCCTACTCAGACAAGTCCCGTCGGCCAGTGGTATCTTGACAAAGACGATGAAGGTGGATTTCCCGAATGATCTGGCGACAACCCGGTCTTACATCCAGTACCAAAATCAGCTCCTCAGGCTGGCCGAGTATGCAAAGGAGTTGAAGTCTGAAGTCCTGGCTTTGATCATGCAGAGGCTTGTTGGTGTTGATGTGCAGATCCAGCAGGACTTGGAAGATCTGGCGGAAGAGTCGGAAGAGCGTTTGCTACAAAGACCAAGTTCCAAGGATGGCGACAACGAAGCCGACGACTCCGACGACAGCGACTCCGACTCATCATCGGAAGAAACCTCGACCGAAGATGAGCAGCGTCTGAAAGAGCTAAGACTAAAGGTCGCGAAAATGGACGGCACGCTTGATCTTCTATTTGAGTACTATGCACCGCTCATCCAGGACGGCTCCAACCCCGAGTACAACGAGGCCTACCAGCAAATACTATCACATTTCACCACTTTCATCCTCCCTAACCGGACACGACACGCACAATTCTTGCTATTCCACTTTGCTCAGACTTCTGAAGAGCACACTTCCTTGTTCACCCGACGCTGCGGTGAGCTGGCCTTCGTCAACGGTATGCCCGCACAGCGCATCACCTCTATCGCATATTTGGCAAGCTTTACAGCACGAGCATCACACATTACCTGCCACTCGGTGCGCGACGTCGTCTTTGCGCTAAGCGAGTACCTCGACGCCATTCGCAAGCGCTGTGAACCCGACTGTCGGGGTCCGGATAGACGGTCGTACGCCATCTACTATGCTGTCGCACAAGCTCTTCTCTACATCTTCTGTTTCCGCTGGCGCGACCTTGTCGTAGGCTCTGCCAATCCCGATCTTGACGGTACCGACTACGACGCCGATGACATCCTCGCCGAGCACCGCGATCTCGCTTGGTTGCCTGGCCTCAAGGAAACACTATCTCGCAACATCTTCTCCCGCCTCAATCCGCTCAAGGTCTGCTCGCCTGCCATCGTCGCCGAATTCGCCAACATCGCGCGCCATGTTCGCCTCGTCGAGGTCCTCTCCCTTCTTGAAAGCAACAAGCGTCTCCGCCTTGGCCAGACTTCCAGCTATTACGGCTCTGGCGGTCATCGCGGCATTGATATCGGCCGCCGCGAAACCGCATGGGACCGCAAGACCGGTGAGGCACACCACCAACTGGAGGCTTACTTCCCCTTCGACCCATACCACTTGCCCAAGAGCAAGAGATGGGTGGAAGGCGACTACAATGAGTGGAAGCTGCCTAGAGGCATGAAGCAGGATGACGACGACGAATACAGCGACGAAGACAGTGAGGACGACAGCGACAGTGACAGTGACGACTCTGTCATGGAGCAGATGGAGGGCAATGCTGCGTTCGTCGACAGCGCTTCGACGAGCAGCTAGGCGCGCTCATCATCGCCGATACTTTTGGAGGCGATTGATTTTCTCGTATCCCCGTTTCAGCGCCTTTGTTTGCTTTATACACCATCGACCACGGTGCTATTCCTTTGGGGCTTTTTTTTCGTCCTATCTTAGCGAGGCGTTTCCGGGTCGGCACAAAATGTTGGGATCAGGCGTTCTGGAGTTTATCAATGAAGCATTGCAAGCGAGCGTATCTATATTTGGCAGGGTGGCAGTAGCTGCTAGATGTTGCGATAGTATACCCGCGTGGTTAAGAGAGACAGCAGAAAGCAGAGAGTATTCACGAAATTTATCACGCTGTTGTCTGCAATCTTCCTCTGTTGATTCTCTTGAAGGCTTTACGTACAGTGTCCCCCAGAACAAAGTTATGTGATCCTTTGTCTTGAGTTCCCAAGTTTTCATGAAATGCGTCATTGATGTGATGTTGGTCGTGGCATTTGCTGTTGATGAATTGCTCTTTGGACTTCCGCTTTTCCGCCCACCACGACTCTTGACTTCACTCCCAGGATTGAGTGTGACAACGCGGAATATAAAGGAACGCGGAATATAAAGGAGTGACTCTATCAAATCGCAAATTGGCGACACTACCACATCAGCAATGTCTTCTCTCCTGCGATCGTCTCTGGACGGCCAGCGCCCTCCGCCGAAGCCCGCTGCAGCATCAAATGTCGACGACAGCTCCTCCGACTCCAGCGCCGCCAGCATTGATACCGTGGTCCCCAACGAACATGAGCAATCCGCCGGACCTACCCATTGGACGCACTTTTTCGACCAGGAACTATGGCTAGAGAACGATCTCCCTGACGGCGCCTCCGCTCGCCACCACGTCTACGTAACGCCACCCACATCAACCAAAGACCCGCTCTTCCTCTGCCACCACGGCGCCGGCTCCTCAGCCTTATCCTTCGCCCTCTTCGCCAAAGAAATCCGCGCCCTCCTACCCAATGCCGGCGTTCTCTCCCTCTCAGCCCGCGGTCATGGCTCCTCCGTCCTCACTTCAAACGGCCAAGAAGCGCCACCCGACTACTCCCTCGAAACCCTCACAAACGACGCCCTGGCAATGCTGCAAGGCACTCAATCCCACTTCTCCTGGCCCACGCTCCCACCTCTAGTCTTAGTCGGCCACTCCCTCGGCGGCGCTATCGTCACAAACCTCACAACCGCCCACGGCAAACTTCTCGCCCCAACACTAATCGGCTACGCCGTCCTCGACGTCGTCGAAGGCTCCGCTCTCGAAGCCCTTGCGCACATGAAAACCTACCTCGCGCAGCGGCCGAAACTCTTCGACACCCCTGAGGCGGCGATTGACTGGCACACGCGCACCCGCACCCTGCGCTTCCACTCAAGCGCCGAAGTCTCGGTTCCCAGCTTACTCATGCGCACGCCTTCAGGCCGCTACGCCTGGCGAACAGACCTGAGCGCCACATCTCCGTGGTGGGAGTCATGGTTCTCCGGCATGTCTGCGCGGTTCTTGGGCGGGCGAGGCGCGAAGTTGCTGGTTTTGGCTGGCACCGATAGGCTTGATAAGGAGCTGATGATTGGGCAGATGCAAGGCAAGTTTCAATTGGATGTGATTCCGGAGGCGGGGCATTTCGTGCAGGAAGATGTGCCGGCGAGGTTGGCAGGCTTGATGGTCGAGTTTTACAAGAGGAATGATCGGAGTCAGTTGGTGTTGCCGCCTAAAGTTAGTGATATGTTGGCGAAGGGAATGAAGGTTTGATTGCTTTCGATGGTAGATATGAGATTCTGCGTCTACGAAATACGATAGAGAAGGGAAGAGAAAGCCCTGCTTGGGGCCTGCATGCCTCATGAATGATAGATAGACACGAGTGGCGAATGAATCTTGAACAACACAGCAAGTTCGGAACGACATTGCAGCATTGTTTGCACACGATGGAAACACCGGGATTAGGCGGAGGCGGCCCACTTAGATCACAAATGAATCCGAACAACCATCCAAACCCAAACAGTAAAAAGACATTATCCATTACGTACTCATACAGATGCAATTTTACTACTTCCAAACCTCCACCACTCTGACCTCCAACTCAGAAGCATCAAGGCCACATGCCCCTCGGAATCCTCTCCTCATGCCACCCATCCCTCCCCACAACCCGACTAACCCCATCATCGAAGCAAACCCCATCCTCCTTGTGCCTAACCCAATACGGCTCCACCACCGTCGCCTCATCCTCTCTCCTCTGCGCCCTCGCCATCGCCACGTTAAAACTAAAACTACTCTTCACGAAGCCCCCAAAAACGCTACAGCGCTGCAAGACCTCGTAGTCGACCAGCGCCTGCTGGTCCCAGGTCAGGGCGTTCATCTCTTGCAGAGCATCGGCAGGTAAAAGGTCGAGTTTGGAGGCGACTGTGAGGGGCGGGTTATGGGCGATAGCTTTGTCGCTGAAACGGGCGAGTTCGCTGGCGTTGCCGGAGGCGACGTAAAGGAGGTTCAACTTGTGGGAGAGGGCGTGGGAGATGTAGGCATCTGTTTGAGCGGAGAAGTTGGAGTTTGGCGCTGCGTTCCAGCCGGCACTTTGCGCGTCGTCTTCGGTGCGCAGGTGGGCGCCGTAGAACGCTGCGCTTGGGATTGCGTCGCGAGGGTCGATGTGGATGGTTGGGTGGTGTAGGGCGAGGTTTTGGACTGTGAGGGCGGCGAGGCGGCGGACGGAAGGGTTGAGGCGGAGGAGCTGGGCGAAGTTGCGGCGGAAGGAGACTGGGAGGGAGCGCGTGTCGATGTCCCAGAGGGTACGCTCCAGGTTGACGAGGGTCACGTTGTCGGCGTTATAGGTTGGTTTGGTTTTCAGCCAGTCATCGAGATGCTCGAGGTAGGCTTCCTTTGTATTTCCGCTATTGGCATCGAGACGGCGTGTGTGCGGTAGGTAGTTCCCAGGTAAGGCTTCAGGCAGCTGCTGGTCGTCCGGTTTGTAGATGGTCATTTGGGGACATGCTCCTAACATGGAGTTGAGAAACCATTCTTCGTCGAAGAAGAGGTCGAAATCGGCACGGCTGGCCCAGACGTTGCTGATATCTGTCTGGCTTCGGCTAGCCATGCCAGGTAACACGATTGAAGCACCGGCTTCCAGGGCGAAGAAGAGGAAGTCGAGGATATTGCCGCGCACGTTTCCGACTCCGCCGTTCGCATTGGCGAGATTGAATACCAAGTTGGGGCGCCATTGGGTGGCGTTGCAGTATGCGCTGATAGCAGAAGGATTGAACGGTGCAACGAGATGAACATTGAGCCAGTCGCCAACGAAATCCATGAAAGATGGGCGTGTAACGTGGCTCCGTGGAGCATGCGCCGCGTGATATTGCCATGAAAAGTAGTACAGCGGCATCAGCACAGCAACACCTACTGCCGTGTACAGAGCTGGATGCTGTTTATTGAAAGTAGTAGGCAGATGCATGGTGTCGACATCTTCAACGAAAGTCCAAGGAGGCTCTTCCCAATATTAAAATTGTACAAAGCTTCAAGAGCGCGCTCCTTGCTTGAACTTCATGCAACATTCCAACTGACGCGCGCCGGGCTTCAGGGTATCTTCAATCCGGCCTCGGATGTCCCAGTGGGCTCTTCTTCGGTAGGCGACTGACAGAACTGGGCGCAGCGCTGACACCGGTGGTTGACGCCTCCGCCGCCGCACTTGAGGCTTCCACGTCCATCGAAAGACGGTTCCAATCTTTGTTACCGCCCTGCTGCTCACTTCCATAGAGTTTCCGCATATTTTCCGACGTCAGCCAGTGGCTCGTGTCCACAGGTTCGCTCTTCTCGGTCGACGCCGAGTGCTCCAAACGGCCGATATTATCTTTGGGATTTTCCGCCGACTGAATCAGCACGTCATCACGAAGCGCCATGGCTTTCTCTTCGGCGCGGTGTTTGCGCATTGCGCTGCCGTCAGCCGTCTCTGAAGACCGCTCTATGGCGTTGCGTTGAGTGAACTCGAGACGGTCCAGCTCGCTGATCATGTGGTCCTGTGGAGACTCAATCGAGCTCACATTAGTCTCGAAGCTCGAAGGCGCGCGAGGATTGCTCGGCCGAAGGATCTTGCTGCTGTCCCTCAGGAGCTCCTCGCGCTTCTTCCGTCCCTCAATAGCCCACTTGACTAGCATTTTCTCAAGGTTCGGCTTCTTGACGGGTTTTGCGAGGTAGTCGTCCATGCCAGACATCTGGCACTTTTCACGATCGCCTTGAATGGCTGATGCAGTCATTGCGACGATCGGTGTTCCTTGAATCCTGGGATTGGCAAACTCTATCGCGTTACGGATCTTATACGTCGCGCGATAGCCATCCATGATCGGCATTTGGACGTCCATGAGAATAATGTCGGGTGCTGGGCGTTGCTCAGACGGACTGCGCAAGTAATCAAGTGCTTCCTGGCCGTTCCACACCGCTGTAACCGGGAACCCTAGTTTTCTGATCGTCTTGATCGCAATTTGTTGGTTGATGGGGTTGTCTTCCACGACCAGGATGTTGATGCGTTTCCGCTCAGCGCTGCTAAGGTCCCTGATGGCTCCCTCAGACAAGAGCGACGCGCCAGATGTGCCAATGACCGCTGGATCTCCTGCGGGGAACATTGCGCGAGGGTGTGTCGGCGTGTTGGGTCCGCTGTCCGAAGAGCTCCTTGAAACCGATACTTCAGAGGCCAATCTATCTGGGATAGCGTCTAGGCCGATGAGTGGTGAGCCGCTTTGATAGGGCGCTTTGTTGAAAGGTATCGTGAAAGATGCTTTGGTACCGGCGCCCAGAGTCGACTCCAATGAGATTCTACCGTGCATCAGCTCGACCAGATTCTTGCTGATCGTGAGGCCTAATCCGGTGCCACCAAAGCGTCGTGCAGTAGAACTGTCAGCCTGCGAGAAGGGCTTGAATAATCTGCGACGCACTTCCTCTTCGATGCCGATGCCTGTATCTTGTATGGTGAAAGTGGCTTCCAGCATGTCGCTTGTTTCCCTTTCGACCCTCATGCGCATCGTCACTGAACCCTCGGATGTGAACTTGATCGAGTTCGTGAGCAAATTTGTAATGACCTGCCGCAGACGTCCAGGGTCACCCATGACTTTCCAGTTGTTGATCACGGGAATGTCGTCGATGTACTCGAGGCCTTTGCGCTCGGCAGCGAACGATAGCATCTTGTTAACATCGTTAATCACGACGGATAAATCGAACTGGACCTCCTCAATGTCAAGTCGGCCGCTTTCCACTTTCGAGAAGTCCAGGATGTCGTTGATTACGGTCAAAAGTCCGTTTGCGCTTCTTTGTATGTTTTCGGCGCACTCGCGCTGGTCTGTGGTGAGCTCTCCGATGTCATCGTCAAGCAATAGCTCCGACATGCCTATCACGCCAGCGATGGGTGTGCGAATCTCGTGGCTCATGTTTGCAAGGAATTGGCTTTTCATCTTGCTTGCTTCCTTAGCAGCGACACTCTGAGCCATCAAGTGAGCGTTATCCTGATTGCGTCGCTGCAGATCCCGCTCAGCCTGTTTCATCTCGGTAACGTCCATGCTAACACCAACAAGGCCGTCGATGAACTCATTGCCCTCAACGCCACCCGCACGCTCTTGGCGCAGGAGTGGGACCAAACGTGTTCTGAACCATCGGCCAGTTGACGAAATTTCCACTTCGATTGTCTCGTCCGTTGTCTTCCCAGCCATAATTCTCTCCAGTGGCTCTTTGTAGGTTTGCATCTCATTCTCGCGGCCTTGTTCCCGGAGAATATCCCAAAGGTTCATTCCAAGGAAGTGCTGCTTGCTCACTTGGTCCTGCGGCGATTCAGGCTCGTACATGGGTCGGCCTTCGAAAAGACTGAGATCGTTATTCATGTCTACAGCCCACAGAGTGATGCGAGCATGCTCAATGACTCGTTCGAGCTGCGCGCGAGTCTGCTTGGCCTCCTCGCGTGCAAGCACCAGATCGTGAATGTCGGTACAAGTGCCGAACCATTTGATGATTGTGCCATTTTCGTCACGCATAGGCACGGCTCTCCCAAGCATCCAGCGCCACTCACCGGTAGCGCTACGAGCCCGATATTCAGTGAGATATTCATCTCCGGTGGCAAGACTGTGTGCCCATTTGGGTCCGGCGAGCTCCAAGTCGTCCGGGTGGAAGCCATTCATCCAACCTTCTCCGTGACTCTGCTCGACTGTAAGGCCAGTATAATCATACCAGCGCTGAGAGTAGTAGTCGTGTTCACCTGTTGGCGTCGTCCGCCAAATCATCTGCGGTATCATGTTCGTGATATCTTCGAACTGCCTCTCGTTGCGCTCTTTCTGTATGTTGATCGTGTTCTGGAACCCTGTCACATCGTGGAAGACTACCAGACCGCCGATGAAGACGCCTTTCTCATCAAGCATTGGTTCGCCAAGAACATCGAATAGAAGTCGTGAGCCGTCTTTGGCGGAGTACATGCCGACTCTGTACCCTTCAAAGCCTTTCTGCTCACGCATCAGTCGCAAAATAGGAATGTCATCCAGTGGGATTTGCTCGCCAAAGTCTTCGCGATACAAGACGTATCGGGACAGAAATTCTCTGGCAGACTCGTTGGTGTCGAGGATGGCATCGGCGTATGGGTAGATTAATTGGATGGCAGCCTTATTTGGAACTCCAAAGCTTTGGTCCCGCCACATCGCATATGCTGGGAAACTCATGCTATTGAGGATGGCATCCTTCAGGCGGGTGCTCTTCGTAAAGATTGTTGGCGCAGCCGCAGCAGCAGTCTTGTCAGGCGGACCGCGAGGTGGGAAAGTTATCGGCGACGGCACGTTGGGTGTTCCCGCCGGCGAAGAGCGGTTGCGATTTGTCTTCCTTTGTGCATCTGAAGGGCTTGAACTGGAGTTTGAACTAACCGCAGATGGGAGTCCTGAATTGAAGGGAGCATTCGGGCGCGAAACGATTCGACTCGTGGTTTTGGAAAGCTCGGTGGTACTTCCCGAATGGCTGGCAGTGCCTGAGAATGAGCTGGATTTGGCGGACTCGACTTCTGTTGGTGCGGTGAATGTCAACGTGAAAAATTGCTCGTCCTCTGTTGCCCAGACGGAGATTATCATCTTAGCCTGCATGTGGGCGCTCGCGTGTGCCAGCTGCTCCGCAACAGACTGCGAAGGCGCTTTGGGTAAGCCTGTTCGCGGATCGCGGACGGTTGAGAAGACGATGTCGACGGCAGCATCATGAACTTCAGTCGTCTTCTTGACACTTGTTTGGCTGTATTTCGAGGAGGCAACCGAATGGGATCTCCTGCGTGTGTCGCCCTGCGCTTCGTCTTCCTTTTCTTGCGCGATGTCTCCACAATACTTCTTGTACGCTTTTTGCGCCTTTGCTGCATCGTCCACAACGTTTTGTAGAATGTCCTCCCACGAAACGAAGACAGCATTGCCTCCTTGTAGCAAATCTATTCCAAGTTCTCCTAGAGTTTTGCCTTGCAGTAAATCGCCAGTGCTCTGCGTATCCTCGTCTTCCTCTTCCTTCCCCTGGTCTTCGTCGTCAGATTCTGTGTAGTCGAGATCGATCCCGAGAAGTCTGCCGACGGCTTCGTTTGCGAGAACGATGTTCTTCATGGAAGAGAGTACCAGGACTGGCATGGGAAGGTACTGCAGCGCAGTAAAAGCCAGACCAGCCTGAGTCTGTGGAGGCGGCATGCGAATAGAGAGTGAAGCCCTCCGCCTCCGTCGCTGGTTGTCCGCCCCATCTTCCGTTGATCCATCTACACTGCCGTCGCTGGTAAAGTAATCGATGTTCTCTCCAGGCGTCCGACGGTCGTCAGGGTTGTTGGACAGGTGGGTTTCATATCGGACTCCTTGCGTCTCGAAGGAGACGTGCGGTCTAGACATTTGTTATTGTGGTGTCGCTTGGGGTGCCTCTAGACTGGCACGACCCGGCCTGTGGTTGGAGGATGCAGGCGGCATGCGTTGTCGTCTGGTCGGAGGTAAGAGTGAAATGGGCGAATTGTCGTGTGGAAAGGTCCGCAAGATGTACGGTCGTCAGCGTGGACGCGATGTAGGTAATGCAGTCGAAGTCGACGGGGAGCAGAATTGGCTGTGGTATTCCTCGCGTCGTTCTTAGGCAGATGGAGCGGTAGCCGTGGTTGGCGAAGGCTAGAAGGCCAGAACCTCTCTAGACTTGAGGTTAAAAATGACGTCGCCGAGGTGTGAGGTGTGAGGTCCCGCCCGCGTCTTTCAACGGCCGTCCGGTGGGGATCCTTACTTGAGTAATGTCAAGTACCTGCACATTTTCAGTCTCTACTGTGCAATTGGCGATGGAAGGAGGGAGAATAGTGAGAAGAGATGTGTATATCAATCCCACTTACCGGCACTTCCACAATACACTCCACGGGTCCAGGCCCTGGGTCAATTAATCTATCACCAAGCTCCCTCGGCCGCACGAGTCGCATGGCGACGCAGCAAGCGTCGATCCTCACGCTTCACACCCTCGGCCCGCAAGCCACAGCCCTCATTCAGATCAGCTTCCGCAGGCGCCGGCCATCGCCGCGAACATCTGTCTCCCACACAAGCACGTCGGAATAACTTTGCCCACCAGCATCATGGCGACCTTCCGCGTGGAAGCGCTCGCCTACCCCGGCGTCGTCTCTCTCGTCTCATTCCTGGCTGCAACTTCGCAGTGGCTTTTCTCCCACACCGAACCTGGCCCTTTGCGGAAAGGAGAGGCGTATATCTTCAACGCCCTCGTGGCGGCGCTGCTGGTATGCTACACGCGGACCTGCTTCACCGATCCCGGACGCGTCCCGAACGACTGGCACGAGCACATCCAGACCAAGGATGAGTCCGCACGCATTGCCGCTGAGACGTCCTCGCGCCAGCGGTATTGCAGAAAGTGTGACATGCCCAAGCCACCACGTGCTCATCACTGTAAGACATGCAGGCGGTATGTTTCGAGGGACCCTTTGAGCATCTTGTCTTCAGCTTCTGATACAATGTCAGATGCATCATGAAGATGGATCATCATTGCGTCTGGACAGGTAGGTTTCCACTTGACAAAACACCAATCCCAGTACGAACGGTAGGTAACGCCTTGTAGCCAATTGCATCTCTCACATCACCCTTCCACACTTTCTACGCTTCCTGTCGTATGCCGTCGCCGCCATGCTCTATCTGGAGTACTTCTTGTTCATCCGCTGCGCTGTACTGTGGCGAAACCGTAACCTTCCAAGTGTATGTCAGCCCAGTGTGCAGTCAACCGTGGAGATCATGCTCACAGCATACACAGTATCTTGGCCCAAGCGCTCTTCAGCTTTCCCATCTGTTTGTCCTCGTTGCCACGAACTCGCTTGTCCTCTTTGGCTTGATCTTACTACTGGGTCGCTCTGTATGGGGCCTTGCGCTGAACATCACAACGATCGAGAGCTGGGAAGTAGAACGCCACCACGCACTTCTTCGACGCTCCAAGGTTCTGGGTGGCCAGCTAGACGGCCCCGACGGAACCAGAATACGCATCGAGCACCAAGAATTCCCTTGGGATGTTGGCATGTGGTCTAACTTCCGTCAAGCAATGGGCACCTGGAACGTCCTTGCATGGGGTTGGCCCTTCGCTAGCAGTCCCTCAGTCGCCAGTGGCTTGGTCTACGAACATAATGAGATTGACGGTAATTCATCAGAATGAACGCCCACTTGGAAATAGCTTTGCCTGACGACTTTCCGCAGATCCCAGCAAACCATGGCCTCCTCCAGATCCAGATCGGATCTTCAAGGCTCCACGCGATCCACCGTCAGGTGACGGCTTCACGCAATCAATGGACATCGACGAGTTCCGAAAGCGAAAGGAAGCCGACCTACAACGTCAGAACGGCGCTTACGCCGTGCGAAGAAGACCCTTCCACGAGCGCTACGCCCACCTTTCTCAGCCGAACAATGCAGATGATTACTACAACAACGACGACGACGAAAACGCAATCGAGACAGACAGCGAAGTCGACGAGGAAATCCAGTCTCCTGAAGTTGCCAACCAGCAACTGGCCGCAGACGAAGGAGAAGAAGCGTGGGTGATTTTACCCGAGAACACTGGACTCGCCACTGACCAAAGCTATAGGTGGCGCAACAAAGAAGGCGAACGCCTAGCCGACTTCGGCCTGGACGAGGACGCCGAGTTCTACGACGAAGACAACCTGCCCCTATCGGAGATAATGCGTCGCCGCAAGGCAGATCAGTAGGGCAAGACATACATGGTGTCTACCTCGAGCCAGTGTCGCCGACCATGCCCGGCTTGCTTCGCTGCTTTAGCCAACCCATGTCGTAAGATACAACTACCAAACACGCAGATCAGTTCGTAGTACGAGTTGCATATACATGCGAATTAGAATCCTCTCAACAGGATCATGTCGTACGTTCGTGAGGATACATATACGCTTTGTCGTCTCGTGCTTTCGAAAGAATGCCTTTTAGGGTTAGAGTTGGGGTTAAGCTGTATTGCATTTGACATGACTACTTCTTGCTTCAACGATCCCAGAACTGAGCCGAGGCGGCGGTGAAGGCTTGGATGATGGGGCGCTGTTTGTCTCCGATGCGCTTATCACCTGTAGCATGCTCCAGGGACCGCAAGATCCCAAGCAGCCGCAAAACTGGGTCGGCCATGATAGGCAATCAATGAGAACTCATACTCATTGAAAATACCTGTCTGTGGCTGAGAACTGACCAACGTAATCGATGCATTATATTTTTATCAGAACGGTATGCTCAGGAAGTCAATTGCAGAAATCTAGATGTCTCGCACCGAACAGAATGGCCGTCAAGGCACGATCGAAATGACAACAAACATTACGAAACAAGATCTTGCTCATCTCCAGCTATATCAAAACAACATCAATTCCCCTCCCTCCTCGTACTCATATATAAATCCAAACTCGCACTCCCATTGCTCGAACTAGCCGCATGTCGTCCCGCAGCAGTGCTCCTCCTCGCAACCCTGTTCTCCCACGCCATAGGTCCGCTCCTCTCGCCATCAGGCGAATCGCTCAGACCAAGGCCCTGCGCCAGCGGACCACCGGCGTTGAGGGCGCCGTTGGTCTTCAGAACAGCCATTAAGGCGGCGGAGAGGAGGGCGTTTTGCTTCTCTAAGGCCTCGAGACGCTCGAGACGGGCGTCGATGCGGGCGGCTGCTCTGTTGTTGTTTGTATTGGTGGCGTTGTTGTTGCTGGAGGAAGAAGAGGAGGTGGTGCGGAGATCTTGGGTTGTGATGTGTGGGAGTGGTTTGCTGAGCGATGAGGAAGGATGGTGCTGGTGGCGTGGTTGGAGAGGTGCTGGAGATAGAACCTCGTTGGGTGGCGGTGGCAGGTCTTTCGACTTGCTGTCGGTCGGAGAAGGACGTTTGGAAGATGGCTTGTGCTTCTTGACCACTTCAGAGCCGGAAGCAGGGGGCGTTGGTGGCAGAGCACGATTTGGCGGAGGCGAAGGAAGAGGTGGCGTTGTGTCTTTCTTGCTCCTTGGCTTTGAGGTTTCAGGGGTACTTGGACGAGAGACGGAAGCGTTACTTCCTCCTCTGCTTCGTCGCTTCATGGCTGCGCGGGACATGGATGCTGAACGTGGTCTCGGGGCATACTTGCTGCCTTCTCCACGAAGAATGAGCCTGGTAGGCTTTGGTGTCGATCTTGCTTTGGGCAACGGCACTTCTTCTGCAACGAGCATCACTGGACTGAGAGCCATAGTCGCTGAGTTCGGGCTGCCGTTCGATGCAGCAGGTGACTGAGGTGAGTATCCCGTCTTTCCGTCCTCGCAAGACTTCTCGTCCTGCGAGGGTACGGTCGACACCGGGCTCAATGTGTTTTCTGTGACCTTCCTCCAACTGACATTACTGGATGCTGACGATGATGTTCGTGTCGCAAGCGGTGCAGGCTTGAAGTCAGGTATCTGGATCTGCGGTCGAGCCTTGCGGAGACGTCGGGTCGGTGGCGAAGGCGTATTCACGACAGCATCGATCGTTCGCGAAACACTGGGTTTGTCGCGGATCTTCCGTTGTTTCGTGCGCTCCTCTCGTTCCTTGCGAGATACTGGGTACAGTGGGTGCTTGGTGGGGTTGCGCTCTCTTGACTTCGGTCTCTTGATAGGACCAGTGCATTCCGTAATCACCGAGGGTATGATCAAGGGAGGTTCAGCGTCGCTGGCGTACTCGCTGATACTCTTGATGCTAGACGCAATCTTTGGGGTAGCTTTGCGGGCTTCTCGTGTCGACGACACCAGCCCATCGATGCTTCTCGGATCCCGACACAATCTGAGAGGACTTCTCGGAGGGGGCGGACCAGGGCTATCAGAGAAACTTCGCATCCCAATCGATGCCGCCATGCTAGGCGTCCTGTGCAGAAGCACTGGGTGGCTACCGAGGCGTCTTGGTGATGGATGTTTGATCTCCACGTCTCTTCCTGGTCGAGGGAATCTCACAGGGAACTCCTCTTGTGGCATAGCAAGGCGCGGGGTTGGCGTATAAGATGGAGATTTTGCTGTCACAGGATGACTTGACAGACCGGCAGAAACATCAAGAGATCGCTTGGCAGGGTGCTCAGCCAGATCAACTTGGTAGGACTCTGCGACCAACGTGGCAGACTCTGGTGTCGGAGGGCTGGAGGCGGCGGGACGGACTGGAGACGATGACTGGCAGATCAGGCGAATAGCAGGCTCGCTCTCGGCTCCAAGTGATACCGATGGTTGACAGGAGTCAAGACGAGAAGGTGGCGGGGTGGAGTGAGGGAAGCGTGTGTACATCCAAGCATCTAGTCCACTGCTGTAGCGTGTGTCGTCTGTGAACGAGACAGAAACGCGAGACTCGAGGATCGGAGAGCTGTTTGACCAAATCAGTATATGAGGGAATGGCGACGGTTGCGGAACTTACTTCAGAGCAGGTGCATTTCCAACGGCCTTCTCTTCTGGACTTGTCTTTGGCTTTAAAGCCAAATACTTCTTGCCTAGTAAAATATCAGCGTGGGTGCAGCCATCAGGTATCGGGCTCTCGTACCAGTCGATGAGATCTTTTGCTCGATGATAGGTGGCAAGAGTAGACCGCCTTCGTCCTTTAACCCTATATTATTTTCCAAGGCATTGTTCAACCTTCCGTAAGTCAGCATCCGTCAGCACAAACACTGAAAAGAGACGGCTCGTATACTCACTCATTATGTGCATCCGTTACAGATGCAGGTGGCCGTCTCTGGCCCACCCCAAGCCATTTCAAAACATTCTTCGAAGCAGACATGGCTCGCCTGGGGTGATCGTCGACTTTCCTGGGCCGTCTGCTTGGAGCATTGGGGCCTGTCGTTTTCAAAAAGTACGCCAGGTCATGGCTCGCATTCGCCTTGGGCAAATGGAGCAAGCTCGTTTGGGTCATCATCTTATCGTCGGCGTTCTTCACATATGGTCGTTGATCGGTACGATCGTAATGCAAACTGTCTGGCCTCGACTCCTGCTCGCCAAAAGAGCCGTGAAGGTCGTCGTGAAGTTCAACTTTGATCGAGTCCTCTCTCAGAATGGTTGAACTGGCTTTCCGCACGTGCTCACGCTGCTCGGCAGAGGGTGCCTGGCCCATGACGGCGTTGGTGTAGAGTGGGCCCGCGGCCAGGACGGCCTTGCCCATGTCAGCAGCGCCGGAGAACATGTCGGGAGATTGCGAGGGGTCGGCGGGAGCTGTTATCTCAAAGTCCCGGGGAGTATGATCGATGAAGGCCGGAGCTGGGGTGCGGCGGTGTGGGTGGGCGGAAAGCTGCATCTGGGACGAGAATGGCCGGACGGACTGAGCTGATGCGGTGATTTGGCTGGAGAGACGTGCGCAGAAATGATAGGATGAAACGAGAAGAGACTTGCGCTGTGCGTTTCGTCGAGATCGGTCCGTACTTGGGCAGACAGAGCACAAGCAACAAGTAACAGGTTACTATTGCATGGCTCTCGACGAAGGGCAAACGAAGGAACAAAACGAGTGGCGGTGGCTTGAGGATGGGAACGAGTGGCTCTGAGGTCAGCAGGAAGAGGCAGCGAGAGGGCTCTTTGCATGGTGCAACGAGTAGCAAGCAAGAGAAGTAAATAACAACAACAGGCTACCCACCTCGGAGTGAGGATTACACAAAGGCGCAAGGGCGAGGAGTGGAGCAGGCAGACCGGGCAAAAGCCTTGGATGGGCCATTGTACGACGCCTGCCCGCAGCTATGTGCCGTCGGACGAGGGTACGCAGGCGGCAATGGCAGGAGTGGAGGGTCGTCGCGGCGAAGCACAAAAGATGGAGGTGATGGCTCGAGGGTGATGCAGTGCGCTGCCGATGACTTTGTGTCTAAAACCGCCGCCGTGAAGCCTGTCGCAGACGGCCGTCCGCCGTCGATTGTTCGAGAAGGCCGGCGGCATGATTGGCTGCAGGCTGTCTCTCGGGAGAACACACAGAGAGGAGAACCGTATGTGTGCGCGCGCAAGGGGCGCGGACATGCAAGCCGTCACGATTTGGCTGCAGGTGATGTAGGACAAAGACGAGGCCTCGGTGGCGTGTGCGTTGTGCAGCTGTGTGCAGGGATCGCGAAACCACGACATCTGCCACGCCGGGGCACAATCTTCGGAGAATTTCCTTGTCATCAGAGGCTACACGCCTAATGATGACAGGCAGACATAAGATCGCCTCGTGGGCACATTGTATGTCGCATGTGCGTGTTGAAGGCGTTGTGGGTAGCAAAGAAGGCAATCGCTCGTCACTTCAGGCCAAGGTCACGTCTACGGGGAAGCACTGGGTGCTTCTGCGATGGCCTCACTGGGATGTTACGTTACTTGTTCAAAGCGAGGGGCCGTTTGCTGCAGCATGACCGTCTCAGCAGCAACAGTCTCGCCGTGCCGGTGCCGTGGAAACATCACAGCGTCTCACTGGATCTGCATGCTATCGTGCTATCTCACGTTGTATCTTCGTCACCTCTCCTTTGAGCCTATGCTTCTCTCGTCAACGAGCATCGAGCCTCCATCGCTCCCAGCGCAGCGGAGATATACCTGTCATATCTATCGTTTCCTCTGTAGAAAGGGATCCGCCGCTGGCTTCTTCTTCCTGCGAACAGGCGCAGGCGGTGCAACGACGGGAGCCGCAGGCGCCTTCGTCTTACCTTCTCCGTCAACCCGGGTTTCTACCTTCTTCTCCTTATCAGAAAGGGGTGTTTCATCGCGAGACACCGTTCCGTCCAGACCACCGGGGAATTTCGAAGGCTCTGCGTCCGCCATGTCAACATCTTCGCTGTCCAAACGCTTGGCATCGCTACCGGTATCCGGGGCAGGGCGCTTCTTGTTGTTGGCAACGC
This sequence comes from Cladosporium austrohemisphaericum, assembly GCA_022813715.1. Taxonomy (NCBI): domain Eukaryota; kingdom Fungi; phylum Ascomycota; class Dothideomycetes; order Cladosporiales; family Cladosporiaceae; genus Cladosporium; species Cladosporium austrohemisphaericum. The sequence continues at coordinate 475,772 of JAKLLY010000025.1, forward strand.
GGTCTTGGAAACGGTATGTGACGCCATCCATCTTGGTGCTTTCCTCGGCCTGTGGTTGCTTGATAGGTGGCTGCGGCTTCGTGGCTTCCTGCTTTGGCCGCTCGGGCTTCGAAGCACCGTGAGACACGGATGACTGGCGTGATGGCACACGCGATGCCGCTTCTGAAGGTGTCCGGCTCTGGTTGCCGACTTGCATCTGAGGCGTGTGAGTGTCCACGTCCAACATCGATTTCGTGTTCAGGTTGTTAGCCGGGAACGCGCTCGATGGCTTCTGAAGCATCTCCATGAGGTTGCCGGTAGTGTAGCTGTCTCTCGCTTGAGCATCTTCGACCAACATCTTCCAGTAACGACCACGGATAAGTGATTCTGAGTTACCCAAAACCCACAAGCTCGACTTCGCTCTGGTCAGACCGACATTCATACGTCTGATATCCTGCAAGAAACCGACACCACCCGCTGGCGATGCACGCACACAGGAGAAGATGATGATCTCACTCTCACGGCCCTGGAACGCATCTGTGGTGTTGAACTCGACCATGTCCTCGATCTCGTTGCCGAAGCGTGAAGCGAAGCGATCCTTCAGTGCTCTCAACTGGGACTTGTATGGGGTGATGATGCCAATGCGGCCATTGAAGTCGTAATCCGGGAAATCGGTCCTCAGTCTCGAGTAGAGTGCCATCGCGATATCGATTTCCGCCAAGTTGATAAGAGAGTGTCCCTTTGGTGCAGCTGAATGACGACCCTTAACGTCGAAGAAGCGGTACGGCGCAAGAAGCCCACTCTTGTGCCAAGGCTGTACACGTAGACCAGCCATGCCATCTCCATCTTTGAGCATGCCATCGTAGAAGGTCCGGCTGGGGAACAGACTGATGTTCGGATGCATGCGGTACTGGGTGTCCAGCAGGTGTACCTCGTTTGCAAAGTTGTTCTGCATCCGGACGAACAAACTCTGCTCGTACTGGAAGCGAGCAGCTTCCTTCGAGAAGACAGTAGGCGGCAATTGCTTGGGATCTCCGACCATAATGCACTTCACGCAACCGTACTTGAGGGGAATCAAAGAACTCATCTCAACACACTGCGCTGCTTCGTCAATGACGACGGTCTCGAACTCGATGTTCAAACTCTGGAACATGTCGTGACCACTTCCACTGAGCGTGGCGCAGATGACATGGGCTTTGTCGAGCACAGCCTGCTGGGCCTTCTTCTTGTTGAGGTCGTTCTCACGACCAGCCTGCCTTTCCTGGTCCTTTGAATTATCGATACGGATGCCAAGTTCGTTCTTCTTGCGGCGAACTGTGACGATGGCGCTTTCCAGCTCCGGTCCCTTCGACTCACCCGAGTCGCGCTTCTCGTACAGCTCCTTCAGCTCAGCAGACACCTTCTGGTGCTCCTTGTAGAGCTCCGCATTCTTCTGGCGCGTGATTTGGTCGTTCTCTGAGCCTCCTCCCAGTTGTTTGTTGACCAGCTCTTCCATTGTGACATCCTTGACTGAAGTGTTGATGGCGTCACTACGGCCAATACGAACGACATTGAGCGGGTAGCTCTTGCCGCTCTTGGTTTTGACTCCGGCTTTGAAACGCATTACCAGTTCGTCGACGGCAGCGTTGCTGGGTGCGCAAACAAGCAGCTTCTTTGAGGCTCCGCCGACATCACCATTGCCGTTGCGCTGAGTTTGCCCAGGTACCGTGATTCTTGTTGCCGTGCTTGAAGCGCCAAGAGTGTTGGAAAGAAGTCCTCCAACAATGGCAACGATGGTCTTCGTCTTACCAGAACCCGGGGGACCCTGAATGAGTGAGAAACCTTCGTTGTCCAGCGCAGCATTGATGGCTTCAGACTGGGCTCGGTTGACGTTGTAGATGTCTTGAAGGCTTGCGATCTGCTTCTCGCTGTAGGTAATGCGTGGCGAGGGCTTGGCTCTGGTGATCTGGTTGCAGAGGTCGTAGTACTGCAAACCTTGCAGTGCGCCATACTCGCGTTCAAGTGGTGTGATGGACTGGATCTTGACACCGTTGATGAACGCTCCTGGCGTAAGTGAGGCTCCGAGAGTGCCACCCGTGAGCTGATATACGATCTCATTGTGTGCCTTCTGGCGCTTGGATTTGTAGATTCTGGCTAAGCAATGCGGAGCCTCGGAATCTTCGGTCGGCTTCTTCGACGTTGACAGAAGAACGATGTCGCCCTCTTGAAGCTTCAACTCTCTGTTATCAACATGACTTACCGAACTGCTAATCTCGATGAACTGATCGACATTGCTGCGGCTGATGACTTTGATCTCGTATGGTTTGGAAGACTCTTCCTCGCGAGATTTGACCAGACCTTGCCATGCTTCCAAAGTGAGAAGCGGCTGGAAAGTCTCTTGGTAAGATGTTGGATCGTTAAAAGTGTTTGCAACTGCGCGGAACTGGTGCTCGTTTGCGCCAGGTGGGAAATCTCCCTCGTGGAAGAACTCCCACTTGAGTATGACCCGATGAAGGGGCCCTAAGTCTGGCGCCAGACGAGCACGCATGTCTCGCAAGGACCTTTGCGTTCTCTGGATGCGTGTCGGACCCTTCTTCATCTCCGGCTTCAATCCAAGGGCGCCATTGGGGTCAACATTCGGGAGGCCACGCGGTTGCTTCTTCTCCTTGATCTTGCCACCGAAGAGCTCGTTGTCCAGCTCATCGTCGGAATCACTTTCTTCGTCTGAAGACACCATGACATTTTGGCCCTTCAGGGAGTGATCCTTGCCCATGTCACCAAGGCCCGAGACGCCCGAGCCTGCACCAACACCCTTCGCCTTCGCAAGCGCCGCAGCCTTCGCTTTGTCGGCTTCTTCCTTGGCTTGCTTGCGCTTAGCCAAGAAGTCGTTTGGTGATTCGCGGCTTTGCGCGGCACGAACTGTAGCTGGCCCGATGGCTTTCTTGCCCTGCAACTCTTGACGCTTCTTCCAGGCATCGGCGGTCGTGGAGACGGAGCTGTTCAGCTTCTTCACCTCGGATGCAGTCGGTGCAGAAGACAGTTTGCTCTTAGCAGCTGATTTCCCCCATGCATCAAGGTCAATAGCGCCAGGCTTCTTTGTCTTGGCCACCTCGATGGGCGTTGCAGAACGGCTGCTGTCTCTACTGTCTCTGCCAGAGGCCCATTGCTGTAGTGAGCTTTGTTTGAGAGGCTGCTGAGGAGCGTCGATGTCAATGACCTGCGGGCTTTCAGCGCCTATATGCTTTTCAAACGCTCTCGAGATCTTAGCCTTTTGTTGCCCGCTAAGCTTAGTCCTAGTCCTGTGGTTGATCACGTTGTCAATGCTGTCAGCAGCCTGACGTTCAATCTCGATCTCGACCTCCTCCAGGCGTAGCAACATCTTTGTTGTAAGGTTGACAGCCTTGTCGACCAGATAGTCATCACGCAGTCGGAGCCACTTCGTAACTTGTAAAAAGATCTGTTGTGGGAATTGAAGCAGCTTCTTGCCGAGCTCAGAGGAATGAGAGGAAGTGAGCGCCGTTTGCAGCGTATTAGCAATGACAGAGTACTGGTCAAAGGCTTGCTCAGCGAAGTCCATAGTTTCGCGGCAGAAATTCTGCATCATCTGCTTCTCGTAACCAAGATTACTCCAAGGTTCGGTCTGCTCAAAGATGACACCCAAAAACATCCATGTGAGCTGCCAGAATGCTTCCAAAGAACGCACATCCCGGTCGTCCAATTTTCTCCCAGATTTGAGCAACCCGTCGGAGCTATCACACAAACAACTGTAAATGTCACTGCAGATCTTGAGAGATCTCATGCAGGGTGTGAGCGCTCTCGATTTGGCAACAGTCCGCACTGCAGTGATGCAGCCCTGTAATGTCTTGCTTGGTCCAAGCTTAAGCACATGCATCAAACTATCGCGTCTGCCATCCTCTCCGCTCAGAGTCTTGAGGATGTTCATGGCCGGATGTTGCAGACGATCATCACCGCTGAAGAGCATTGCAAGAATGCCATGCGCACCTTCTTGTTCGTGATAGATCTCCAGCAGCTGGTCCGGGGTAAATGCTTGAAGGCGGTCAAGAAAGTCCTCAGCCGTAATAGTGACGGCCCGATTCAATGCATGATTCCAGTCTTGCGCCTGCTTGGGCGCTCCTGTCACCTGGCGAGGTGCGAATGTCTGCAGAGGGAGCAGGCCTTGAACTCCCTGAAGGATTGCAATTGGGAGGGTGGCGTGCCCTGGTCGCACAGCACGCATGCTCATCTTCCACGCGTCTAAGCTGGAGATGCCAAGCTCGTGATCCAACCCCTTTGTCTCTCGGATCAGCTTATGATCGTAATGAAGACTTTGCACGTCGATCGCGAGGACATCTTGCACAATGCGTAGACAGAGGCCCATGGTGGGATCGACCCGCATTTCGTCCTTGTCTTCGATGCCTTCAAGCTCTTGCATGACCATCTTGATGGAATCTTTCGCAACAAGTTCCGCCATGTGTGTGAGAACAGGTCCACCTTTGACACCGTCACGCAAGCTTTTGAGAGCTTCAGCTAAGCACCGGAGGCCCTGACGCCATGTCGTGTTGCGGGCATAATTTGAATATTGCTTGTCCTGACATCGCCGCAGGAGTTGGTCAACGAGAGCACGTACAGGAGGCACGAGGTTCGTCGGCTTGATCGATCTCAGGAAAGGGAACAGCCATGCTAGCTTCTCTTCTTCAAGCTTGAGAGGCTCTGTCTCATTGGTGATCTTGAGCACTTTCTGCAAAGTTGGTGATTTGAAGAATTGTTCAACGATCTGTTGAGGCGTACAGGCACCGAAAGCCTCCCAGAAATCGCGCGAACTTAGTTCAATGAGAGTCTTGAAACTGGCTATCAGGTCGTCAAAGTGAGAGCCGTCAATCTGGAAGTGATCCAAAGCGGTTGTATAGAGGTTGACGTCCATGGCGCGAAGATGTAAAGTCACGGCTTCTGTTGTTAGTTTTGAGAGCATCACTCGTGTGCCTTTCCAGAACAGGGGCAGGAACTTTTCGTCCAGCATCGCGACATGGACGCGTTTGAGAGCTTGCTCGAGCGAGGGTTTCACGCTGAACTCGAATTCGACTCCGGTGAGCGGGCGCTTGATAGTAGCGAAGTTCTTCAGTGCCCATGATGAGCGGTCTGGATGCGAGCTGAATAAGAAGAAGGCCATTCCGGGGGCGTAATTAGGCAGCTTGATTTTCTTCTTGCTCTGCACGAGCTGAAAAGGTTTGTCAAAGTGCTCACGCAAAGCGTCTTCGTCTCGAAGGAAAGGCAGGCAGTTTAGGGCCTCGAATAGAGCATACATGCCAACGTCACCCGCTGCACCAATGTTTCGCTGCTCCGGAGGTAGATCAAGCAGCATGTCCGTCGCAGACTTCAGACCTTCGCTGATACGCTCGATGTTCATGTTATCGAACCTTTGCATGAACTGATCGACCTCATCGGAGGCATATTCTGCCTCGAGCGACGTTCGCAACTGGCTGCGACTGCGGTGAAACACACGAACACAGATGTCGCAGCGCGTCAGCTGTCTACGCAGGCCATCTTTCAATTGTTTCTGGTATAGGTCTGCTTCTCCTCCATCGAATGCGAGGATTGTACAGGCATCCAACACTTGTGTTGTCCGACCTTGCGCTTCCTCCACCTTCGCTTGCCGAGTTCCATCTTCTTTAATCTCGCTTTCTCCTACGTCTTCGTCGTAATGAAGGTCGGGCTCGGCGCCGCGTCGGGGACAGAACCAGTGGACATCTTCGTCAAGCGATATTAGATCTTGAAGTTTTTGCACCAGCTCCGCCATGGCTGAAGGTGATCAGTGCGCACAGCGCCAGAGCGCTGGTATGCGGTGATTTAAGGGTGGTGTGAGTTGGGATTGCTGGGTGTAGGACGATGTTTGAGGATGTTGTTGGTGGGTGTGTTGAAGTCGGCGTAGTGATTGTTAAAGCGTCAAAGCAACGTGCCTTATGTGTGCTCTTGGCAGGACGTCAGGCGGAGGCTACTTGAAGTGAATGTCATATGATCCTGCATGTGGGATCATGTGGAAGCAATGCCCTTTTTGCCGTTTGTGTTTGAGAGAGCGAGGCGAGCAGCTGCTTAGCGAAAGAGTGTCCGGTGAAGCGTATCAGGCTGCAAACCCAACGCCAAACAGTGCAGAGAAGCTGGAAGCAAGACGCTATCAGATGGTCGAGAGGAAAGGTGTAGCCGCAATGGCAAGGCCGGTTTATTAGATTACTCTCGTGAGACGTATGTGAGGATGGGAATGTGAAAGCAGCCACTTCCGATGAATCTCCGACTCGCGCTTCCCTCAAAACGCGACTTACGCGCGCGTCATCAATTTGGCTGACTGACTGGCCTCGAAACTCCTGAACACCTTCCACACCCTCAATATTCTCATGTGCTCTCTGCATCGCGGTAGATGAGTCTTGTCACAAGCTGCATAATCCTGTATTGGTGAGGTAACTCACTCGTAGTTACCCGCACTTACAACTGTTGTGTCGAGGTAAATGTGAGCCGTCACAACCTCGAGCCCGTGGAACTACAGCAAGTGACTGACTTATCAATTCACTCAATCACGCATATGTCTTTCTATTAAGAAATATGCTCTTCGTGGTCCAATACAGTGTTAAGGTAGCATGAGACCTCTTGCATTCATGTCATTGATTCGTCACTTTCGACAAACCAATCAAGGCGACCCTTCCCACATGATGGCTTGTGTTTCATCAAGTGATTTCGGTTGGTGTCCTCCAGTGCCGCTCCTACTATCGAAAGGCATGAAGAGATGGCATGCAAACTACCTCCACCCTCGGTTTCAAGAGTGCTGGGAACATTCTGATTTGAACAAGCAGGCAGCCCTCTCACTAAAATCAAAGTACCAAATCAAGCATCTGCCGTATGGCGGGGTGCATGATTAGCGCCTGTGGGGTAGCACATCAATCAATCCTCTCTTCCCCCCCTTCTCCATCCTCCTAGAACGACATATGATGAGCATTTCTCAGTCGATCGATAGGCATTTTTGGGCTTGACGAAGTTTCCACTGAAATCACATTAAGGCGTGCTCATTGGATGTCGCAGAGGAGGCATGTTCTGCTGCGTTGCTAGAAGTACCGCGAGATCAAGCCTTCTTATTAGCCTTTGGCAAGCAGCTACTAAAAAGGAAACATCTCCGGAGCAGATAGGTGTGCAACGCAAGCCTTCACGGGTATAACGCGTATTGAAAGCGACAATTGACTGGTCTGGATCCCGTGAGGTGCAGACCAAGCACATGGCCTGTTGCTAAGAGCAGACAAGCGCAGGACCTTTGCAAGCCACGAGAGCGGCCAGGTATGCTTAACCCCGCGCTCTAACTTCCAATGGACAGTCGATACAAGATACATGACCTTTCGCCTCGGGATCTTTGTGTAACACTAGGAGCGGGCAAGTATCTGCCCTCGGTAATGTAACGTCGACAATTGAGCTGTAGAGATTGGGCGGCGAGGCCTTTCTTAGCTTGGAAGTGTAAAGTCGGAGAGATTCTGATGATATATCTTCAGTTTCTTCCTCCTCAAGGTCGCTTGAAGTCCGGCCTGCATAGCTCCTTCCATTTCAGTCGACACAACGCAGAGCTGAGGAAAGTGCAACAACCGTCGCAACCCCAAACGCAAACATGGCTATCAATACGGGCTCATGTGAGTCAACTCCCTCGCACTCCAACCGAACTTCCACCCAATAAGATTGCTGCACTGTACATGTTCTAACATGCTGCCCTCAGCCACTCCAGAATCTTCGCCCACCGACCCCAAAGGTGGCATGGAACACGTGGAGCAAGTCCATACGAATGAGCGTGTCCACGGCCATGAGAACTACTACGAGAAAGATGGTCTGCGCACCCAAGGAGATGGCGTCGACCATGATCAGTCGCCGAAGATGTCAATGAAGAGGATCATGAGCCTTATCGCCATGGCTTTCTGTGAGCTGGTAGTTCCTTGAAGCTGAGTGCTCGAACTTTGCTAACTTCACATCTAGTGTGGACGGGATCTCAGATACCCGTGTATCTCTTCGGAGGTGTGCCCCCGTACATTTACGCAGAGCTTGGTACGGCCTCCCAAGCAACTCTTGTTGTCCTTTGGGACATTTGTTGACTGATAGGTACAGGCGGTGCTGACCGGTGGATCTGGTTCGTTCTGGCCAACCTCCTCTCTCTTGCAGCCGTATGCCCATTTGTTGGATCTCTCTCGGACCTCATCGGCCGCCGCTGGGTGGCGATCATAGGAGCTACATTGCTCGTCGTTGGGATGATCATCTGCTCCACAGCCCATAGCATGAACACCTTCATCGGCGGCATGGTGTTTGCTGGTGCCGGAGCGGGAGTCAACGAACTCACCGCGCTTGCCGCCACCTCTGAACTTGCTCCCACCAGTCAGCGTGGCAAGTATGTGGCGGTGCTCATATTCACAATCATCCCATTCTGCCCGTCCGTGCTCTGGGCGCAGCTCATTGCTTACCACTCCACCTGGCGATGGATTGGTCTCTTTTGCGGCATTTGGGCTTTCATCGGTCTGGTTATCACGGCCGTCTTCTACTTCCCACCGCCTCGTGTGAATAGCCAAGGTCTCAGCAGGAAGCAGGTGCTCAAAGAGATCGACTACGTCGGAGGCATTCTCTCGATTGGTGGAATGATCCTCTTCATGTGCGGAATGCAGTGGGGCGGGTGAGTACACTGCGGGTGTGTTATGTTCATCAGACTTACTAACTCACTTTCAGATATCAGTACCCCTGGAGCTCGGCACACGTCCTGGTACCTTTGATCCTAGGCTTCGTCCTCATTGTTGCGTTCGTTCTGTGGGAAGCTTATGGCGCAAAGAACCCAATGTTCCCCAAGCGTCTTCGTCAAGAACCTCGTATCCTTGGTTTGACGCTGGTCATCACCTTTATTTCAGGCGCTAACTTCTTCTCCATCCTGATGTTCTGGCCGACGCAGGCGTTCAACGTTTATGGGCATGGTATGTCTCAAGCTCGTTTCGAGCTCATCTTCGGCCTGTCATATTGTCACAGAAATTGGTTTCTTACTACTTCAAGAGATAACGTGTCTGACCCAATCTTGCAGATCCTATCGGCGTAGGTGTCCGCGGTATTCCAGTCGGCTTCAGTATCCTTACAGGAGCTTGCGTCGTTCTCTGGCTGCTTTCCGTCTTCAGAGGACACAACAAAGAACTGCTCATTGCCTCATCCATTCTCATGACGGCAGGATGTGGCTCGCTGGCAATCGCTCGTGTGGACAACCTTGCCCAGCTTTGGGGATTACTGATCTTGGCTGGACTGGGCATTGGTGGTAAGTCTGAGTCCAACACAACTTCAAACAGTGCAGGCTGACACATCTGGATAGGTATTGTCGTACCTGCGTCAATTATCTGTGAGTAGCATCCGTTGCTGTAATTCCCTCATGAAGCCGGCTTGACTAACTTCTTTTCGCAGCAACAATCATCTGCCCTGATGATCTCATTGCTACAGTGGCTGCTCTTACGCTGGCTATTCGTGTGATTGGAGGCTCGATCGGCTACTGCGTGTAGTAAGTCTTGGCCAGATCTCTATGTTGGTACTAAAAGTTGACTCTCATCCAGCTACAATGTCTTCATCTCCAAGTTCGTTCCAGCTGCCAAATTCTACATCGGCGGCACAATGGTCACCAAGCTGAACATCACCTCAGAGGCTCTAATCGGAGAGGCCATTGAACTGACCGGTGCATCCCTACTTGAGAACCTCCACGAGATCCCTGGAATCGCTAATGTCCCTGGCGCATATGAAATGGTCGTTGCGGCTGGCCAAATTGCCTATGCTGAGGCATACAAATATGTCTACTATGTCAGCATTGCATTTGGCGCGATATCCATCTTGGCGGCTTGTTTTCTGGGAGATATCAGCAAGTACATGGACGACCATGTTGCTGTGGTCATGTGAGGTGTAAAATTGCAGTGTGAGCGCTCCTCACAAGAGCAGTGCTGCATGTAACATCTCAATAACTTAGTTAGTACAAGAAGCAATTCTTGACTCTGATACTGATTCAAGTTACCTAATATCGTTCACTGGCTGTCACAGTTCTTTTGTCAGTCTGATTTCACATTAATGCTCTTGCTCAGGCTGGCTAAGCTGTAGGTTCTAACCTGAGAGTGGGGCAAAAGATCTGATAGTCTGACTGTCATGGATCAGTCTGTCCATTGCTTAATGTGCCAATTTCAGGTTCATTTAACAGACAGGTCATCTTTTACTTTCAAACAAGATAAAGTCTCATCAAAAGTCAATTTCCAATTACGCAAGCTTTACTGAATTCTTGCAGACCTGGACAGCAGATACTACTTGTCGCATCTCTCAAAAGCATTGCATTATGCTCTTTGAACTTATATTATATATTCTGATCTAGATCATACAAAAGCTCTTAGGTATGTTATGAGTCAACTAACTATAGCAGACAACATGCAAGTTATCAATGATCTGTGACCTAGCTTCTGTTATGCTCTGATTTATCTTGAAAGAACCATATTCATATTATAAAGTAAGATACTTTAGTAACTTACTTTCTTGATGCAAATCTAGCATTAGTAACGTCAATAGCTTCTACAGCCTATGTTGAATGGATGAAGTATTCTTTAGCTTGAATACAAGTTATATGAACATGATTAGAGAAAAGAAAAAGACTTCATATGGCTAATAGTGAAGTAAGCTATTTAGAGAAGTGAGCTACCAAATTCGATCACACTTATGAAAGAAGTTATAACTTTGTCGAATCAAGCTTACATGAAATTGAACTAAGCTGTTTCATTCTCACTATCTGACTCTTTTGCTTCTTTTTTTTTTTACTAATTTAAATGTTAGTAATTGATATTCATATGATTTTTTCTAGTCTACTCTTTATAGGCCCTTCCCTCGACCTTTTTACCTATCTCCTTAGTCAATAGGACAGTTTTATCCTCTAATGTCATCAACAGTGAAGTGGGCTATGTGATGGAGTGGGCCACTTGAATTCAACTTCATGTTCTTTTCATGTTTCTAGATACGTTTTTGGCTACTTTTTAGTCTAAGTAACATCATATCAGCTAGCTAAGAGAATAAATTATCTATATAGCTAAGTGATACCTGGTATCATCATATGGAAAAGCTATAATTGTGTGTTTTACAGGAGAAACTAAACTCTTAGCTTATATTTGATTTCAAGCTATTTTAACTTACTTTGAGAGAGATATAAGCTAATTAGCTAAGTAGGCTCTGAAATTCGGCCCACTTCTTTAGATGGCCCACTTCATCATCAATGATGTTATTATAATACGATTACCCTTCTTGTAACCTAGGAGTTCTTGTCTCCCTCTTTGTTCATATCTTAGAAGAGTGGTGGAATTGAACTTTTTGAGGTTGATTCGACTTTACAAGATAAACCCTAGTATAGGGGTCAGGGATGTTATTCTTTGAGAGTCCTATCAGCTAATGTCAGCTAGTGGTAATACCTAATGCCATTAATGCTAGGTAACTCAATATTAGTGAGAGTTATAGGACTTGAAGATCATTGAATAACTTATAATCCAAGGAAATGATGGTTCAAGGTAGAACCAAGGGGGAGGAGGCTCCCTCTACCTTGGATATGGCTGAATCATCAAAAATTAGCTAGACTCTAGTTAGTAGTTTCAAGGCCTGATACTACATTACCTTTATTTATCAGCTTACCTATAATTAAAGGGGTTGTGGGGTTTGACTTACTCAGCCTTTGATATTCTAGAAGGAGAGATTTAACAACATCGCCGACAGTGAAGCGGGCCATCCAGTAAAGTGGGCTAACATGCCCAACAGTGAATCCGGCCATCTGGTGAATCCAGCTATAGATGCCAAGAGGTCTATATCATTTTCATGTTAAAAGTCAATTCTTACATATTCTTCTTCTTTCTTCCTTCTTTATGCCTTCTTATATAAAAGAGGAGCTTGCTAAGGCTTTAGTAAGCTATTACTAAGGTAAATATAACTCTATATATATGTATTCTAATATATTTGAAATTCTATATACTACCTCTTAAGATCGCCTTTAAGGAATATAAAGTCAATTGTAGAGCTACGAAAAGTATTAAGTATTGATTGATACTAAGGAGGAGACTCTTATTAAGTTTATTAATAACCTAGGTACCTTAGGCACCCTAATTATACTACTATTTATAAAGGAACTAGCTATAGAGATAATTAACTACTAAAATCTAAATTTGACTCCCCCTCTTTAATATATAATTCTTAGTAACTACTAGCTTAATTACTTTGGAAAATGATATCCTATTATTAATATAATCTATTCTTATTAGCTAGAAGTATCTCAGTTTGATAGGATTAACTATATTATTATCAAACAGTTCTTTTCTAAGCTTAAATCTCTTATTTAAAAACAATATTATAAATCTAAAAGGGTATATAATGTCGATAAGACTAGTTTTAGAGTTAGGACTTTAACTATAACTAAAGTGTTAGTTAACGCTTTAGAACGACGTAATTCGAAGAAGGTACCTAGTCGATAAGAGTAGATAATGTCGATTAAGTATATACCTACCTAAATATACCTAATAGTGAACTAGGCTATCTAGTAAAGTAGGCTATAGATTTTAACCTTACTTATAAAATAATGTATAACTTTTCAACTTAAGCTTAAACAATATTAAATTAAGCTAGCCTATCCTTACTATCTAACTCTTCTTCTTCTTCTTTACTTAGTATTAGGGATTGATATCTTTTACCCTTTTTAGCCTTCTTTTTATATACCTCTTCTTTAGCTTCTTTAGCTAGTAAAAATCAATTTCTAATATGAAAATAATATAGACCTCTTAGTATCTAGAGTCTACTTTACTAGATAGCCTAGACTACTATTAAGGTCGATTATATGTTTCGAATTTTGAGCTTTCGAATTTCGAAGGCTAAGTAGGTTAAAGCCTTCAAATGTACGAGAATTATAATAATGAGTAAAGGCAAAATAACGTTAGGCTTTAAACCTACCAGAATCTAACTGATTAACGTCGATTTAGTATTAGACCCCCTTTTGAATTATAACTCCTATAGATTACAATAACCCTTAAATCTTATCATCCTAACTACCTAGGGGTATTAACTATTACTACTAATCAGCGTTAACTAAGAGGATCGTTTAGGAATCGATAATTCTAAGTCCTATGAAGAGGTTATTTT